>WKFP01015271.1:1286859-1422642 GCA_011057875.1 Pterocles orientalis | reverse complement strand
AAGGGTGACAGAGCACTGGAACAGGCTGCCCAGAGAGGTTGTGGAGTCTCCTTCTCTGGAGACATTCAAAGCCCGCCTGGATGTGTTCCTGGGTGATCTGATTTAGGTGTTCCTGCTCCGGCAGGGGGATTGGACTAGATGATCTTTCGAGGTCCCTTCCAATCTCTAACATTCTGTGATTCTGTGATTCTGTGTGACCTACCCATGGTCTCAGCTTGGAGGATATTGACGTACAAGTGTAAGCAAAATTCAGGCTTTTCAGCTTTTCTGAGGGAGATTCTGGAACAACAGATGAAGCATACTGATATCCTGAGGAAGAGTAAGAGAGAAGGTCATGACAAAGCCTGGGTCTTGATGTAGCTACAGAAGTGATTTACCCAGTTCCAGGCAGCAAAGAATATGTCTCATTATTGGAAAATACCTGTGATTCTAACAAGTGACAATTCATTCAATTCATTTCATAATACCATCTTTTTCTTTTTTTTTTTTAATACAAAATATCACAATGCTAAGGAAACAGAAGAGTGCTCATGTTCACACCATGGAATGCCAGCATGCCAAGGTTGTTTTTTGCACTGCTGTCACTTGTTGTTGAGCATCCGTTATCACTTCACACCCAATTCCCAAAAGCCAGTCTGCCTTTGCTACACCAGATCAAAATCCCTACATGGAGTCCGACAATGCTTTCGCAGCACTGTCCTGTGTCAATTTCCAATGTGATTTTACAAAAAATTATTTCTAAATTATTTTAAAATTATTAAAATTATTTAAAAATTATAAAAAAGCAAATAATGAAAATGTTTCTGCAGTTACTTAAAGTTACAGCAGTTACTGCAGCAACTTTAAGGGAGTTCCTACCTCTGCTGGAGGCGATGCTGGCCCAACACCTGGAGACTGGAGGTGACTTTGGGGCTTGGCAGGTGGGTGCATGCTGCCAGTCTTTCACTTGCTCATTAGTGACTGCATCATAGTTCATCATAGTGATGAGAATTCACCCCCACTAGCTTCTTCTATACCTTCTTTTATGTACACGTAGTCGAAGATGATAGGGTAGGCTTACCCAGGTCTCTGATGGACATGTAGTAGAAACACACAAAGCAGGAGGTTGATTATATATGATTTAGACTCTAACAATGGTGTAATTAAATATTGGAATGAATAGATCCAACTTAATTGCACTTAAAACCAGGAGAGATGAATTATGGAAAAATTTTCTAAAACATGTGAAATTTCGTGGGATTACTGTTCTGTATCAAGTCAAGAAGTTGGATCAGGAGGAGTAAATAGACCATCTGCCCCTAACAGTTCTGCTCCCTTTTTGGTACCCTTCCCAGCAACACTTCTGCCATGTTAAAAGCAAATGGGATGAGAGTATTCAGTGGTATGATATCAACCAGAGTTCAAAGCACACACAATTTTATGCCAGGCAAAATGGACTGAAGAGTCCTGTTTGGAAAGAAGGGACAGTAAGGACAGAAAACCATAAGAACATCCAGAAAACATTGCTGGATGCTTTGACACATTATATCTGTGGTATTTGTCAAGTGTTTTCCTCTTTATTTCATTATTCTTACAGGACTGATTGCTTAGCCTGGAGTACTGTGCTCTGCTTGCAGCCAAGCCGAAAGGAGACCATCATGTCCTAGCAAGGGAGACTGTATGTAACATATAATGGAAGTATTTAAAGGTCTGAATATTGATTTCTACTTGTACCTTTTGAAAGCATCCCAGTAGCTGCAAGAATAGTACTGTGGCACCACAAAATGCACACGCATTTGTGAGAAAGGAATTGAAGTACAAAGCAGCAAGTTGAGCGGAGCGGTAATCTAGGCTGGCACAAAGAAGAACGAAGAACACATCGCTTCCCTATCTCCTATAGCTTGTAGTCTCATTTTGACTGATCTCAGCTAATGTTAGAATGAATTTGAAACAGTTTTCCATTCCAGCAATATTTTTCAGACATGCCACATACAGATGAGCCAAGGGTGACTTGAAGCTTGGTGTGCCGCAAGCAGAGGTCAAGAGCCCCAAAATGGGCACTAGCAAGGAGCCAGTTTGCAAACAAGTGATTTCACCATCTGACAGGCAATTCCAACATACAATATCACAGAATCACAGAATCACAGAATGTTAGGGATTGGAAGGGACCTCGAAAGATCATCTAGTCCAATCCCCCTGCCGGAGCAGGAACACCTAGATCAGATCGCACAGGAACGCATCCAGGCGGGCTTTGAATGTCTCCAGAGAAGGAGACTCCACAACCTGTCTGGGAAGCCTGTTCCAATGCTCTGTCACCCTCACTGTAAAGAAGTTTTTTCTCATATTCAAGTGGAATCTCCTATGTTCCAGCTTGAACCCAATGCTCCTCGTCCTATCACTGGATGTCATAGAGAAGAGCCTGGCTCCATCCTCCTGACACTCACCCTTCACATATTTATAAACATTGACTAGGTCACCCCTCAGTCTCCTCTTTTCCAAGCTAAAGAGACCCAGCTGCCTCAGCCTTTCCTCATAAGGGAGATATATATGTACAATACAATATATACAATACAATATATATGTCGTGAGCTTTCACTCTGAACTGAAAGGAATTTCTAGAGACAATTACTAAAAGAACAATTTGAAGAAAATATTTCAATGTGTGAGCACTATGCAGTTTGGAGAAATTATTTATGCAAGCCAGGATATAAGACTAACATATTATTATTAAGCAAAAAGTTGCTTTCAGAATACATGTATTAAATTCTCTTGAAATATAAGAACAGTATGTACATATCAGATGGTACTATGTAACCCATTTATAAATCAGAAGCAAAGAATGAATGGGGAATTATATCTTGTTCTAACAAATTGTGATTAATCCCCGAATGTGCAGATGTAACCTGTTTCAAGTCAGAAACCTGGAATGAATTAGGGTAGTTGTAACCTTGAGAAGACAGTATTTCTCTTTATCTTTCCACATTGTGAAGAAATTAATCAGGCACTGATAAAAACAATCTTGAGAACTAAACAAATTCATGTTGCATCTGCTTCAACAGCAAAATGAATGTTGCTACTTTTTAAAATGTCATTTTTTAAAAAAGCGTTCAATTATATACTACAAAGAATTCTAAGACATAGCTTAAGGTGACCTTAACCTTTCGGATCTATTGAACTGGAAAAGAATACAGTAAAAAATATAATCATTTAAGTAATGCACAATTACATTAACTGAAGGTGTGAATAACTGTAAATCTCAAGAGGCAAGTGGCACATACACCACGGCAAAATATTTCCAAACAGACACCTCAATGCCTGCAATAAGTAGTAATCCACAACTTTTGCTGCTGACGTTTCTTACCATGACTTAATGAGTGATTTTTGGATTAGGTTCTTTGTAGCTGCTGAATCCAAGGTGCAATTAGCTTACACTGGTCTTAAAGTGAGTAATTGTGTTAACTTCATTTCACTTTGTCAGAATGCATGGAACATATTTTTAAGCAGCATTATTTATTCTCCTGTATGAAATGTCTTCCATTTGTCTCAACTTTCTTTTTCTTTCTTGATGGCACCCCAAAAGCCATTTGATTTGACCATCGTTATGGACTGTGGGTAGACCTGAGATCCAGTGAGCTTTGAATCCTAATACAATATTACACTTCTAAGTAGAAATACTACTTTATATAGTAAAATATAAAACCTATGGGTATCGATTAAGTATATTTAAGGTGACTGTAAATCAAATTTATGTCTGAAATGAGGAAAAATTTGCCTTGATTGCAATTGTTTGTTTATTTTGGGTTATTTTTGGATGTATTTCCTAGTTATTTCTCCTTAAGAAGACTGAGGTTTTAAACAGAATCATAGTTAAAATACAGCAACTAGTGTGAGTGACTCTTCAGATACTTCCATCTTTAGAAAAAAGTCCTAAGGGAGAAGGAAGAAACTCTGCTGGGATTTTGAATTTCAGCCATATCTACAATACCCTCTTTTATTTGCTTGTTGAGCAAGATCATCTTTTTCTTCCATCGTTCAGCGAGCACCCTACCCAGCAGGAGCCACATCCATGATTAAAGTTTCTAGGCAGTGATACAACAAAAGCAAACACATTAGTCTGAAGATTTCATCTCTGCAGCAACACAGAAAAGAGCAGTATGCCTGCATTTATTTTTTTTTCCTCATCCCACCATCTTTTTATTCTACACTCAACAAGACATTTTGTCACTTCATTCCTGCCAATTTCTTGGAAAAAACAACTGTCACATGGTAAATTATGTAAAAACTAAACACAAGTATTAATCTGTAGCAGCAGAGCGTTAAAATTTCTCAAGCTCTCAGCATCTGATTCTTTTCTGAGAAAAAGGTTCATTCTGAACATAAAAGTACATCCCAGTTCTAGAGATATGATTTCTTAGAAAAAGAAAAAAAACAAACACTGTTTCATATGTATGAACCTATACACAAGAATGCCCAATTTTATAAAATACCACCTTTGTTTGCATCGCTTTAACACACATGCACAAATGTAGTAAAAAAACCTCCTCAACTGTAAATTGCTCAAAAAACCTTTAGCTAATAGTTACTTCTGATGATTTGATTTTTAATTATAGGATTTTATAGATCAGAGAAATGTTCTCTGAATGGTGTAAGGAATAAGCAGGGCTGTATTCACCATGGGCATGGAAACAGAGACAAGCAACGGTACAGAAATAGCACCTTGTACTAGTGAAGAAGCTCTTGCCCTCTGATTTCTCCAGGAAATCGACTTTCCAAATAAATGTCCCCAGAACATTAATGTCTGCCGAGACATCATCTTCATTACATACACTATTCTTATTCTGCATACGGAAAGTCAGCGCATTTAATTAAAAATATTTAGGCTAACAGATGCTTGCTCACGTAAATATTTGAAAAAAAATATTTAGTTAAATATTCAGTTAAAGTGGAACCTGTCTTAGGCCCTTCAAGGCTTATGTGGCCCACTGCATGATAAAATGTATTTTATAACAACAGATTGATGGACGCTATGACTTTAATTTCTCTATGCTTTCCCAGAACTAAGGACACCATAATGAATTTATCCATGGGTATGACACAAGGATTATTCTATCAGAACAAGATAAGACTCCATCAGACCATTTCATCGAAATAAGGGGATTCTTCAGAGAAGCAGTAAGAAGAAAATGAATACCTTTTAAAGCCTGCATCTCACCTTTTCACTGTTTTTTTTTAAGGCATACACACTCTAGACCTTCCTTTCTATCTTGAAACTTAATGGCGAGCCTGTGCACAAAGGACACAGCAAATAGCACAGCACAACCACGCTCATCTCACTGCAGAATCTGTTTATTTGTGCTATGGGCAGGGATTTTTCCCTTTCATATATCATTCACTACTAGCCAGACTGATTTCACAATGTCAACTCAAAAAACAGCCTTAGCATGAAGAAAAGAGAAAAGAAAGGAAAAAAAAAAAACCAACTATCTTTTGTTGTTTTGAATATTAGCCACACAGGGCCCTAGACTTCACTTTCTCTGCCCTACTTCAGAGGCTCCATGGATAGCAAAGGTTGCTTGAACAACACAGAAAAATAAATAACATTTTCTGTCATTTTCTTGGTTTTGAAAGTTCTGCTATTGTCTATGAACACAAAGGACATGTCATCTCTCTGATGCACCAAGAAAGGCCTCGATTATAACATTCCGTTGCCTGAATTTCTGTTACAATTAACGTGCTGTTTGGGTGATATTTTCAAGGGCATAAAAGCATTCAAGGCATCCAAGTCTTCCTGGAAATTAACAGAAAGAGGGAGCTTCACACACATTCGTAGCTTTGTTACAGCTTTCCCCATCTGACTTCTATTTCTGTAGCAAAGCAAGAAAAATAAGCCAGATCATAAGGGCTGGCTAACAGCTTTAATTACAGAGAGACCCAAGTATCTTTCAGTGTTATAAGGATTGTTCACCATCTTTCTCGTGATTTTGGTGTTGCAAATTGGAACGGTAAATTTACTACTGCATTTACTAACCAGATTAATTTTAAATGAACATGTAAGTGGAGGTAAACCTAACTTCATCAACTAGCAGGAAGTGCAAATATACATGCAAATCACAACTGAGACTCAATAAATTAAGAGAATAGCAACTATGATTGCTTTGAAGCTCCATATATCGTATTATGCAAACAGAGAAGGTAATCAGCTCGTGAAGTTGAAGAACTGGTTGTGAGTAGTCCTGCTCTAGACAGCTAAAGAAAGCAGCTATGTTGTTTTAACCTGAAGCATCCCAAGTCAGATCTCCATTCCTGAGAGTAACTTTTTATTTGACACTCCAATTAAGAGATCTTGCTCTTTGGCTAGAGTGAAAAAGACTTGTTTTAAGATAATACAGAGACTAACTTGGTTTCTATAGCCTTAATGACTTAATAATTAACAACACTCTTAATTCTGCCGTACAAATGTATCACATGATAATATCAATTCATTTAAATGAGAGGTGAACAAAGCTTAAAGTCCACTACAAGACTCTTAATTACAAGTAAAATTCAACGTTAGGAAGATTACATCTTTCATTAAAAAAATTGCTAATGATGCTTTTCCCCAAAACAATAAAAATGCACAAATCCCTCCGTCTCAATAGGAATGAAAGAGAAAGAAAAGTGAAAAATTCCTCATGTAGCTGATGGTGATTTTTGCCTCATTTATCTGAAGTCACCGCAATTGTGTGGCTCAGCCTCCTAGGCAGAGTGCTTTGTTCTGTGATGAGTATTGCAGATAACAGCAGCCCAAGCAGCGTAACTACGGTTTTAACCACTTGCTCCTGTGGATATTTTGCTGAAAAGAACCATCACAGGTGTTTCTTAGAGATACTGCTGGTGAACCAAGACAGGAAAGAGGTCATGCCTTTTCCACCTTTATCTGACCATTTTTTTTTTTTTTTTTAGCAAGTGACTTCCACCAGTTCAGCCTCAAACACCTCTATTTTCATAATTTCCGGTCTGCTTACATGGTCCCCACATGCTGAAAGCAAGTTGTCGTCTTTCAATTTTGCTGCAGCAGGCAGATGTCAGGCCTCAGGTTACCAGTCATCCCGCTCAGAATGACGGGCGTCTGGATAAATCTGCTGATGCATACACTTGACATCTGTTCTCTAATAGATACGAAAATAGGATTTGTGTGGGCCCACTGCGAAGGAGCTGCTACTAGCCTTCAATCTGGGATAACAGCTCTGGGGCCACCTTCATGAGTAACATTTGGTATAGGGCTCTGCCCTTTCTTAAAAAAAAAAGAGCTCTCAACTTAGTCAGCAACATACATTCACTCCTACAGATTTGCAACAACCCTGAAATAAGTTTATAGGGCTCATGAGAGTTGACAACCTTACTCTGAGTAAAAATCCAACCAAGAACATTATCATGGGGCCTTAATTTCATAACGTACTCCATTGTTTTTGCCCTAGAAAGAAAGAGATACTTTTATTTTGTATTGGTTCAGCCTCCATCTAACATCAGACAATTTCTGCTTACATCAGTCAGAATTCCCCCCAGGTAGCTGCAGACACTGCCGAGGAACTCTGAGGCCCCAGCTCAGAGAAGGTGAAGAGGAGCCCAGGTTTTGGTGATGATTGGTGATGCAGCCCATCTCACTTCCCCCACTCACACTCAAACTGTGCTTTAAAAGAAGAAAACATCCTTTCAATAATTACTCTGACCACTTTACTATCCTCCATCCATCAATCCCTCCTTAGCAAACCAGCAAAGGATAGAACAAAAAAACCAAAACAAAACAGGGAACAACACGGTGTTTGCCCAGCTGCGTAAGTCACTGCAACCATCCTCTCCCGCAGTCTCCTTCTGCCTCTGCTTCAGTGAAAACGAGTTAGCCAACATCTGTTCGTAGGTAAGCCTACTTCTGATACTTTGGACAATGTGGTCTAGTGGAAGGTGTTCATGCCCCTGTCAGGGGATGAAACTAGATGATCTTCAAGGTCCCTTCCAACCCAAACCACTCCATGATTCTATGATGAGTCTCCAGTAACACCTAAACCAGCTGCATATTAATTAATAACTGCTCGATGATGCAAGAAATGTGCAGCAGCTTTCACCGCTAAAACTGGTGGCCCTGGCTTAACTCGATGACTAGTTACTCATTTTGGGCTACAAGGATAGTGTTAACTTAGATCCATCAGTCCTCCTCTGTCCCCTTGGGGGATTTACAATATGTATGTATGGGGAGATATAGACAAAAACATGGATGATGGACAATGTTATGGGGCACTTTTTTTGCCAACAGGTCTTTTTGGGAGCCTGGTTGAAGGTGCCTAACACTAGTGATCAAAAGCAAGATATTTTTGAATCATCAATGAAAGCTATGGTTTTGGTGCACCTTGTGGTGCAGTATTGTAACTACAAATGCATTGCTTCATCCTGTTATCAGGGACCATTGGCCAGCAGTGTCATGAGGTCTCGAAGAGGGAGAAACCTGAAGGGAGGACAGTGAGCTGAAAGGGTTGTTGGCTTAGTTCCCACTTAACTGATGTTTTGGAAGAAAGTAAATCTCAATGTGGGGCAACATTTTACATGAGGAAAATACAGGGAAGAGCACTGCAGAAACGGAGATTATTTTTCTTGTTCATATTGAAGAAGTGCTTAAAAATGAACTCATTAGAGGCCTCCACATTGTACATACGCTGATCAAAGTTCTCTTGTATATTGAGCTGATCTGTCAAGCAGAAGGTCCAGAGTTAATCTGTCTTGCAAGGGGCCGGATTTTCAACGCACTGAGACAACCATTACAGGATAAAGCTCTGCAGAGACGTCAAACATCAAATCCCTTTGAAAACAGTTAAAAGCCAAGTCTCTTTACCTTGCTGAGTGCTACATGTCAGCTTTGCTAATCCCTTGCAAAAGTTAAATCTTTAGAAGCCAAATTATAAATTAGTATAATACAGTAATTTATTGTCCTATTATCAAAAAGTAACACCAGAAAAAAAAAATCAATTTCAGAAGGGCTCTTGTCTGTGTCCGACTTGCCAATTTTGCAAAACTGTAGTTTCCCTTGTGGGAAATCCGTTATTTTGTGAAAATACTACTGTATGGATTGGCTGCTTTTCCATGAGTTATATCCAGATTTCTGTATAACATACTGTCATTTTGCAGAAGCAACAGTCTCTGGTGGTGGATCAAATCTATGATATAACCCCCTCCTCTCCAGTCCCTTAACACTGCTCATCCCAGTGCATTACTAAGTGTACTGAAGGTTAATCATTTAAGATAATGGATGTATTACAATACAGTTATTCCTGCAGAGAAAATGTTTTTGTCTAAAACCAAAGATTTTTAAAATTCTGAATATGTCAATGAATAATCTAAACTAACTCACAAAACTCACTACATTACCTGTAAATACTATGATCCGTACAAATTTTTAAGGCCACTATAGTTCCTTGCTAAGCATTTCTCTTTATTTCAGATTTGCTTTCCTCTGCAAAAGAGGAATATGAAGTTCAGTTGGAGAAAATACATGTCCTAGGGGCATTCTATAATGAATGACTTGGCTTTCTCTCTGGAAGTGCTTGTACTGTTTTGAGAAATGGATATATAGTGGGGTGGTTACCAGCAGTTCCTTTTGTTGTAATTTCTGAAATGGAGCTTCTCATGTTTCAGAGAATAATTGATTTTTTAAAATAGCTTTCCTGTAGCTATACAACTCATTTTATTCTGGCACTTTTTCTTTTTTACTCTTTCCTCCCTCCCCCCCCCCCCCCCCCGATACTTAATTACCTTTTGCAATAGTACACACAATCAAATTACACAGCTGCCAGAGAGGGAGTTTCCTGGTATCTGTGAGCATTCACAAAATAAAAGAATGCTTTTTGTTGTTAATATCTTGTTAAAATCTGGACACTCCAGTTACCTCTTTTCTCCATTGTCATATTATTAAAATTGTACTTTCAATAAAAGTGCTAAAACAATGTTATTAAAATCATGCTTACAATAAAAGTGCTAAAACAATGTAAAATCTTTGCTTTATTTTAACTGCAAAAAATTGGGCTCAGGACTTATACTTTGTCTGCATTAACATCTCTTAGTGACTAGGCACTTCACGTGACTCAGTGCTATGAGGTATATAATACTCCTCTAAAACCCTGTGAAGCACAGGAGGCAACTAGATTCAACCTCCAGAGATCAGAAACGTAATTTTATGTTTTTACTTCAAATCTTCACACTGATGTTGATGTATATTGTTGCAGACACTTACCAGTGCAATAGGCTTCATCCTGGAGCTTTTAGAACTCATCTATACATATACATACATATATACAAATCAATGAAAATAATGTATTCAGAGCATACAGCATCTCCCACACTTCTTCCCTTTAAGTAAGCAGATGCAACAGGAACCAAATATTCACAACAAATATTTTAAAGAAACGCAGTCCCTGTTTTTCCAGATGCTTTGAGAAGGACACAAGAGTGGTTATACAAACCTCCCCATACCTACCTTATCTCTGCTGATTCTTCTCCCTCCTCATCAGCCTCTTCTTGCAGGCTTTCTACCAGCACCTCCTGCTGGGAAGTTACCACTTATTTTTACCAAAAGCAAGCAGCTGCAACCTTAAAGTGGGTAGTCTACACATGGCTGCTGCCTCATCTTCTGTTTTAGCTTGCTGGGCTTTTTATCTTCTAGGCAGGGGAATTAGGATACAAAGAGCATTTGAGACATGTAAACAGTGCCTTTCACTTGCTTTTCTCTTTGCTGAGAAAGGTTTTGAGGAATGATAATGGAGGAGATAAGTTTAATTTGGAAACTGTATATGGACAACATAGGCAGCACTTGAAGAGTAGTAGCATGTAGCATGGTTTAGCTATTGGTTCTAGGTTGTGGGCAAAGAAGAGTAACACTGAAAACCCCATTTATTCTGACATAGTACAAGGGAAAATAATTTGCCAACCTATACTGATTAAAAATGACGTGAAGCTATCACACATTTGTCACAGTTTTCTCCACCCATGTCGTTCATCATTTACTGGTCAAAAATTAAGGAGAAAACTTTTTTGAGTTCACAAGAAGTCAGTGTTGTGTAGACACCAGGTATCTCAAGAAGCAATGCATCATTCGACAAAGGGAAATTAATATTGGACTAGTGTGCTAGAGTCTACCTTCTAATACTAAAGCAATTATCAGAAAATAGTTTTGAAGGGGTTTGGGAGGGGGGGGGGTTGGTTTGTTCATTTTAAAATTTTACACCTTCTTAAATACGTTATTCAGAAGAACAGTAATATGTCGTGAATGTTTAAGGATTTTTCTGCTTTAATTCTGCAACAGGAAAAAAGCCTGTGAATTTATATATTGTTACCAAAAACCAGCAGCTATATAGCAAGCGGCCAGAGAGCATCAGCCCTGCCCCGAAAAGTTTAAGCTGTGCTCAGCTCACTCACATGTTAAAGAATAAAAATAATGGACCAAAACAGTACATTTGTCAGGAGCCTGAAAGAAGTGAATTATAACACATGCAGAGAAAGGGCTTATAAAACTAAAAAAAATATTTCAGAAAGCATCATAAAGACAATCAAAGATATACAACAACTTCTGCATCAGGAACATCAAAGTAAACTGGTATTCTTAAGTATCTATGGAATCACGCACGGGGAAGACTACAAAAGGAGATGGGTCTACACACTCAATGTAGTTAAGCTGCAGAAGTCCTTGTCACCAAACACTGTAGAGCTTATAAGTTTATATGGGTTCAATAGGCACCTTGGGAAACTTCAAAGAAAACATCTGTGGGGGATTATCATATTCCAAGTTGGAGTCAGTACTTCTGGTCACAGCAGTGTCTTGGCTACAAATCTGTAGAGTCCAGAAGAACAGTATGGGTCTTGCACCGTTCCCTACACAGCCCTTCTCAGATGGAGTTGGGAAGAGGGTTCTGGGCTGGATGCTTGCCTTTGGAGTATGGTAAGTCTCATGGTCTAAATATTAATAATATTTATGTTTGAGTTGTTTTATTAAGGTCAATGAAATATTCTTCTAAGTGAAGATCACTTTTACAGGCCCTGACTCCTTGTACTGATCAATCAATTTGATTGATCCACTCAGGCATTAACAAATAGGGGAAGATCACGGACTTTGGGAAACGCACTGGGTAGGATGGCTGCTGAAGAGCACTGTACAGTGCTCTGGCCAAGTACAGAGTCAAGACGTATTGCTGTAGCTCCATACACAACACAAATGTACTAGCACAAAACAACAACAAAAAACATGCTAAAGGAAATTGAGAATGTATATAGATATGCATATACATACAGATACATTTTTTTCAGTAGTCTACACACATAAATATACATACAGGAAAATCTCTACAGTGGTTGGCCTTTAAAACAAAATGCCAAAGTAGAGCTATCCCTTGTGAGCCAAATCTCAGACATGAGGATACAGATTTACATACGGTCATGCCACAAACCCTTCAAATGAAAACAAAGTTGATGACTTAAATCCCCCCAGACTACTAGAGGCAGATTTTTGGTAATATTTTTGACACCAGTTCTATTGTTTTTTTCCTATAATGCACTGACCTAGATCTGTTGGTGTAATTTTTCAGCTTCTAATACTGATAATATTGCTTTTAGACAGTGGTTTCAGGGCCCTTTTGAGATGAGTTCTTCAAAGCTGTAGCTTAATCCATTCTTTATTAGCTGCTGTAAAGTGATTACTTCTTCAGGGCTGGATGGAGGTACTTAAAGGAAATGAGCGTTCTGCTACCAAACATCACTGCTCTACTTCCAAAGCATTTGCTGGAATTTTAACGCTTTAGGGTTGAATGATGGGGATATAAAACAAGAGAAGACACTAACAGAAAAGTTTCATATTGTAAATGTGTTGACACTATGACATTTTTTTAACAAAATCCCAAAATGTGACAGGTGCTCAGGGACTGATGGCCTGTGACGGGCAATCCTAAGGTCACCAGAGCTAATACTGCTGTTGAGATGTCACTTTATTTTTTAGTTCGAAATGAAAAATTGCTCTCTGCATGTAGTTTATTAGAATCCTGTTGCAACTAGGGGCTGGGGGAAAGTCATATCACCATTGCAGATTAACTTCGCAATGCTCCTTCCATAGTACAATGGGGAAAAAAAAAAAAAACAACCAAAAAAACCAGACCTACTGCATCTGTTAGACTGTAATTAGATGAGGACTTTTTCCTCTGCCCATATGAACTCATTCCACTAATTCCATGAAACCTGTGCTGATTAACACCAGGCTAGGATCATTTCAAAGAATATTTATTTGACTAATTTCTACAGAAAATAAGAAGCACCCGTTATCACAGAGATGTACCTGCTTCAAGGGCAAAACATGTCTGCCAACTTGGCCACAGTCTATAATTTCAGATGGCAAATCCAAAATAATGAGGCAAACAAAGAAAAAAAAAAAGAAATAAAAATGGCTAATTAATTTCAGAGCTGTTGAAAAACAGAAATGTTAAAAAAAAACAAACTAGCTCCTGAACATTATTTTGTGTTTTCATAGCAGTCCAGCTAATGGCTGCTGTACACATTCCTCAATAAATTAATTTAATTTTTTGAAAGAAAAAATACATTGTGAAGTCTCTTTAGGAATAGAAATGGTATCCCCAAAACAGAAGGCTGAAAGCAAATCACGTACAGGGTACATGATACCACTGGTAAGAGGGTTGAGACCTGAGTTATCACAGCGTTAAGTCAATGGTTTTGTTCCTAAATCAAGAGAGAAGAGAAACAGTCCCCTTTAAAGCGCTGTTCATGCAAGAAATGTTGGGGTATGGCCTGACTTGGAGAAGTGCACCTTGTGATGAGTTCCCAAACAAAATAACACCAAACAGCACAGAGACTTACAAAAGCAGCTTTGAAGCTAGACAAAGTTTTGAACCCATTTATCAAAGGACTTTTAGTTCCCATCTCAAGGTGAAACAATAATAAATAGATAAAAAGTTAATTGCATTCCCAAGCCTCATTGAAAAACCAAAATTATGTTGAATTTTTAAGGAACAGTTGACATAAGGCAATAGGCTCTTGCAAAAGCCTTACTAATGAATCACTCCAGCCTGCCATACTTCACATGCTCAACGAACAACCAAGTACAGAGCCAAGACATTCATTTTAATAAAAGAAAACACAGAATCCACAGGAATGCAGATATTTGAGGGAAAAAATATATTTTATAATAAAAACTGGAGACAAACCTGCTTTCGGGAAGTTGACAGAAGCTTCTTGGTGCTGTAGGGAAGATGGGAATGTAGGCAGGATCTCTGCAGCTTGCCCGACCCAGAGGGTAGAGCTCACTTGGAAGTCAATGTCTACAGGATCAGGCAGCCACTGCCTCTGTGCCTCCAAACCGCTGGCTTTCAGGAAGGAGTCAGCAGTACATCTCGTAGGGAAGTGCTTCCTCCATTCTGGAGATTAAAAAAAGAAACAATCCTTGAGGAAACTTTCAGAGTTTAACAAACTCTCTGCTGTAACCCTTTCTGGCTCCACTTTTGGTAGGCTGTCATTCTGGAATAATTAACAGCATCAAGCACACCACGGTAATGCTGTCTAATCTGGTCATTACAAAAGGGTAGTGTAACCCAAACATGTTACATTTCCAATTCAGACAGAAATAATTGAAATTTCTTTGAGCAATTATTTTCACTCCAACGTGCCTCAGTTTATCTCTTTGGGGTAACATCACACATCCCTAAAATGTCTTAGTCCCTCTGGGTGTATTCTACTGAGTACAACAGAAAAATAAGGCTATCTATGATGGCTGTACCAAAATCTGCTCTCTCCCATTCAAGTGCTCGTCCAGGGATCATGCCTATCTGCAGATTTTACATTCAGGTCCTCTAATAAAAAAGTATTGCTACACAAATACAATACAGCAGCACTATTGCTGACTTAATTGTAAACCCAGTCAAGATGTGGTTTGGATTTATTATTTTTTTTTATAACTGAAAGCGAGGAGAACCTTAGTAAGAAGAAATAGCAGTGCACAGTGGTATTGAAAATCAGATGCAACAACTACAAGTTTAGCACAGACAATGTGATAGCCACCATCTGATTTCTCTACATTAGTGTCCATAACGGAAGAAACCAGAGCAGCCCGGGTTATTTTTGCAATTACAGTAGTTCCTTGATAAAATCAGTCAGTTGGATTTCAGAGCATACGGCTCCCACCAGAAGCTTCAGAGTTTGCCTGCAGATTGAAATGTCTTTCTAACAAAAATAAATTCAGTCTATGAGGCTGCCAGGGCACCTCGAGCCACTGCAGGAATTCTTATTTTGACAAAGCCTATAGAAAGCACGCTCTGTGGAGAAAATACTCTACATAGGGAAGGAATAAACAGAAGGACTGAGTGGGGAAGAGTGACAACTCATTCAGCATTGATTTATAATCTAATAAAAAGAACAACTACAAGTTCCATAGGAACTGCTCTCACCTGCACCAGGATTGTTTTTTCCTTTGTTTCCCAATGTATTTGTCCTGCAAATGCAAATTCATTTTCAGCTGATCTTGACAGTAACTATTGTCTCCTGTTCAGTTCCTTATATTGCGAACATCCTGTTTGCCTTGTGTTTTGGGCCCTACTAAGAGGGAACATGAGTTAAACTTTGATAAGAAGCACAAACATCAGTTTTTTCTCAGAAATTTGCAGAGCTTGTCCTTGGTTCAAGAAGCACCAACATTACTGAACATCCACCCAAAAGCTGGTGGCTGAACTGTTTAAATTAGCCAGGGTTCTTGATTGAACTATTCACCTACCCGTTTCATAAAGCCATATACTAAGAGCGAACTCTCTATACTTTAACAAGTCCATCCTAAAAATTATTTTGAATTCTGTAAACAAAATTATAATCTCAGAACTGATTCCCTGGTTTTACTCACAGTATTCTGAGTTCTTTGACTTTAATACAGGTGTTATATATTATCATATATAATATATTAACTGCATTTCAATTTTGAGCCTTATATTACTAAAGAAAAATTATGTTATATGAAACAGTACAAGAAAGTCAGCAACTCGTATTAGGAAAACTGTGCAATCATTGTAAGTGTTAATCTAGTTAGGCAGTACAAGTTCACTGAGAAATTGTGCCTTTTTCTGGAGATTATGTATTTTTCCATGTCCTTCTGAAGCACTACTACAGTATTCTAGGAAGAAAAAAAAAAAAAAAGAAAAAAATTCTAATTGAAAGCCCTCAAGCATTTTGTAGGATTGAATGTATTTTCTCAATTTCATATCTTGGCAAAGCCAAACAAAGCATATAATTTTTTAATTTTGACTAATGTAACTTGTCTTCCTAAGTATTTGATGGTGTTATCAACAGGGAAAACAACATGGTCTGTAAGACACAGCCTGAAACCCTGAGTTCTGTATTTTGCTTTGCCAAATACCTGTTTTGAGTTGGTCAAAACGTTTCATCTCCATTTCCTCTCTCATTCTTGTTTCTTATCTGCTCTATTTTGTCTATGGCCTTTTCAGAGCAGGAGCTGTTTCTCATCTTGCATTTGTCCAGTGCCAGCCACAACAGGAGCTTGATGCTGGTGAGGACCCTGCTGTGGATATCCTACTGGCCACCTTTTGGGAACACTGGGAAGGATCTTTTTCTCCTTGTGCCACTCTGTGGTGTGCCAGGTGTTATGTCTGTTGGCCTTGTTTGCTCGTTGGCTTGGCTGCTTCTCGGTCCTCCCTCACCCCAAATGATGACGTGAAAGAAGGATGCTGTTCCTGCACCAGCTCTCAG
The DNA here is from genome assembly GCA_011057875.1 of Pterocles orientalis. Lineage (NCBI taxonomy): Eukaryota > Metazoa > Chordata > Aves > Pterocliformes > Pteroclidae > Pterocles > Pterocles orientalis. The sequence continues at coordinate 1,405,896 of WKFP01015271.1, read as the reverse complement.
AAGTGATAGTGAAATTCTGTCTCAAACCGCATTCCCATCTCCTTTTGTTTTACCATGGAGCTTCACAATATAAAGGTCTGAAGTGGAAGCACAAGATACTGCCAGGACAGAAGTGATGAAAGGGCTGGATGAGAGCTGGATTTATCTTCTTTTGGAAGGAAGAAACACTTGTCACAGCTCCAGCTTTCCCTCAATCCAAAATATTTTGCTCCTCACCAAAGCCCTTGAAGTACTGGAGTCAGTATCAATCAAATGCAGTCAGTCCTACAATACTGAATTTAAATGTACTCTCAGTAGTACCTCTTCCACTGAGAAATGTTACAGCAGAAATACTCTTAAAACAAGGATGTAAAAAGTTGCTTTTGCAGTTTCCCAGGGGAATGGCTTTAAGACACTCATCTTTGTTATTTTCCTTCCAAAATTTTCTTTAAAGGAATATTGTCCAAGGACTAGGTGTATTTCATACCTTTCAGCATCTGTTTGGAAAAGATTAAGAAAATAGTGTCCCAATACTGTAAGAATTTGTGTATATCATACTACAGTTGCAGGTGGCTCTCATAATAATGACTAAAGTACACACAGGCAAGGGCTACAAATATTTACACACTATTACAGTCACCTCAGGAGAACTCATCAGGTCAGGTACGCATTTCCTTTATTCTGTTCCCAGGACATAAAGCAGCCATAAATCTATTATTATATCCTCCAGCACCCACTGTCATTACTCCAGCAATGATAAAAACTTGTAGCAATATTATTTGATTAGAATTCATAAAATTTAATACTTTATTTGATCCATAGCACCCATTTACTTGTGCATCATGGCAAAATTATTTGTAATATAAATTGTACATGGAAAAAGGACAGAATTGAGTAAATATGATTTAAAACATCCTGTAGCAAAAGCCTTACTCAAGATCTTAATGAATTAAGATCTTCATCTATGCTTTTCCAGTGATGACCACTATTGTGTTTGCAGTAATTGCTCAGAGGCTTTCACCAAACTGTTTTTTGACTAGCTGAGCACTTTCACTGAGAATCATAGAATCAGGGAATGTTTTAGGTTGGAAGGGACCTTCAAGATCATTGAGTTCCAACCCCCTGCCATGGGCAAAGGACACCTTCCATCAGACCAGGTTGCTCAAAGCCTCATCCAGCCTGGCTCTGAACACCTCCAGGGATGGGGCGTCCACAGCTTTGAGAAACTTAGATCCTATTCAATATCTCTGTTCAACAGTATGAAAAGAATTCTACTGGGCTACACTGTCCAAAAGCTGTAAACACAGGGATGTAAGCTGCTTTACAGGAGCTGTTTTAAATATCTAGCTGGTTTACAGGGAGAATAACTCTTTAAACCTGACAAGTCTTTAGGCCTAGATGAGAATATTGTTTTAGTAATCTACTTGACTTCCATGACACATAAAATAATGGAAACTGTTGTGAAGGGCAAAAGCTGTTGCGAAATGAAAAGCAATGATATAATTTGAGGTCACTGAAATAAGAGGAAGAATATAAATAACTAATCACCTTGACATTTTTAGGAAGTTACAGATAAGAGTGATAATGGAAGTTCGCATGATGCAATTTATGGGAATTGTCAAAGCCATGAATCACGATTCACCTGACAGGAGCCAGCTCACCTTGATAATAAATCTCAGCAACCCTGGGCAGTTCACGGGGATGGATAAAGACCCACTTCCAAAAAATGGAAAAGATGGAGCAGTGCTTGTACAAGAGTGCACCAGAGCAGAGGTTTTGTTTTAATTTAGTAGCTCACTTTCATCAGAGGCAGTTGCATCATTGACAGAAAACAGTTTTATAAACACTTTTTTTTGCCTCTGCTGACAAAATAAAACCCAACGTCTCTAATAATTATTAACAACACAGTGACATGAAGAATAAGGGTTCTTTTTGCTCTAATAGGTTATAGTTTAATATCCACACCCTAAATCCTTTTTCCCTTTAGTAAACTCCTTCTGACTTTAAGAACCCTTTTGAAAAAAATAAGTTGCATCCTATGAAATTTGTCAAAGTTCCAAGATGCCTTTTTATACCACTACGAGGTATCACCCCCTTTTGTGTGTGCGTGCACAACAAATGGAGGGAGAAAGGGTTTCTTTCTCTCTTTGGTTTAAGTGATAAGATGTGCTGCCCCTTAGCCTAGAGGGACCAGAAAATTCTGCCTTGACCCAAAAGAGAGACCCAAAACCTAAACCCTGTTCTTGTCTGCAGCAACTGGAAAGGGAATGACAAATGACAATCCTGTTAGGCATCATCTGTAATGAAAGAAACGGTACCTGTGTGTAAACTAAAGCTGCTCAGAAGCCATGTGCTGCTCTGGTTCTCTCGCCGTCCCATCACACAGGAGAAAACACACATTGAGAGCATTTGCAAATGTATAATGTGTCAAATATTTTGAAAAAGTAATAATAAAAATCACAAAATAAATAGGCTTCAATGTGAAACAAAATTCAACTTTATATATTATACAGATATTTAGTACTACTTCATCCAAACCCTGGTCAAAATTGATAGAGAATCCAGTGTTTCTCTTTGCTAACGTGACAAATCCTGCAGTGCTTCAGTCTAAAGCCCTTCATCCCCACGGAGCCGTGTCACCCCTTGACCGCCCAACTCATCAGTATTCAGCTACTTAACAACCATTTGGATCTGAAATCTGAATGTTTCCACATTCCTTCCAGAAGAACAAGGATGAGGCTGGCTCCATGGAGAGCATCTGTAAATCTGTGAGTCAATCTGGTGGAAATCACTTCAAACACTCCCTAGGCAGATACAACTGCGTGCTGACAACAGTTTTTTTAAAAAAATTAATTGCTGATATTTACCTATTAGTTTTTAAAACATGCCTTCAGACAGCCATGTTGTGCTTGTGTGCTCCCTCCCACCATTCCCAGTTGGACGCAACATTCCCTGTAGCATTGCACATGATCTCAATGGCAACCATGGTCTCACGCAACACACTGACCCTTCTCACTAGTGGTAAAATTTTCTCTCCAACAACGACAGAAACAGCAACGGTCAAAGGTCTGTGGCTCCTGTACAGCTGATGTTTTCTCTCTGACCCATTTTCCAACCTATTCTCAAGGAAACCTCCCAGAGGAATGGGCAGGTAGGATGATCAGCACAGGACATGCTATTATTAAACAATTCACAGATGTGCTGTCTAAAACAGGTACAACCAGTCTCAGCCACTCCCCCCCCCCCCACCTAACCTCCACATCATGCCTATAAGCAGTTTATTCAGTATTTTTAGCAAAGGAACCCAGAAGCAAGGGCAGGTGACGGCAGTATTCATATGTGAAAGCCACATGAGATCCTCCTAACTCCACTGGCCTGGCCCCACACCCTCCCAAAGATGATTTCCCAAGGATCCCATGGGCACAGCCTGCCAAAAGCAAGCAGGTAGTAGAGAGGAGACAGGAGAAATTTAGTTCAAGGGGTTTCAAGCTGGATAAAGCCCTGAGTAACCTGCTCTGGTCCCTTGAAACTACGTGTGTGCGTGTACTACATGACATCTTCAGCCCTCAGCAATGGCTATCGCAATTTTTAGGTGTTCATATTTCTCCAACAATAAGATGTCGTGGGTTAAGGGTACTTTCTGGCCAACCCGCCACATAAGAACAGAAAGGGTATAACAAATTTCACACTGAATCCACATGAAAAGTTTGAGAGCAGTGCTAGAACAGATTCTAACGCAGATTATATTGATCTGAGACGCGCTGCTGAGTAACCAGCACTTCCGACCTCCGACATGCGGCTTTACATCCTTTCAGATGACAGCAGCTTAGATGAGAGACAAAACTGCATCTTGCAAAGGAGCTAAAAGCTTTGTTACAGAAATGGTCACTTAACTGAGCCCTGGGACAAATTCTGTGCAACAGAAGAAAGGCAAAACACTTGCAACACTAGACAACACATCTAAGTGCTATCTTTTACTTTAGGGTTAATTTTATTTACAAAAATCGGATATCTGTAGAACATCCAAGTATATAATACTAGCAGGCAAGGCTTTGGACAGGATAGCAACTGTTGCATTGCAGGGCTCACAAAGTTTGCCCTGGTCTTTCCTTTTTAACTATTTTAATGTTTGAAATTTTTTAATGTTTTAATATTTGAAATTTCTGAGGCTAGCTTAGGCTGATGAACTCGACAGGCTGTGTCAGGAGTGGATATATTGCTCCCACCTGCGATAGGGATGGTCCAGTAGTAAGGGGCTCTCGTTCCGCAGGGGAGAGGGGAACAGAGTCACAGGGAAGCTGAAGCCCTTTCTATGCTGTCTGGTAAACTCCAACCTGCAATTTTCCTTTAATATATCAACCCCTGGGCTGTTACAAAACATAAATTGCCAGAGAATACATACGCACAGCAAACACAAAAGCAGGTCTAGGAACAGGCTCAGGCAGAAATGTGGGGCTTTTATAGGATCAATGACTGTGTTTAAAAAAAAACCAACCCAACACACCGATGGAAAAAGATGGCATTATCACTGAGGTATTCATATTCAATTTAAAATGGATTAGAGAGCACTCAGAGTGTAAGTGCTGCACTTTAAGTAGCAGTGATATTTCAACTATGTGTACATTTCATCTCTTTGTACTTATGGAGTCTTCACAGCAGCTTCTGTTATTAAGCTTCTTGTTGTAATAAATTAGAGGGTGCAAATGCGCTTTTATATTAATCCTTCACTTGCTGGCCCCCTCTTTGCCTCTTTAGCAACTTTCAAGAGTGCAGATATAACCAGAGACAGAAGAGTGCTCCAGCAAAGAAACCAAAAAGGATGTGCCTAGAGCGGGTAAATAAAAAAAATAGTAAAACACACGGGCAAACCAAGTTACTTAGCAACTCAGAGAAGGAAAACTTATCTTGCAAATCTCTCTGCTAGAGGACACAGGCTGGAAGGCTGCACAGCACCAGCTGCAGGATGCCCACAGCACCCATCCTGTGCAATGGGCATGGGACATCCCCACTCGTATCATAAGAATTTCAGTTGGAGTGCTGCAACCCTTGCAAAGAAAACTTTGTGCGTAGTAAACCCAGCAAATGGCTTTGCTCAAATCACAAAGCAGACACTCCAGTCACCGTTGTTCAGATTGTACTAATCTCTCTAACGCAATCGTACAACAGATTCCCATAAAAACTGCATATTGCATATTGATTTTCTACTAAAATTTTATTACAGCAAGCTATTTCTGAAGCCATACTACAGCTATTTGCTCTTTACATTGTAATAGTATGTGAAGGCGTAAGATGTAATTTAGTTTTTCTTCACATAATCGTGTGTATATACACATAGAGAAATTTCTTACACAAAATGTCAACAATTAGAAATGGAGAAAATGGATATCCAAATTTCCACAGCCCACAGGTGACAATAGAGCAGGCTCTTTCATGGAGCAGATCTCATTAATCCTCTCCAGGGCAGCAATACTGGCTTCCCCATCTAATGTACATATTTCCTTAATTCATCATCTCCGTTGTATCTGCTTTCATATTTATCAGAGAGCATGTGGGTACCCTTGAACTAGTGGAGTCCTATTAGATCTAGAACCAATAAGCCACCATAAGGCAGTGCTGTGTTATTTCACTTATTTTACTGCCACTGGGATGATAAATTTGTTTTTATATAGTTATTTTTACCATATGAACATACAGGCATTACTCGCATGAGCTCACAAACCGCTCTCCATTGCACTATATGAGGAAGCACGGTGTAGCTTTAGTCTTAACTGGACCATATCCAGCTGACAGTGAAAACGGCAATGTCATTAATTTTCCAGAATATTATGTACTATACAAATGCACTATGAAATAACAAATGTACAAAAATCAAACCACAGCTATCAAATATAAAAACTCAAGCTTTGGTCTGCTACCCATGATTTTTGTCTTATGTTTACTGAACATTAAAAAGTATGATCTTGTCAGTGGGTCTCCATCTAATAACAGCAAATTAGTAACTGATACTTAATTGCAGCCTAATTGTCATGAGAAAGAAGCACAAAAGTGTAAAAATAGCAAGCAAGGGAGATAAATGGAAAACTAAATTATATGCTGAAAATGGGATTGTGACATTTAGTTTTACTTTAAATTATCAAACTGGGCTTGATAAAACAAAGTGCATATATTACCATAAAGTACATACACTTTAAGGACTTGTGACTGGCAGTTTCCAGGTGGGTAAGCTCCAAGCATCTTAAGAAATAATTCAGTGCAACAGTCGACTGACTCCTCCAATCCAGACATCCCTTTAGCAGAGAAAATTGTATGTTAAGTTCCAAAAAAATTGTATAGCAAAAGGAAAAGTATAATTCTCATAACATATTTGTTTCAGACATCCTTAATCTTTTCCACCCTAGGGACAAAACCATTTTTCTACTTAGATGTTACAGCAATCGAGTCTGAAGAACGGTGTCTTCCCAGAAAGCCTCAGACATGCTTGAAATTACTATGGTTTGTTTGGAAAACATTTGGTGCAAAATGGTAGGTGGCCTCAAATTAGCGTTTTGGTGTTGTGTTTTTGGGGTTTTTTTTAAATAAAAAGAAAAATCAGAAAGTAGAAGTTGTTTCTTTTGCTCTTCTCCCCCCCCCCCTTCAATTGTTGTAAGTGGAAGCAAGAACACTTTTACCTCCCATATTAAACAATTTATGTTTAAACATGGTTACTCATCCATTTCTTAGTTGTATTTTGTAAAATATTTCATTATATTTAAATAATTATAGTGACTGAAGGATTTTTTCAAAGAAAGGGCATTTTCTGCTTTTGAATGTTAGAACAAATACCTTATCGAACAGTGAAAATCACAGTGAACATGAAAGCAATCAACCCTACGTATGGGGAGGGCACCCAGCAAGGTTTTGCCTGTAATGCTGGATTAAAAGAAAGGAAAATCATCAGGAAATGGAATAATCATTTTACTGAACAGAATTGCCCTGGCTTTGGATGTTCACTTTGGTTCCTCACACCTCATTCTTCCTGGCCAAAGTAGAATTAATAATAGCAATAATAATAATATTAATAATAATACAAGATGCTTTACAGAGCATCTACTCGTGTGTGAGGAAGGTGTGTTTGGGGAGGTCATATATGCTAAAATACATTTAAGAAGTGTGTTTACCTTGCTAAGCAGATTTGTTGAGAATATAATTTACCCACTATGAGAACCACAAACATCAACATTAGCACGTAAATCACAGCAACCAGCATCGGCAATAATGTCCTTATATCAACGCAATATTTTTTACACACCCCTATCTCTTCCACACAACAATCTACAATGCTGACAGGTATAATCTTTTATTTAATTTGTTCCTGACCTTCCAGATAATGCTGCCTGTTATCTGCCTGTATTTGTTCCTCGACTATAATAGCAACATTGTCCTGAAAAATTGCATTTGACCCTCTTGGAGGTGTGAATAGACGAACAAAATTCCTTCAAGTTATTTTCCTGGAAATGATTAGGCTACATGCCCCTAGTTAACTATTTCTGCATTAAACTCCACAATGTGATTTTCATCCCAAAAATGCTGGACTTAACAGCAGGCAAGTATTTATTTTTTTCTAGGAAATGTTTCCCAAAAATTCTTTCAGTTTAACAACATAATTCCTGTTACAAAACCTTGGTTTTCCCTGGTACTAATTCAGTCAGTATAATGATGCAGAATGATATAAACTGTGATAATTTCCTTCTGTAAGTCCTTTTTTATTTCTATACCAACAAATTTGCCTATACTTTCAAGGTAACTAAAAATCAGATATGAGTTTTCCTTTTATTATTGCAAGAAGTAAATGTTTCCAATTATTATTCCAACAAGTAAATGTAACTATTTAAGTTTTTAAAAATATTTGAAAAATTACACTTAAAAATTTGAAAAGTCATTTCTCAGTGTGTACAGAGAGTGTGGAAAGGATATTTTAACATGAGCAGAGGAGATGGAAAGAATGTCAGACTGAAAAAAAGCCTACCATTGTTCCCATAACACATTTAAATCACCCATTTTTAATTGCCTGCCCTTGTGAGATTTTTGCCTTTTTTCTCTCTAAATGTCATAAGGATCAAATCTAAAGAACAGCACCTCAATGAAGTCTTCTGGGCAGAACAGGGATGAAAAAGAAACAAAAAATTTACCGGAAAACATTTCAAGTATGTACTTAAGAAAAGGACTGATTTAACTCCTACCCTGGAGACAAACAGAACAATTTCAAAATGTTCAAAGTTTATAATGAATTCGTCAAATCCTTCTGTTTTGACAGAACATTTTGACCATTTAGAAGCCTTTTAAATACGGCATCCTAATATAGCCTATAAAACCTACTTAAAAAAAAATTGCACTATTTTTTTTTTATCATAAAGTGTCACTATAGCTCATCAACCTCAGAACATAATTAACAACTTTCTCCGGATGAGAAAGTGTTTTCCAGAGCAAGTTGCTTTGCATTTGGTCAGGTTAGGTCTTCCAGACATTTCAAAGTTAGAATGGTTATATGTCATGTATAACAAAATACAGTATTCTCAAAACTATCTGCATCTTAAATAATTAATAACAAAGAAACACAGATCCCGAGCCTATTAGACAGATATAGATGAACTGAAAGCACCAATTTATTCCTCCAATTTCTGATCTTAACTTTTGATGATGATCTAATGAGATCCCAGAACAACAGCTCAAACAGAAATTCTCCCCAACACATGGAATTATCCAAAACTGCTTCTTAATATCCCCAGCTACATGCTCACTGGGATGGTACATTGTAGTATGATGGATCTACTTTATAGGTATCCATCCACATCACATATACTGGGGTAAACCACCATTTGATAGAATTTATTAATTGAGTTTTCTTTCCAGGGGAAAGAAAATAAGAAAATTATTTAGAATGCAGAGGAGATATTTAAACAAAAGTTTAACAAAAAGTTATTTCTGTTAATTAAAAAGTAAATAGATTTTTTTCCAGGCCAGTCATAATAGTAACTTTTTTTTTTTTTTAAATTTATGGTCTCTGGAGAACAAGTAACCTTTACTGCTGCTCTACAATTGGGGTTTATTGATGTTTCTTTTGCACATGCAAAGTGTCATTTACTCTCATCAGTCACTATTGCTTTCATTTACAGTATTTAGCTGGAAAGCAAACAAGCAAGATGGACAGGGGTTTAGGGAAATGTAAAACTCAAATCATTCTATTAACCACTGTACATTTTTAATATCCTGCATTAGCTTATATAGAGTGGGTAAAAATGACACCTCATTATATTTTACTGCAGATTGTACTCAGAAGTAAAACATTAGATAGGAAAGTTTGCACTCAGAAGTACCACATCTGTCAGACTTCATCCTTGATTACATTTGGTCTGAATTATTTTCATAGTCTTATGCCTGGCTGATTGACCTAGCCTTTAGTCCATGTGCATGGTTTGGTTAAATGCATTAGAAAGAAGAGATGTGTCTTTAAATCTGACAATGAGTTGGTGCCTTTGATTTGCAATTTAGCATGCAGCATAGAAAAACAGTTTTAAATCTGAAGAAGTTCCCAGCTGGAAGAATTGAACTGTTTGTGTACAAGTGCACGGGAAAGCTTTGTACTTCCTATGGACTGCAGCTCCAATTAATTTATGAGTATTGAAGTACTTGCACAGATGAGTGACAAAACCAGACTCATTTTTTACCTAATATTGTACCAAAAGCTACACATCTCATAAAACAAGTCACAATAGGAGAGTTTAGTACAAAGCAGCACTGTGAAGACTAAGGCTGCCCACACACTTCTCAGCAAGCAATCTGAGATTTGCTATTTAATAAACCTGGAATTGCAGCAGCCTTGATCTGAAGCTGGACAACTGGAAGCCCCAAATTCCTGACTTTGACTGAGGCTTTCAGTGTTTGGAGTACTGAGGCATGGTAGGAAAAAAAGCTCCAAGACTGTCAACACAAAGGGACTTTGTTAATTTTACCACAGGCACGGTTGGGTGAGTGTTGGCCATTCTAATGCTGCTAATCATTTTTGGGGAGCACCACAGCCAGTATTTATCGCGGGTTTCCTTCCTCCTGCTCAGCACTTCTTACTGCTTCTGTAGGACTGCTGACATTCTCTGAGTATAAAACCAGAGAAGAAAACCACAGTCCCACAAAGTCGTACACACAGACACTTTGCTCCAGCTGTTCTTATTGAGAAGTCAGCAGCACAAGGCCTGACACAGTTTGCTTACCCAGAATTATATAAAGCACCAACTTAAAACAGCTGACTCCTCTCTCTGGCTTCTAACAGCAGAAAAAAGCATTTTCCATCACAATAAGTAAAGGGAACTGTTAAGGAGAGTAGAAAAATAACAACTGGGTGTTGAACCTTTAACAGCTCTCCAGAGGTCTGAGATGAGTATTATTATTGGTAAAAAGCCAACCCAAATCCAAACACTCCACCAAAAAAACCCCAAACAACCAAAAACCAACAAACAAAACCCAAAAAAACAAAAAAAAAACCCCAAACAAACAAAGAAACGAAAACCAAACAAAACCAAAAAGACACCCAAACCCCCATACTACGTCTATCCTGGTCCCTGTGTTAAGCGTTGTGTATGTCCTAAGAGCAGAGCTCCCTGGCTGTTCTTCCCTTTACAATCAGCCCTGAAGAGCCAAGATGCTGTGCCTTGGTTCCAGCGGCACAGAAGACTTTGGCACACTTTAAGGTTCGGACACATTCTCGCCAATGTCCATGTAGAGCTGGCGGGTAACACTTGTGCTACCAGTGCCTGCAGAGATTACATGACTATGATAAATGATGGCTAGACTAAATGCTTGTTCACAAATGATGTCCAATAGGACTAACTCCTGCTTTCCCAGCAGAAAGTGCGAAAGGGCACAATGTGTTGGCAGAGCCTGAAGCCTTCCCACCCAGGAGCCAGGGTTTGTGCCCCTGTGGGTATTTTTTGGGGTTTAAATGCTATGACTTCCCCACAGTACTGCTTGTGGCCAGCTGTGTGACCCTGCCATGTGAGCATGCATCAAAGGATAAACCGACTGCAGGGCAAGTGCTTGCAGGTTTCCCTACTCCAGCACTCCCAAACTGACTTCCGTGGTGCTGAAGGAAAAAAAGAAAAAAAAAAAAAAGAAAAAAAAAATCTATATTTGCTCTTTCAACAGGATTTTTCTTTATTTCTTGAACAGACAATTTTCTCCTGTTCTCCCAAACACTTCTCAGCTTTTCCTAAGCTGCAGTATCTGGAGAAGTCTATGCATCCAAAACCAGGACTGAATGATTATCACCATGACACCCCTTCAGTACTGAAAAGCTAATTTAGCACTTCCTTGAATATTATCAGCTCCCCCTAAAACTCCTCACAAAACATTGAAGATATTGTAGTTCAATGTCTGAAAGTACTAGTCTTATATTTGATCCAATATTTGCATTAAATGTGGATTGAAAATATATAAGCCAGCTAAATTAGTAAGTATTTACAAATTAAAGGAAGAAAATCTTTAAGATGTAAATACCTGAAAGGAATTATTTCAGCCTCTTACAGCTGGCTCGCTGCAATTTCTGCTTCCCACAGGTGCTCAACAAATCCTCCTTCTCCGCTGACAGCACACAATGCTCTGATACGTTCACACTCATCTGAAACATTCTCCCCAGAGTGAATGCGGTGTTAGAATTCCCACAGATTTTATTTTTTCAATTTACTTGCATAAGTCCTCAGTTCCTTGATTACTGGATTTCAATACAAGCCACCTGTAACTCAATTTTGCTTTCTTCAAAAATCGCTGTCGCCTTCTTAAACACCAGCACCTCTGCAGCAACTGCTTGAAATTTCAGCTCAGTTTTCGTGCAATTTGGAGCTCACAAATTTACCTTCAAAATGATGCCAAACTTCAGCCAAAATATGCATCGCTTGCCACTCCTGGCACTTTTACCAGTCACTTGGGTTTTTTTTAAGGTTTTCTTTATTTCAAATACAGCAAGAAAACAGAATTGAGGCAAATAAATCATCCTATCCACAGCTGATGGTGTGAATCACATTACACAGAAGAAAAGATCTTTAAATGTGCACATATGTATCTCTTAACGATGGACTGGGTGTTATAGCAGTGGTAATGGTGGAATTTTAAGAAGTGCAGTACCTGCAGACATACACTAGGAAAGACAAATTTTGCCAATCGTGTGATGTTTTAAAATCTATTACATTAATTATACTACTTCTTTATAAGAGGACCCGCGGGCCGATCCACAGAGATGTACTGATACTGCCTTTCCTATTTTCTTTGGTATTGTTCAGAGAGCAACGATGGAATAGAGCATGGTCAACAAAAGCAGAAGTTTTTTGGATTTTTTGAGCTAGGACAGGTTTTTGGAAACCCCTTACCAGCTGCTTTTCTCTTGAATAATGGTCCTTTCCCCGGTCAGCTGTAATTAAAATCTTCTACAGACACAAAGAGGGGTCAGGATTTACTTAAGAAAGCAGAAATATTCATCTGAAAGGGCATTCAGAATGGAAAAGTACATTCAAAAGCTGGACATGAAACATGAAACAGATTTCTTCACTCCTTTTATTTCCCCTCATTCTTCTGGACAAAAGTTCTATATTACAATTTAAGATTATTTCTATAGCTTGCTTCAGAAGAGTATTTCACTGAAATGTCTGACCAGACAGACTTTTCTGATGGAAAATTAAATCATTTGCATTTTTACTGCTTTCTAAAGCTGGTCTTTTTTTTTTTTTTTAGAAATATTTGAGAAAGCATAAAAAAACTCATTAAAATAATTAAAGCTTTTCAGAACTATTTTCAACCAAAACTGCTCAAACTAAACAATGAAGAAAGAAATGATCTAGAGAACTTGATTTTTTTTTTTTTAAACTTTGCTTTCACTGCCTTAGGGTTCTTAGGACTGGTTCCTTACTGTGGAGAGTGGGATGGGAAGGTCGGTTGTTGGTTTGTCCCTGATTCATGGTGAAGGCTTTCTGCCAAAGCCTTTATCCCTCTGCTATACCAGCTCTCTTCTTCAGTCCAGAGTGCTCTGCAACACCGCACAATTAACGGGATGAATAAATGGCACCACAGAATACATACGTGCATACATATATATACACACACACATACATATGTAGACACACTTTTTTCAACCCAAGTAAACTTCAGCTTTTCTTTTCTGAACTTTCAGGAACTGTGACCTGAAGTTTTTTTTTTAGTAACTATACAACCAGTATTATTTAATGAAAAAGGGACAAGACTTAACCTTTCCTGTTGTACATTTTAGAAATACACACCAGAGAGAGGGAAAATGCACATATATATGTATATAACGCAGCTTAAATGTAAAAAGCTCAAAAACTCTCTTAAAAGCAGCTTCCCCCAACTCCAGCTTAAATGTTTGTTTGCACCAAGACATACCAGTATGCTGGCTTTTATTAGTGGGATCACCATTAAAGAAACTTTGTGGAGGATGAAGATGCAGATCAATGAAAGCACGGATTTAGAAAAGAAAATTAAACAATTTGAAAAGGATTACCACAATGGACCAGCTAATGAAGGCCTAACACAGCTCTGAAGAGTAAATATGTGCCTGATTTGCATTTATATTGTTGGGCTTTTTGGCAATTGTTTTTGTATTCCTCCTCAATTATTCCAAAAGGCTGTGTTTCATTACTCTAAATAAAGAAATAATAAAATATGGCAATTACTATATATTTAAAGAATAAAGAGAAAGGTGCAGGGTCTGACAACAAAGTCTGTTTGCTTAAAGATCTGAGGAACTAAGCAAAATTTTAAAACTGAAAATAATCTCTGGTAGCTTCACAGCATCACTGAGTACTTGCACAGATCGTGACCATGGGAAAACAAAACTGAGTTCCAAGAGAGCAGAACAACTAGTGGGTTTTATTCTGAGCAAAAGTACTCTCCCAGTCCCTGAGGGTATGCCACGACTTTGCTGATGGAGATGTGCCGGAGCGACACTGCCATCCCCGTGTGCCAAATGGCCACCAGTACCTTGCGGCACCAGGGGCTGTGCTGCTGGCACTGCGCGGGCGGGAATAATTTCATTTCATACAAGAGAGACCCTTCTTCAGCGCTTAACTGTGAAACATTCCTAACTACCCTCCTCTTCCTTGTTACCTCCCTGTTGCTTCTTAACCCTGGGCAGCTCCTGCTCTGCCTCCAGGACACACTGGTTGCAGGCAGCTGTACCCACACCTGCAACAGGAGAGCTGCTGCTACCACAAAACACGGACAAGACAAAAATCTGCCTCATGGGTGGTAGTATCAGCTTTCTTAGGGGAAACCGATTTGCAGGTACCTAAACTATTGGGTTGTTTAAAAAAATATCATCAGCTGCCTCATCGCCTGCTAGGGCACGGGCGAGGTGCAGAACCCAGTCCTGAAACTCTTTGAATGCAGCTGCTGTGTCTTTATTGCTGAAGTGTTCACAATGAAGAGAGAGAAGGGTTTGTAGGTTTGCTCCGTTCTCCTCAGCATACTGCACTATAAATGTGTTGTTTTAAACCCAGACAGCAGCAAACAGCTCACAGCCACTCACTCACCCTGCCCTCTCCCGGGGATGGGGGAGAGAATTAAGGGGGTGAAGGGAAAAAGAGGCTCATGGGTTGAGACAAGAACAATCTAATAACTAAACTACAATAATATTGCAAATAATGATATGATAGTAACAGACACAAATATACAAGTGAGCCCAAGCATCCGAGAGATCGAGAGCTGACCAAGAGAGCGAGATGATCCTGAGAGAGAGGGAGACGACCCAGAAGGAGAGAGAGAACTTCCAGATAGCTCCTCATAATATGCTGTACATGCCGTGCATGATATGGAACAAACCATTGGCTCGTTTGGGTCTCAATCCTAAACCCAAGGTCGAATCCTGGGCCAGTAACAGGGGCTGTGCTCCCTTCCAGCTTCTCCTGCCCCTGCAGACACTGGCACAGCAGAGATGCTGGAAAGTCCTTGACTGTCCTGGCAGCAGCTCTAACCACCAGTGTGTGATCAGCTCCTCCTCAGCACAAATCCAAACCAGCCTCACACTAGCTACTGTGAAGAAAGTTAATTCTGTCCCAGCTGAAACTAGGACAAAATGCAAATTATTTCTTCCCCTTTCTATCTTTTCTGAGAACACCTTCATAATTTTTTTTTTTGGGGGGGGGCGAGAAAAAAAAAATTCTTAAATTTTCTGGAAAGGGCTATCAATTTAAGACCTAAATTGTACACTCTTGATTATTTTTGTTTTTTGTTTTCCAGAGTCCTGTAAGTCAAATAAGGTTTCTGGTAAAATGGAAAGACAGATTTATCTCTATGGCCCAGCTGCAATCTGGTATTTATAGTGGATTCTAGTGACTCTGCTATCGAACAGCTCATGGGGCCTCATGGTAACTTCTGTTTTAATACTAAAGGCATTGCTAAGTAAACCATGATTTGAAATAAAATTTATGTGTTTATGCTTTAAATTTAATATTTCATGGCTTGTTTTCAAGGTAGAAAGCATTTATCTACACAATGGAAAAAAGATTTTAAACCTTGTTTTCTTCTGTCATACTTAAGGACATTGTTCATGTTAGCCATCACAAGTGCTTAAAAAAAAAACCTGCTGCTGCCAAAAATACATTAAGTGCTCAATAAAGCTGGAATTTGCTATGCTACTTTGGTACATATGTATATAAAAAATAGTATGGTAAAAACATTTTTCAATATTTAGGAAAAGCAGCTTATGTCACAACACAAGAAAATATATACAGGCCTATAACCTTTGAGAAAAAAAAAAAAAGGTGTGTGGGATCTGTGACCTAGCTAGTTATCTACATCATATCTTTTATGTATTAAAACAAAAAAAAGTAAAATTCCATCAAACCCGGGATAAAGCAACAGTTAGATGCTGAGAACTGAATTTTGTTATTTTGCCACTAAATAAGCAAAAAAAATTGTACATACAAGGAGCTGGGTGTCAAAGCATTTCTCATGTACACACATGTACCTTTACAAATATATAAAAGAAAAAATTGGACATTGCAGCTAAACTAACTAGTGCCAATGCTTAACCACATCCTTCTGTGGGACAAAATTAGATATTCCAATGTGGTTTTGTACTTCAGTGACTTACCATTTATTTTACTATCTTACATTAGCAAATCTTTCACTGCATTTTGTTCCTTTCATGCCAAAATATGTCACGTCTTCAAAATCCATCCCTGATTTGAAAGGATGCTGGTAACATAGCCAAGGAGATGCCACTCTTTCTTGTAAAGGAGCAGAGACCTCAGCGAGGTACATGTTATCAGCTCACACATTTAGTTTACAAGCTGCTGTATGAGTGATAACATTTAAGTCTGCATGAAGTGAAGTTACAAACCTACACAGGTTGAATGAAAGATTAAATAATCTGTCTAGAAACCAAATTGAATCTCAAGCAGCAGTGTGGAGGAACAGGAAGAGCTCTCTCCTTCCCTTCCTTGTTCCAGACTGGGGGATGTTGGAAAACATGATTTGGTCCCCATTCACTTGGGGTTACAGCAGATCAGTTTTATTTTGTAATATAAACAAATTCTCCAGTATATCTAAGAATATTATTTCTAGATTACCAATCCCTTATTTTTAACTGAAGCCAATCTAGCTGGGATTATGTTTCTATTATTCAATGAGCATGCACAGCACTTGAGCTTCTCGGAATACGTTCCATAACAGTTCCATCACATCAATGTCTCGTTTTCTTTAAATTGGAATACTCATGGAGACTAAGTTTTTGAAGGGAAGTTTTCTGAATACCACAAAAAAATTTATAAAAATCAGAGCATCATGCATGTTTCACAAAAATACGTTTTAGAACAAAAAACCTGCAGGATCTTGTAAAACAAAGTTTAGCTGAAATCCTTCTAAACTACTTTCTAAATAATAAGTGTCGTAAATTACAGCAAAATACATTTAATGGTTATTGCAAGCATACCAGCCAACTAGTTTTATAAACCCAAGAAATTCAGAAAAACTATAAGAATCCAGAACTGCTCATAGTGTAAAAGGAGGAGGCAGGAAGGCCAATAAATTTAATGACCTGTTGAAGTGACATATGCAATAAACACACAAGCACAAGATGTCTGCAATTCTGGATTGTGTTCTTGTATCATTAGCACGATGCTCTGAGCATGTGTAGCTGTCCTATCCTTAAAATACATTTAATCATAGCAGTGTATGCATGATCTACTTTCACATTCCAGTATGGAATTTTTTCGCCATACATTAAAGACTATATATTTTAAGTCTGGTTTAGAAAACAATGTAGCAATAAAAATCAGGATCACATCTTTCTGCCTAGAAGCAAATCAAACACAAAGTTAGTTTTCAGCCATTGTCATGCATTTAGACTTTTCCTGGCCCCTGATGAGTTACAAAGTCTGATCACCAACAGATTTCTCTGAGTAGCAAGAGCTTGGAAGGAAAGATTTTGATGACAAAGATGACAAGTGTGCCTAATTTTAGGCAAAATGATGACATTTGTAATCGAATGTGAATGCATCAGAATGTGAATGCATGTGAATGGCATCAGAGATTGAATCTAAACTATGATATTTTCTGTATTCATATTGAAGTGGCTTGTTTTGCAAAAATAATGCCAAAATGTATAGATTGGGATATTTAACATTTTCCTATCAACAATACCTTAATTATTGCCTGTACAAAAAAACAAGTGTTCTCATTGACAGAATGTCCTTGATGTTCCACTCACATCCCCCAAAATAAAAAAAAAATAATTCTCACATATATGATTCATGAGTTTTAGAAACAGATTTTAGTCAGCCATTAAACAACACATACTGGTAACGGCCTTCCAGCTAGTGAAATGCATCAGACCAGGGCACAGCAGCATCTCCATTTAATCCTGGTGGTTTGGGCATATATATATATATATATATATATATATATATACACACACACAATATATTGAGAAGGGACTTCATCTCTTTATACTAGAATCGAGAAATAAAGACTTGTCATCCTCATTCAAGTCTCATGTCCCCACCTGCTCTGCTCTGCTTAACTTCTGCATACATCAGAAACCTGGAGCAGACTGTTTAAATGTGATGAAAGAAGCATAAGGTGATAAGGAAAATTAGTGAACACCATTAATGTATGGCTTTGATATCAACTTGCACTATAGATCTGCAACTGTTGCCCAAACATCATGCGGGTTTAAAAATAATAACACTAAATGTACTTTTCTGTAGATTTGCTCCTTCTGCCTGCAAGCTGCAGTATATTCAGCTCACCAAGCCGAGCTGAAAAACCTCACATTGAATTAACTTGTAGTAAATGACTAATTACTCCTAAAATTCTTTCGGCTTTATTGCTGTCCTTGGTGCTGCACCTGGTGGAAGAAGTGGGATTTGTCTCGGGGAACACAGGGTAAAGACAATTCACAAAAATTCACCTATGTGCACATAAGTGTTTTTAAATAACATCTTCTTATTAACTACAGTTCAACATCAGCCCACAGCACTGCCTGCTCTTTAAACCACAGTCATCCGAAGTCAGTCCAAGCAAACTTCAAGGACATCAGAGCACTGAAGGTGTTGGGTACCACATGACATTTCTGCAACGTTTATGAACTAGTAATTCTACTGCAGGCCAGGATTTTCTATTCAAGTTTTTCTATAATTTTCTCTAAAAGATTTGATAGTGGTTCAGCAAGATATATAAATTACCAATCCTGATCGGGTAGCGAGATGGATTGTGAACTGTCTGGAGAAAAGAAGCCAGAGAGTTGTGGTGAATGGGATGGAGTCTAGTTGGAGGCCTGTATCTAGTGGAGTCCCCCAGGGTTCGGTATTGGGACCTGTGCTGTTCAATATATTCATCAACGACTTGGATGAGGGAATAGAGTGCACCCTCAGCAAGTTTGCTGATGATACGAAACTGGGAGGAGTGGCTGACACACCAGAAGGCTGTGCTTCCATCCAGCGAGACCTAGACAGGCTGGAGATTTGGGCAGGGGAAAATTTAATGCAATTTAACAAGAGCAAGTGTAGAGTCTTGCATCTGGGCAAGAACAACACCAGGTTCCAGTATGAGTTGGGTACTGACCTGTTGGAGTGTAGTGTAGGGGAGAGAGACCTGGAGGTCCTGGTGGACAGTAGGATGACCATGAGCCAGCACTGTGCCCTCGTGGCCAGGAAGGCCAATGGCATCCTGGGGTGTATCAGAAGGGGGGTGGTCAGTAGGTCAAGAGAGGTTCTCCTCCCCCTCTACTCTACCCTGGTGAGACCGCATGTGGAATATTGTGTCCAGTTCTGGGCCCCTCAGTTCAGGAAGGACAGGGAACTGCTGGAAAGAGTCCAGCGCAGAGCCACGAAGATGATGAAGGGAATGGAGCATCTCCCTTATGAGGAAAGGCTGAGAGAGCTGGGTCTCTTTAGCTTGGAAAAGAGGAGACTGAGGGGTGACCTAATCAGTGTTTATAAATATATGAAGGGTGAGTGTCAGGAGGATGGAGCCAGGCTCTTCTCTGTGACATCCAGTGATAGGACAAGGGGCAATGGGTGCAAGCTGGAACATAGGAGGTTCCACTTGAATATGAGAAAAAACTTCTTTACAGTGAGGGTGACAGAGCACTGGAACAGGCTGCCCAGAGAGGTTGTGGAGTTTCCTTCTCTGGAGACATTCAAAGCCCGCCTGGATGTGTTCCTGTGCGATCTGATCTAGGTGTTCCTGCTCTGGCAGGGGGATTGGACTAGATGATCTTTCGAGGTCCCTTCCAATCCCTAACATTCTGTGATTCTGTGAATCCTGAGATGAAAAAGGTCAAAGCTTATATTAACTGGCATTTTCTAATGTAAGCACACAGAAGAGACAGCAAACCCCTTCTCATGAGATGTCTATGATGGAGCTCAGCCCACAAAATTTCAAGTGAATCTAACCAGAGCCTGACCTGTCATAGTTTTATTATGGAACCACACATTTGTGGCTTTATGGCAGGCTCACAATTATTAAGCTGCAATAATGACCACTTGTTATTTAAATTGCAAAAGAGTTTGAAGAGCGCGCTCTGCCAGGGGCTGTGCGAAGGGGCAGGAAAATGCTGCAGCAGCAAGGAGATCTCGCAATATAATTATGGCTGTTAGAACACTTCACGCACAGCATTGTTCACAAATTAGCTTGATAGTCCAAACTTTTAATGACCTTTTAACTTGCGTGGGAATAATTTTTGCAGCAGCCCTTTTTAGTTTCTGTAATTAAAGTAATTTAAAAGTTTTAACTAGAAAGTACACTCGAGGCACACAGACTGATAAAGGGAAATATTGCTTCAAGAGCTCTTTTTTTTTTTCCCCTGTGCAGAGCTCCCACTGTGTCAGAAAATTACTGAATGTCCATCGTTCAATTTGGCTCAGCAACAAAGGATTTCCACCTACTCACTCAATGCTTTTCATATTTTTATTTTTAAATCTGGATGCTTTAATGGAAAAAAAAAAGAAATATGCTGCTATGAATATGTGTCGCTATTAAATGGGAAGAGAGAACTGGAATAAAGTTTGGAGTACAAGAAAGCCAAGAAACCATACAGGACCCTTCCCCTGGTTCAAGCACTGAAGCATCAGTGTGCTTCAACCCTACTTTTTAAAATTTTGGAGTATTTCTTTTGAGTTTTTAAGTGTGCTATATTTCTCATGCCCATTTGTGAATTGATTTGGTCTTTGATTGTTTTCCGTATGAAGATGATTGCTTTCCATTCAAAGATCTATGGGAAAGTTTAACTGCAAATCTTTCTTTTGAATGGGCCAATGAAAATGTGCAAAGGACCAGATTTTAAAGATATCAAAGCCATAAAAAAGTCAAGTGTCAGGAGGAATTTTCAAAGTCTAATTCTTGCATGCACTGTGGGAATTAGGCCCTCTTGTATCATCACATTGCTACAGAAGCCATTGTGAAATATTTTTAAGCCGCTAACAATACCTAGTAAACATGAAAAGCACCCATATTCAAATGGAGTTTTAGCACTTGGTACGACAATTGAAGCATATCAATTCAAACTCATAAAAAACATTTAGTAGTATAAATCATTGTAAAACAAATCCATTACATTCTTTTATTCCTAAAACATATAGACAGTAAAAGTTCTCAAGGAAGAGAGGAGGTGAGACAGGAATACTGCCTCCAGTTTCAATATTCTGGAAGTGCAAAAGCTACCAGGAATATTGTTTCTAATCATACATTATATTGTAAACCAAGCAACATTCGTATATACAGTACAAGGAAAAAAAAAAAAGAAAAAACCAAACAAAAAAGAAGTGCTTCAAAAGCCAAAGAGGCCATAGAAACTGTTCTTTATGCCATGTGTTTGACCCATGGTTCACTAAACCAAGTTTAATATGCTACATAAAGGCACCACGTCAGGAAGGGCCATTTCAGTAGACGGCTGAAGGATGCTCGCCCCATTTTGTCTGTGCCTTTCCAACTTCAGAAACTATTTTGCACTTTAAATAACAATTACACAGCCTCACTGTATACTTAATTAAATTGCATTCATTATGAGATTATTAGTCTATTAAAGCCATCAGCCTCTCACTGATAAATAATCAGTATAACTATGTGCACTTGCCTTGTGGTTATAACTAAATAACGATAGTTTATTACTGCATGCCAACATCTTTGCAGTTGGTGGCAACCATTAACAGGGTTAATGATGATGATCTGTCATTGGTCTGAGGCAATAACCTGCAATAACAAATATCAGGCAAGGGGTTATTTGGCCTCACACTCAGAATTTTGACCATTCCACTTCCAATTTAAAAAAAATTCAATACAAAGAGTTACCCTAGCTTGGCAGAGATGTAACTATATGAAAAGTTGCCTTATGTAGGGCATAGAAGCAGACTGTATTGGAAGAAGTGTACCAAATGCTTCCATTTTTACTGCCCCATTTGTTCACTGTGGGATTTTTGTTATGTTCAGGGAATACCTCTGTATACATCTACCACTTTTGCAATTCATCTTTTTCCCTAAACATCTGTTAAAAGAGCAAACATGTCAAAAGAAAGTACCTGCACACAAGAAATACAGATTAGCCTGCCAAAAAGCCTCAAAATCCTATTTCTTTGTGACTGAAGAGTTTTTCAAGCTGAACAAAATGCATCATTTCTTTTGAGTGATATCTCTGTGTTGGCCAATTTTGCCTTTTGATCATTCCTAATATTGATAGAGCCATAGCAAAGAAGTAAGGTTAAGGGAGGTCCCGAAAGGTTTTAGTTGCTCCCTTTCTGAACCATTTCCTAATCTTCCTGTTTCATGCCAGACCCAAATCTTTTCTGTTCTTCCAGGACATAGCTTATGAGACTTCTCATATTTATTGTCAAATTATCCCTCTCAGTAAACAGAGGTGATGCAGAAACTCAGAAAGAGAGTAAAAGAAAATTTATTGATAACTTCAACTCTTTCTGGAGTTGTCATCTCTGTTTCTAAAGTGGTTCCTCTGTCCCCATCTGTAGATGTTCTTTAGGTGGCAGATCAGGTATTCTCACATAGACTTTTGGTGTGAGCTATCACATAAGTGAACAGCCAAGGAACAGAAAACATGGAACACCAATATTTATAGTACTTGAAAGGACACTGTCAGGCTTTTATGTCTTAATTTGATGCATGGTAGAGAAAAAAGTAAGCAAGAGAGAAAAGCAATAAGAAAAGGAGAAGTTAAAGTGGTTAGAGAGATTAATTCTCAAAGCAAGAAATGAAGTGGCTGGAACATAGAGCAAAAATGGTGGCAAATCTCCCTGAGATTATAAAAGAGCCTGGTGGACAGATGGGTTGGGCAATCATTTCATATGAATCAGTTTCTAACAAAGACAAAACAGAAAAGGAAAAAGGGAAAGAAATGTTTCATGTCTGAAAACAGCAGGTCCAGGAGCAGGGAGTTACCAGCTGACTTTGCTAAAACATCTGCTATCAAATTAATACAAGAGTGACATGCTTGAACAAGCAGGACAAGCGACATCAGAGATGAAATTCAGAAGATGCAAGAGAGATCAATGCCCTGCTCCATGGCAAGCCATTTAAAAGGCAAACAAGACTCAAGGAAGACCAAGCAGTGGAAGAGTTGATGCACAGGTGGGAGAACCAACAGAAAAATGTGAAATAAAAAAAGGGACAGACGTTTTTCCTAGGCAAACAAAACCAGTAGAGCTCCCCTGCTATTAATAGCAGCCTGTGTGCCGTGCAGCTTTGCCATGTTCTGTGTAAAATCTTGGGATGCAGCTACAATTCATACAAATCACCAGCACCTTACTCCTTTGGTGTCAGCTGAGAATCTGGGACTGGGATTGTGAAGCGTCCTTTTAAAACATCAAACAGAAAACCCCACCACCCAAATGCTTCAGTACACTTGAAAACCTGATGTACATGTCTGCTTTGATTTTGCCTTTGTAATACCCACTGAATAAATACAGGTTTTTGTAATTTCATTACTGGATGGAACCAAACTTTGTAGTTTTATGCCTGCTGACAACGGCTGTATGCGAATAGCTTATCCTCACGTGCAGGAGCCAAATCAATTCAATAAGCCTGCTGCAGTTTTCACGGTCTCTTGTTAAACAACATTTGGAAACAAAAGTGAGGACGTTAGGCACAGGAAAACACATTAATATTGGACAACTGACATTTCAAGAACTTAAGGAAGTTTAGTGCTCCCACTACCATGCCAACTGACAACAATTTGTGAGTTATGGTACAACTGTGATTTAAGAAAACTGACCCAAATCAGGAAAACCTAAGCACTTTGTGGGGACAAGTTATTTATAACAGTCCTCGTGTTCCACTAGGATGCAGGATGGCTGGACGCACAGCAATGCCTCTAAGCCCATTAAGCAAAATAATTTGTATTTTGTACCAAACTGTTTTCTTGCGGTATGCTCTGAGCACAAACAGTTGAAATGCTTCCTCAGTACTGCCATCAGTTTTATCATCATTATTACACAATAATTGCAAAGTAATCCTTACATAAATGCACAGATGATCTGTTGACTTCAAAAATTTTTCTCCTTACCTTTATGTAATGTGCACGACAATAAACTCTTATATTGTAGAAATACACAAAAAGAAAGAGATACAAGTTATTCAAGAAGACATTTTGCTGGCAGTTAACTAGTAGTCCTGCATAAATACCTACCTGTACTTATTTCTCTAAATATGAGCTACCTTATACTACAGTTAAAAAAAAAAAAAAAAAAAAAAAAAAACTTCTTAAAAAACATGGTCTCTAACTTCACTTTTTGATACTGCAGTATTTAATTGTTAGGAAGCTTGCTTATAAAACTGTCATACAGATGGTTCATTAGTGTCTCTGAAACACATATAAAGCTGAGACAGTAATAAGGTTTTTATCAAAATCCCTCTGTAATTTATGAATCTTATTTCTATCCGATGACTTCTCAAGAGGGAGTATGTTTGTATCAAACTGTTGATCCATTACAGGAAACTAAGGCCGTTTTTTTTTTTTCCACACTTTTTATTATAGACATCATCTGGAAAGGCCATAAAAACTTGTTTAGGACTTCATGGACTGGGATTTGAACAATGCTGGCTGTCACCTGCACTATCTGGGGACCTTTAGATGCACTTTATGTCAGAAAAACTACTTGAGCCTGGGAATTCTTTAGAACAGCTGCAATTGGGCCAGACCATCTCATGGATTAAATTAAAATTTCCAAGGACTTCAGAATTACTTTTTATATACATGTATAGATACACACACACACACACATATTATTCTGCTTCTAACAATTGTTCAGTGTACTCAGTTAAAAAAATTCCTAAAAAAAGAAAAATCAGGCAAATCCTTAGCCTACAAGACAGAAGCCCATTTAATTTCTAACTGAGATGACTTAAAGACAAACATTTCTCCAGCAACTGATTAAGTAAAATGAAGGCAAGTTATTGTCATTGGCTCTAACATTGACTTGACAGGCTTGAAAACAAAGAGGTGTTACAGGAGCTCTCTGCTAGCTGCTTGCCAGAAGAAATGTATTTACGAATATTAGCAGAAATAGCCTGTAACTGAGAAATTTTTATCCTTTGGCTGCCCTCTTCCCTACTCCAAGTTTAAGATTTGCAGGCAATAGCTTTCTACAGGTTTGGAGTTAAGTATTTTAATACCATGTCTTGACATTTTCAAAAAGAAAGCAGATAAGGATAATATGCTTTTTCCATTTTACTTGCTATGCATTATTTGAGTCCTCAGCTATTCCCACTGAATAGACGATTCCAGGGGCAAAACTGTAGTAGAATTTGTTCCTTTAGAAGTATGCACGTTACCCATCTCAATCAGTAGTTAACGCACTAACCTTTTTATTTATTATATTTATAAACACATTTCCTGACTTTCATTCAGTGGAGACTAGTGACAAAACACCAAAGCCATCTCCTACTTTTACTGCTCTTATCCTCAATGCAAAGAGTCTCTGCCATATCATCTAAATACATACATCATTTCTCTGCAAGCCTCCACAATCCCTTACCAATAACATCCCCATGTCTCTTATTTCATTTTGTACATCCTTTCAGTAAACTCTTGATGTTTTAAATCCCCAATCACTTTTCTCATTCAGCCATGTCTCACTTATTCCAATAATTTCATACTTATGCTAAAACATTTGTAACCCTCAGTCAGCAATCTTATTATATAAGATATACAGCTTTTCTCTCTTAGCTCTCCTTTGATTTACATTCTTACTAGAGGTATCTTCCATTGAACATTGTTAACCAGAGGATAAATTACCTTGGGATTTATGCAGCGCCATCTAAATCTCCCTCCACCCTCATTGCTTCAGCTAATAAAATAGGGATAGTAATTTTCCAGTTTAGAGTTCAGCTGATTTTCCTCTTAGCTTGTGAAAGACAACCCTTTTCCTAATGTTATTCTGCTTTTATAATGGGTTTTTTTGTGGTTTTTTCCCCTCTTGTTTAATTTTTGGGGTCTAATTTTGTTGTTTGGTTGGGGGCTTTTCTGTGTGGCTTTTGTTTGGTTTTCTTTGTGTGTGGTGTAGGTTTTTTGTTGGTTTTGGCGGAGGGGTTGTTTGTTTTTCTGGGGGTTTTTTTGGTTTGGTTTTAGGGGGGTTTTAAAGGTTTTGTTGGTTTGGGTTTTTTGATAAAAATTTTGGGTTTTGTTACCTTATAATGTCTTCCTGACCCAACCCAAGGAGAGCAAAGGCAACCTTACACAACTGTAAGGTTGCCTGTAAGGTTTTCCTTCGAAAAAAAATCAGGCCATTGAAGCATCCAGGTTTGGACACCCAAACATTACAATCCCAGTTAAATGTTTCCTGTCTGCTATCAAGAAAATAAAGAATCCCATCAGTGCTGGGCCAGGGGAGATGGTGCCAGGATGCTGCTCCAGAGAGCCTTCAGCTCAGCCTTCCCTAAAAACTTGCCCTGCCTGGGGCTGGAGAAACATCTACAGCGTCTCCTCGGTGCTTCCATGCAGGAACATCGTGGTTAACCGGTTCAGAGGGAAGCCCTAGGGAAAAAGCTCGAATTCTCTTTTGCTGAGCTGAAATTGGAGAAAGCGCCCAGGAACCTGGGAGCATTTTCCTGCTCTGCTCTTATTGTGCACCCACTACCCCGTGTATGAATCAGCCAAAGCCTTGAACAGAAATTTCCATCCGTACTCCCTAAAAGCACTGCTAAATGCATCCTGCTGACCCAACCGTTTCACCCAATGACACAATGTTTAACAGATTTTTTAAACATTTTAAAACTGGCTACTTGCACTATAATAACCAATTCCATTAAAAATAAAAGCTTGCAAGCATTTTTTAAGACACGACTAGTAAACAAATAACCTTACCTGATATAGGATTTCAGCTGAAGAACATCAATAGGAGATACCTTTATGTATACCCCCCACTCGATTTATTTCTGCTGTAGCTATATCCTTTTCTCAAAAGTCCTGAAAGAACTGTTCTCTGAAAAGAAACCATCAAATATACATCAAGTCTAAGGCTTAAACATGGTTATCCGCTTACAAATAAACTAAAATCCACACTAAAAGAAACCCCTTTGCATGCTTTCCTACATCACTTCCTCCTAAGCTTTTGGTGATGCTCAAGCCCCTTTTCTTCAGGTGAACAAGATCAGCATGGATTTTCTTGACTGCAGATCAGTGTAAACCTGAGGGCCAGGCTGTTACTCACACTGAGCAGTGATTTACACTATGAGTAACCCTATTCCCGTGCAGTTAATAGAGCAGCTGTGGAGAACACAGCTCCTGTTGGGTGCACAGGACTTCTCACTTTCCCAACAGTGGACTTAATGTCCATGGAGAAGATATAACAAGCTCTGTAATGGCCAAAGCCAAGAACCCAGGCTTTTCCAAACAACTTAGAGAAAACTCTTCCTGAAATTTAAATTCTGATGTCAATTGCAAGTACAGGGAAGTCAAGCAACTAATTTGAAAGATACAGTTTGATTTGAATTAGGAAACTATGGCAGCTAACCCTTCAGGAATGGTAGTTCACCTATAATGAATTAGATTTTTAATTGAATTTTAAAATAATATCAAAGATATTGTGATCCAGTGCACCTGACCACTGCAGGGTTAAGGCTAAAAATAATGTTGGTTCAAAGAAATACGGTAATTATATTCATTTCTTTAATATTTCCAATTTAAAAAGTTATCAATTTTATCCTGATGGATTAAAATTCTCACTGCGAGTGAAGATGGCGGTGTCATAGGTTTAAGTGCATCCAGCAAAACACTTCTGGCAGCAGCAATGGAAAATGGTCTGGTCGCACCGCTTCAATTAGCTATACACATCACCAAAACATTCCAACTTTTGATGGAGGACTCTACTCTCTAACATGGTTTCCTCTAAAATGTGACATCTCCTATCATGTAGTAAAGCACGGAATGAAAATACTGTACAAGTATTTTTCCAGCCCCTCTGACCTTTCTCAGATCATTTAGACACCTAAAAATTCCCTGCCGTTCCAGCGGCGCGACGCAGTGCCGATGCCCTTTGCCTCCCCTGAACCTCTCCTGTGGATTTTGGCCTTTTGTACCGCAGCAGCAGCAGCGCTTTTGGAGAACATTTTCTGACCTGCGTGATCTTTAACCGTAAATAGCGGACATGCCACGGACCTTACACAGACTCAGCACATATTACCTAGTTGCTTCAACTATTGAGCATGCTGGTCCTGAATCCTATTTTACCTGTTGGGACTCCCACAGAGTTGGGATGGCACGGTGGCAGAACTGGCCAAAATCAGTCACAAATACCCCAGTCCTTTATTTCAACACACCGCAAAAGAAGAACAGTTAAAAGTAATGCTGGAGGATTTCAAATGAGTGGTCAAAATGCTGCACGTGTTTGAAGATGGAGCTGAGCAAATATTTACTCTTCTGTGAGCTAACAGTGAAATCCTGCTGGAGGTTTTGAACTGCCTGTTTTTAGAGCCAGGGAAAATTTATTTCTGTAACACAGATGACACACTGGTTTTTTGTTAATTCAGGTTTCTCATTTTATTCCAATTCTTCTCACCTAATTTTTGACACAACAATAAAATACAGAGATGCCAACAGAGACTGTAGTTTCTGATTTAGAGTAGATTGAAATGGGTTCAAATATCTTGCTTGCCTGCAACTTTCATAGAAAATTGAAGTGTTCATGGAAATATAAACCTCCACAGTTTTTCTGACTATTCTGGTTTGTCTTTTTTCTTTCCTGATCATTCAGCTAACCAAAATGTTCTGATACTACCAGAAATTCCCTTATTGTCTATAATGTGATTAAAGTAATTTATTGCTCAGCTTTTTGTAAACAAAGCATACAGAGATTTTTCCACATCGAGAGAGTTTCACTGGAGTGGCTGGAGAGTTCACGACTTAGCTGCTAAGGGAGAAGCATGGAGAAATAGGAGAAGGAAATCTCATTAATGCTAATAGAGTTGCACCCAGTTGCATGGACATTCAGTGTGACCAATTTCAGTACCACTATTTATTTCTGTGAGGTAAACGTGATTTTTTTTTCCCCCAATATGGGAAATTTCAAAAAACACTCATGGTTGGTGAAATTCATCTGATTATGGAAACTCTGAGCTGTGAAAACTGCCTAAACAGCTTTTGAACTTCTTCTACTTCATGAATGAGTGTAAAAGTTTCAAAAGATAAGCAGTGGTGTAGCTGATGAAGGGAGGCAATGGCTATAACTATGCCATCATTGTCCATCATAGCACCAAATACAGCATCAGGGTTCTGTATTTTGATAGCATAATGCAACTTTTCTTAGAGCTAATGCTGCTCTCGGGGGTAACTTTTTGCAGTGTTTGCTAGAGTTGCTCACCGAGCTGGAGTCCTCACAAAACTGGCCCTCTTGATCCCATTTGTTATTCTCAGCAACAAATCTAACTAACAGTAATTGTGAAGTGCACAACCAACTCTGTCAAGAAAAACAAAGAAAATTTCTGCAATATTTACTTTTCAAGAACCATTTGTTTTTTTTTTTGTTTTTCCTCTTCCTTAATGTGATTGGAATCAATGGCTTTTCACATACTAGTTTGGAAGCCTCAATGTTTCTTTCAGCTGCTTGGGGTCATCAGATGTATGAATGCTGTAGCATTCTTTATCTGGAAGCCCATAGCATTACCACTGTCACACTCTCAGGTCCTATCACCATCTAATACTCATCAGATATTTCATAAAAGACTTTCAGAGAACTCCCCGAGACAACAACACACTTTTGGGAGATGAAATTAGGAACTTCCTTCAGGAAGTAGGACTCTTCATTATCAGCACCAGTAATGACACAGAGACCCATTTTCCGAGAGAACACCATGCCACCCGAACCCAGTGTGCCCCCTCTAAGAGCAGTGTAGATCAGACACCGGGGACACATAATTCAGGGACTAAATATGAAAGTTGATCAAGATGCCAACGGCTGTCCTAAACTTCAGTGCTTCATCTTTCAGCCTTCTGTCACAGGTAATATTGGCCACATATCATCAGGTGTAGAAATTTATGCAGATTGTATGCAAGAGCCTCAATCAGGAGGCTAAGTGAATACAAATGCTGTCTCAGTAAGTAGGCTTGTCAAAGCCACCAGTAACAAAAGACTGAAAATTAATCGTTCAGGTCCTGGTTTTGTGTACGTGATACTTCAGATTTTGCCTGCATGTGTCGTTGGTCTTGGAAGGCTTTACAACTCCATTTTATCACAGCATATATGAAAAAGATTAAATGGTCTTGAACAACCTGCTATAAAACCAAGAGCTCCACATATTTCCCAAGGCTATTTTTTGATGGGCTAGTTAAGAACCATGATGCTTAGCTTTTGTTCTTTGATCAAACACCATTCATCTAGCTGTTAAAATAAGGAAACTTTGGCATTTCTTGCCTTCTGGTCATTGAAATTAGCTGTCAGGATACCTGTGCATTTGCTTTATTGTCGTGTAGCTGCTGACATGGCAGAAACCCATCGTTATGAAGGATCTAGCAAGGGAACTGGAACAAGTGCCAGTGCCTCACCACTCTCACAGGAAAAAATTTCTTCCTTATATCTTTTGCCACCTGTAAAATGACACTGACACTGAGTGTTTGAGCTCTAGGATAAACCAACAGTGAAATACAAACCAAGTACTCCTCCTTTCGCGTGGCATTGTTGATAGTTACAGGGAAAGGAGGTTTTCATTCTGCGATCATGGACGATGAAATTACTCCAGTTATTTTAAAGCATGAATCTACCCTAAATGTAAAACTATTGTCTATAATGTCAGTTCATCACTTCTGAGACTGCCTTCCTCATACTGCTGTTAGCTTGTAATAGATTATGGAAAGAGTGACTGTTGCAGTGGCGTGACTTATGAGCCTTAGCAACAATTACTGGGTAATATTTAACCTATTTCAGATCATCTGTCCAGTTAATGTGGTTTGCAAGAGAGATTTCTGTCTTCTCAAGAATGCAACGACTCTCCAATTAATAAAAGGGAGCTAATTTTAGAATGCTTGAAATGAACAATTAGAAGACCCATGAAGGCGTTTCTAGATGTGGCATTAAATATAGCACGAATTAATTTGCTGGAGTGGTTAAATTGTACGTGTCAGGATTTTAGTGGGAAAAAAAATAATGTAATGCAAACAAAAATCTAATCAGAAGAGTGGGAATAAAGCACAATTTATGGCTAGGTACTGTGTTTGCCACACACATTTTTGCAGACTGTGTACTTGCAAAGGGGTCTCAATTAAATATTTTATATAAAATTAGACCAGCAGAAGGATTACTGTTAGTCACATAAAAACATATTTAAATTAATCAAAACTTATTAAAAAGCTGTTTAATTACAGTTAACTAGTAGAAAACCGAACCAGGAGACTCTAGACATAAAGAACAAGATGTTAAAAAAGTAAAGAGATACAGCCTCTGAGACTGGACAGAAAGGTAAAAATTAGGTCATAGGAGCAGAAAAATGAGCCCACAGAGGATCAGTACGATGAAGTATACCTGCAAGAAAGCACTACTGAATATCTCATTAGTGGGAAGTGTGCCTGAACAGGAGGGCTGTGTGTCTGGGATTTTTCTCAAAGTGTCACTATATTATTCCGCATGCATTTAGTATATTAGTTGTCTCCTTTGGCACAAACCAGTGGAGGATAACAGCCTGGCCATTAGCAATGGAGAGCATATGGCACTGGGCAGGAGGCTGTGCTCAATGACCTCCTTAGCTCCCTTCCAACTTCAATTATTTTGTGATCCTGAACATACCAGCAGTACCTCCTTCCCCAATTGATCTGAACTGAGCCAGGGGGCTCAGAGATGCTCAACCACCCCATGATGATGGGATGCAGATCACCTTTGGTCCAGGATGTGGTCATACTTGCCCATGAAGGAAGGATGACTTCTTCAGCCCAACACCAAAAGCAGAAGACCTTTATGCCAACCAGTAGAGGAAGCAAGAATCACAGCATAGCAGTAACCTATGCATATATAAATTCAGAGATCTTACTACCGTTACTGCTGCTTTTTTCCCAGATACCATCACCTATAAGTTATCACAAATGACCAAGGCACCATGTCTGTAGGCACTGTAAAAATACATTTAAAGAGAGGCCCTCATGGAGCAAGGTACAGTCTGAATAGCATGTCCAATGCTCTCCATTATACACAGCAAAGAGATCAGGGCTACTTTAGATAGTGAAAGCACATTGGCCTCAGGAGCCTGGGTTCCCGTGCCCGCTAGTTTAACTGGTTTCTCAGCAGACTGGATTATAGACTTTACATAAACTGCAATACATGGCAGCTCTGTGTTAAATGCACAAAAATAAAAGTAATAGCTGCTTTTTGCAAAGGTTTCTCTCTCATTGCTGTAGGGTTTGCATGTGAATGGCACTTACAACAGCTCTCAAGGTCACAGTAAGCTTCCTGACTCTTTGGCAAAGATGAATTTGAGTTCTGTTCGTGCCTCAAACTCATTTTTCCCTTAGTTAACTTCGTGCTTTTACTTAGCTCTATCTTTCTGGTCCAGCAGCCAATTCCAAATTTAATAAAACTTTTCATGTATATCTCATTTTCTTCTATTTATCTACATTACCGAATTTCTCTGCCTCTTCTTCCCTTTTTTCCTGAGATCCAGCACCACGTCTCAATATTATTAGAATACAACTCATTTGAAATTCATGCCTTCAGGCAAAACAGTTCTCAATATTATGAAAGCTATCCAGGAGAGCATTACCAAGAGAAACTGTCACATTTCCTCTGATCTGCAGCACAGAATCAAACATCTTCAGTAATCTTTACTTTGATGTTTTAAAGATACTTGATTTTCCTGGAGAGTCGAACAGGCAATGGCAATTCCTGGGTTAAATGGATCTTCTTGTAATTCTGCCTCGATGCTCATCACTACCCTACAACCCAGCTCTTGTATTTCTCAGTCAATACATTCCACAGCACTGCACATGTACTGCCCGGGATCTAACGAGAAGCGCCGTGTGGGACTACTTATCTTCCCAATTTGATCGTAGAGACGGCAAGACTTTCACCATTCATTTTGGGAGATCTCAGGTCTGACCTGTGAACAGTTCTCTACCCACAGTGATTTTTCCCTCCTCGCTGCCAGACTTCCCGTTATTATTAAGCAATCCCAGCACAATCTGTGCAGCCTCCCCTGGAGGATGGACTCCGAGCTGCATGGCACTTCAGCAGAGGACATCAATTGAGGTAGATACACCAGTACTTACACTGAATTTATGAAACTGTGAGTCTATTTCTCATTACAGCTCACACTAAATCATGCTCCTCTTGCTTTTGCTTGGAAATTGCTTCAGCTGCTGCCTACATTTCCATTCTTTTATATATATATCTTTATATATATATGTGTGTATACATATATAAAGTCTTTCAGATTAAGCCGTACAAGTTAAAACAAAATAAAATGAGCTGTGCTTTTGGAAAAAAAAAAAAAAAGATTTGCGAGAGACAGCTCCCCCTATGATTTTGAAGACAATCTCAATCTCTATTTATTTCTGTTTATAAAGCTGGGAAGTTGGTTTGGACAGGCTGGTAGTTGTGATGGTCTATTAAAAAAGGATAGTTTCACTTTTGAGAATGAGAGACCCCTCTAACCTGGCATCGCTTCTAATAACGCTTCACCGTTACAGCTGATCTGGGAGCGGCTCGTTGGGAGGGGAACTGGGGTAAGGGGAGCATCGGGCAACACATGCGATTCCCGTCTAGGCTAGCACAGGCACGTTATTACAGTGAATATAAAGGAAGGCACTTGCTCTGCAGAACAGCTTATCAGACCTAATTTTAACGCTTTTGGAAAACCTGGAAGCAGAAACCAATATAGCTAAGAAAAACAAAATATAGCTGAATCAGAATGGTTGTTTTAACTTCCTTTTACAAAAGGGAAACTTAAATGGAAACATGTTCAGGCAAGTATCGCTCGCTCCTCTTCACCTGTTGTGCATTCCTTGCCACTACCAGGCAGAACATCTGTAGCTTTGCAGGTTTACTACTTTCCTGTACCAAAAGAAATATACCCATCAGTTCTCAAAGACTGCCAACTAATTTCCGTAGCACGGAACCAGATTATTTTCTCTCCTGTGTCCTTTTCTGAAGCAAGAACAGTTGCACGAGCCCATGGACCCATCTCCTTTTTGCTTGTAGCAAACACACACGCAAAAGGGCATCTGAGCACTCATTATTTTATGTACACGCAGGTCCTACAGAAGTGGCATCACATTTGCGCGGGAACTGTTATTTACAGATCTAGTTAACAAAATGCAGAGATATTAACCTTATTTTGCATGCAAAATTAAACTAATAAATTATTTGCCAAGAATCCATTTGCACAGAGATCTTGCCGTCTACTTTAAAAACAGTTTTGTTCTGTATGACAAGGGAAGTACCCACTTACCTCAAATGTCCTTCTTTTCTAACAGCTGATGTACAATCCACCACCTGAATCTGGAACAAGGCTTTTAATAGCTCTCCGGTTTTGGTGTTGCGTGCGCTTTGGATGTGAAAAAGCACGCTGTCTATAAAAGCAATCACCAGTCACACCAGCAAGAGCCTTTGTAGAAACAGTGCTAAGAGGGAAGGAAATTGAAAAAGTAAGACTTAAGAGTAAAATCCTATTTTAAAATGACTTTAGAATCTCTATGGGTTACAAAAAAAAATGGGGAATAAAAAGAAAAGAGAAAGAAAAATTTATTCACAGGCTTTTTATGTGAAAAAATTTTACTAGTTTTTAATCTCAGTTCTGTCTGTCTTTTAAGCACTCCTGCTTTTAAAAGATAATAATTTTTTCATACCCTAATGTCAGTTCCTTGGCTCCTTCCTCACTATTATTTCAAACGTTCTGTCCTCTACTTCTCATTCACAGAGAGTGACCTCTTAGCCCAAAGGAAGATCACCTTTACAAAAGGACTAGAGCTTCAGCAGAGGTTTTTCCAACAGGATGGAGACGGTGTTATTTAGAACCTCAGCGCCAGGCAGTAAACATGTCTCACCCGCCCTCACCCCATGAAGGCTGAGTGTGGTCAAGTCTGACAAACTCAGGTTACTAGCGGGTAACAAACCATCACCTTTCATGTCCCAATGTGGCGGGAGAAGCTGTTGTGCAGTTTTCAAACTGCAGCTGAGTTGCCACACCAATGGCAAAGAGGATAAGGTCTCAAGGTAAATGGTCATATATAGAGATGAACTCAAGTAGACCCAAGACAGAGAAGGAAGAAATCCCCACCATGAACATCACTGAAACACCTTTCCCTGTCACTCTTCACAAAGACTGAAGCTGCTGACATTTGGATCCAGAAGGATGTTGGAGGAGTATAACACCAAAGAACACAAAGTTTTGTTATATTTAACAACTTTAAATGTATTAATAATAAGACTTTATTGTATTAATTTTAAGTGTTAGCATTATTATAACTGGACTAATAGTCACTTTCAGGTGTATCTTGAAACATAGGATGGACATAATATATTGCTAAAGTCACCACTGTTTCTCTCCAATCGCCTCTGCAAATAACAACAGAAGGCACAAAGAGATGAAAAATGTTGAGTTTAATTATTTATCCCCTGGCAGTAAATATCTACTATGTTGAATAACATCCACAGTAGACCGAGTAAGGGTAAAAGTTAACATAAGACAATGACAGTAAGAAAATTATATTGCACACAACACAAATAAGTTGCTTATCCTATTTTACACACTATGAGCTTTCAAATGACGATGACTTGTTAGCCATGGGATATTGACATATCCTGACAGGTGATGTCTTTTATTAGATGTGATAAAATTAGAGGTTAGGGGTGAAGAGTGATACAATGAGCTATTCACTGATCAGACTGAAAGTTGACAGATTTTTCATGTATTGATTGTAGAATGGGATACTTAACATTTTAAGGGCCATCTCATGACACTTATGAGATAATGATGACTGTGTGTCAGTAATGACCCAGACTGTATGTGGAGTGGTGACATAGAGGTAAAAAACTTTATAAGGCATTTCTCTCACCTAAGACATTGCCATCAAGCGTCACTGACACTTGAGGTCCTTCCTTGAGACATTTATCCACGTTATTATGAATCCTGCACTCTGCACAGTGTTTGCAAAAGAAGCCAGAACTACTCTCACTATATTAAAACTACCCTTGATTTAAACAGCACATTTTGTGGAACTTCACTCTTTTTCCTGGCTTTTGAAAATGCTTGCAGAATTATTGTCAGAGATTATTGTATTTGGTTTTGTGCAAGTATGTAGATGAGACTGCTGACTTTATTTACATGCTGCATGTTAGTTGGCCATCTGGCCTCTCCCGGAATAAAACAAGAACAGATTTTGAAATCACTAGAAATATTAAAATCATAAAAGCAATAAAATTTGAGTCTGAGTCGTTCTTATTCTCCTTGATTTTTTGTAATGTATTAAAAATAAAAAGCGGTTTTATTAAAGACATTACTGGATATAGAATTTTAAGTAAATGTAAGAATTTCAACACATGAACGAAAAGGTAATAATCACCTTATCTAATGAAAACTAATTAAAGATAAATCCTCAGTGAAAAGTGCTGCTATATCATCTTTTTGTCCAGTTCTATTTTTTCAGGATAAAAATTATCACATAATTATCACACCATACTTTACATAACCTTCTATGTTAAACATTAGCTGAAATTGTAGCTGTGAGCAAATGTCTGATGGCAGTAAAACTGCTGTAAGATCACTGAATTGCACAGAATGTAGCTACTGCCATACTTAGTCCTTCAGGGCAGGTGTGAATTGAGCCATGCTATTGCGATAAACACATTAACAATAAAATCACTTCTGAAAGAAGAAAACTACTCATATTTTTGAAGTGAGACAAAATAGAGAGATTTTTCTCATTTCCCAAATGGTAACTTCTTATACAATTGCTATGGCAGCAGTATTATTTCTCATTTAATAGACTGTGAAGGTCTCTTCTTTGTCCACAGTAAATATTTAAGTGTTCTCTTTAAATAAAAATTGCACACTACATTTTTTAATAAGTTGTGATTTTTCTGAAATCAGGGAGATTTCATTTGCTGAAGAAAATCAATATATATGCTCATTTGAAGATACTCAAAAGGTGCATGACTGTATCTTTTCTTGACAAAGGGAAGTGGCTTTTCCCATAAGTGTTTTACCAGAAGATGCTCAGTTATAAGCACAAAATTCTTCCAGCCATAGCTTGATAAGTAAGGCATTATTTCAGTGAGGATGACAGAGTTATATTCATCTAAAAATTCCACAGAGGAAGGAGAAAATCAGGACTCTCCGTACTCTTCAGTGATTACATTGCAGCATTCTGTGCTCAGTCATCTGGAGAAGTTAAGCGCATCAGGCCATGACTTTCCATCATTCACTTATTTTCCCTTTGAGCCATGGACGTAACAGGTTTTCTCTTCCTTCCTTAACATAACTGAATTTCGTATTGTTTTTCTTTTGAATGTCACAGCAAGCAAGAAGACTAATTTCAGAATCCGTTAAGATATGTATCCACAAGAATGTAATTTTTCTGTAAATATAGCCAAAATTGAAAGGGGTCTGAAGATGTGAATATGTCAGTCTTGTTCTAGGACCATGTTTCCAAGGCTGAACCAAATAAGGCTCTCGAGGACATTTCTCACTACAAACTCCCTTATTTCTAGTCAGATGCTTTAAGAACTTCACTGACTAGAAATCCAGAATTTTTGTTCATATCTGACAATCTAAGAACTGTTTCAAAAAAAGCTGTACCCTCAACCTGACAAATATGTCTAACAAATCCTGCAGAACCACTCCAGTTTGGAGTCCCATTGGTAGGCTGAAACAACCTTTCATCTCATCTTGATCATTTCCAGACAAGGCATTATATCAACAAAATAAAGATAACAGACGTATTTTGTTGCTGTGTATGGAGTATGAAACATAAAAACAATGAGGTGTCTGCATCTGGGCAGTAATGAGCAAGCACCCCACTGAAGAGATGCACAGGAAATATGGCTGAGATGTCAGACCTCCCAGAAACATTTCTATTCGTTGTACTTTAAATGCTAAATCAACTACTGATTTTTCTTTAGTTATTGTAGTTACAGTTACCTAATAACTAAAAAACCCCCCTTTTGTTTGGAAGTATGTAATTGTCTAATATACGTGTTATTTAAACATTTCTTCAAACAAGGGTCTTTTAAGTTCAATCAGAGAAGAAATTAAGAGTTAGAGTCTGTGTGCATCTTAATGTGTCTTGTTTAATTATAGGCAGCCTAGAACAGCATTGGCCAACATACCACAGTGAAAAAAAAGTCAATGCCAGACTACCTGGCAGGTACCATCCAACTGGTACACAACCCACAATCCAGGTAAGTTCCTAACCACTAAAACACCTTGCACATGTGCATGCACATCAATTACTGTTTCTAAAACTGACAGTTACTCTTTAGTTATCTATTGTGTTACTAAGTGAATTCAGAGCTTTAACACTTTGACATTACTCCCGAATATTCAGAAACCTCCAAACTTAAGACAAGTGTTAATTACTAAACATATAATAATGAACTATCCTTTGTACTATGTTCATTTTTTTTCCTGAAGATCTCAGCACATAGCTACTCTCATTTCTTCTCTCACTTTAAATGTCCATTGGTTGAAACAGACATTTCTACCTTCAACAGTGTCAAACAGCTATTAAATTAATACTAGTTTTATTAAATTAGTTTATTAAGTTAGTTTAACCTGAGTTGCTCAGTAAAGAAGAAATGGCTATGAGGAACTCTACTCAAGTGAGCTGAGCAGCTAGCGTCAAAACTGCAGGAATGATGCATCCATAGCAAGAACCATTAAGTTCTTGTTCGGCAATTAAAGGGAAAAAGTGGATTAATTAAACTATTCCAACACACAATGAAAAAGTGTAAATTAAAATACTACCTCACATTTCAACATGGCTCAACTTTAAATTCATCCTCAATGAAAATGGAATGTTCTAGGAGTCTTACCTGTTATTCCCCCATCACCCTCAAAGACAGACACGCTCGTAAGGAAAGTATTTTGTTAGAGTCTTATTGCAGAAAGACAACAAGAAAAACAGTCTACTTTATTTTGATTTCTTACACGCTGGAAGAAATGTGTGCAGCTGGAGAGGCTTACTCTCTAATCCACTTGGCACTCAATGATACACAACACGGCTGACACTGATACCCTCCCAGATCCACGGTGAGATCAGCCAGCTTAATACAAATTCCCAGCTGGCCTCAGGTTGGCTGCCCACACTCCTGAAGCTGTCAACCTTCCACTGGCAAGACATTGAATTGCCACCCGCAGCAGCCAGAGCTCTTCCAATCTCCTTTCTGTCCCACCTGTCATCACTGGCCTTCCTGTCATTACTGTCCTTACCTGCCTTCAAATGATGACAGACAGCTCAAGCCACACAATGAGCAATGGAGGGGTTCTGCAGGACAGCTGCTCCATCAAAGATTTGTGACATTGTCTGCAGGGACTACACAAAGCTAAGCCCAGGTGAGGGAGTATATCCTTACTTTTGCCATTTCTCACTGCATTATTATTAGTTTGCAACAATTAACCTTTTGCCCACCTATAGACTACTAATTTTAGAGAAGAATTAGAAGCGATCATTGCTTCTAATTGATCTTTGCTGCTGGAAAGGCTATAGCCCCAGATCATGATAGTTTTTGCAGAAACAAAGTTCAGCCCTCAGCTAGTGCAGACACAGCCTTCTTGCACTTGTCAGTGGCATGCTGCATTACACCAGGTGAGCATCTCTCCCAGATGTCGAACTTAAAGACATCACCCGGAAAAGTGATCTCTCTTGTACTGCTGTAAGATGGCTGGACCCTGTTGAGATGTGAACTTTGAAACCACTCAACATTGCAGAAAATGGAGCATGAAACCCTGCGTGAGAGGTGCTGGTAGGAAACTTCCTGCAGGATAACAGTGATCCTTATCAGTCTTTTAACCTTCTTAATACTGAGACTGTAATCTCTTTGCAAGCATCTATTCC
The DNA here is from genome assembly GCA_011057875.1 of Pterocles orientalis. Classification (NCBI taxonomy): domain Eukaryota; kingdom Metazoa; phylum Chordata; class Aves; order Pterocliformes; family Pteroclidae; genus Pterocles; species Pterocles orientalis. The sequence continues at coordinate 1,365,902 of WKFP01015271.1, read as the reverse complement.
ATGTAGACAACCGACCTTTGTCTGCCAGACACTGCAGAGACGTGGAAAAGCCAAGTCATGCTCAGATGGAAAAATCAGCAGGCACAGGGAGGGGAAGTAGCAGCTTTCCTTCACATACACCCACTGAACAGCGGGATCCCTGAGCTTCCCCCAGTCTGCGAAAACAAAGGATTAACCTCTATTTTCAGTCTTTCCTCCCTACCACAGACTTACTACTGAAGGAAAAATTGTTCTGCACACCATAGAGAAAAATTTCATCAACTAATATGCTTTTATTCCTTTCCAAGGTGCCCTAGATAGCTGTTTGCTCTTCAAGTGAGCACAGGGAAAGCTAAGACTGTTTTCATTACAACCTTTCACACCACTGAAGTTGTATCTGCCTGCAGTAGTCTGTTTAAATGATAATAGTTTTGAATATTCCACATGTTCGATAGGAAATTAATTTAATCTACAAACTATCATGATATTGCTGATCGCTCCTGAACCCAGCGTCTGCCCCCCTGGATGCTGTATATTTGGGGGTGCCCTGGAATGGGAAATTCAAAGTACCACCTTGGAATAAAGGTTTGCTACAGTGTAGGGTGAGAGAGCACTCACCAGACAAGCCAGGTTAAAAGTTCACCAGGGATGGAGACCGTCAACCTGTACCATTTTAATATCACAGTTTTGTAAAGGATGCAGTTTCAAATTGTTTTTCATGGTGAAGGAAATAGGAACTTAGTTTGGGACAAATTTTCTGGAAAGCAAAGGGCTCAATGAAGGAGTTGAAGATGTTGCAGTCAGCACGGACGTGAATACGGCCCCTCCACCAATGTCCTCACTGCTCCTGCACCAAGGTGTTGTCCTCAGTTGACCAAACATTCCTTTTTTGAAAATGATGAGTTGTTTATGGAAATAACCTCCAGCTTGTGCCTGACAGCATCTCAGCAATTTGCTTTTATTGTTCGTTATTGTTAGGATTTGACTGTTCATCTAAATCCTGGAGCAATCGGCCTTCACTCTCGTGGTGCAGCTGAACACTTCAAGAGAGGAAGCCAGAGACAGAGTAACCTGCAACAAGCCACATAAATCTACCAAAAATTGCCAGAGAAAAATCTCATCTGAGACAATATTCTAGGAGGTTCAGAAGAAATGGGCTGCACCTCTTATTAAGTCACTGTAACTGAAAAAAAAATCTTCACCAAAAATAAGAGGTGAATCCTCAGCTGTTTTAAATAGGAACAGCTATTTGCCTTCCATGTCATGCTCTGCCAGCTGGCTGTCTTTCCTAGAGCAATGGTTGGTCCCTGTGTTAGCAAATAGTAATGGTGGCCTTTCAGCTGGAGCCCGACAAACTGTTTCGTGTTAACGTGATCGCCCAACTGCTGGGAGGAGCAGGCAGTTGCTCTGCTGCTTCTTCTCTTTTCATTCTGCTTTGTTTGCTCTGCCAAAGAAGAATCATGTGTTTCAGCTTTCTGGTGCACCAAAGTGTTTCTTACAAACAACAGTTTATCAGACTGGGGATTCTTCAGGATAGAATTCAAAACTAGATGTCATTATTGTCAAAGAAGCTCTGCTTTGTCAAAAAAAACCCCCAACACACCCCCAAAAACCCCTCACCAAACCAAATCCAAAGCCCTACCTAGTCATAGCAACTATAGAGAAGGGAGGAAGAGAAGAATGAACATACTGTTGCCATAGACATCCAGTAAAATCAACAAACATTTGGGTGGATATTATTTATTTGCCTGAGCAATCCAACATATTTTCTTTATGCAGACAGTGGCAGGGGATGATTTAGGTGCCATTTATGGGTGCAGAGCACTCCTCTTGTCTTGCTTCACTGGGACTGTCTCCTCCATGACTTGTAAATCTGCAGCAGAGACCTATGTGCCCCCAGTTCACACTTCCTTCTGCAGCCGTCTGAGGCTGGCTGTGCTCTTGCTTCTCCCCTTTTCTCCTACAGTTCTCCAGCTAAATTAATTTTTGAATGTAGAAAAATAGGACAGAAGGCTCAGTAACAATGAATCAAAGACAAAATGCAGTATTTTGCACTTTAGAGATATAAACTATACATTAAACCTGAAGATTTGACCTATTTTTCTGCAAACTTTCACAAGCAATGTGTTGCTCTGGTGGTTTAATTGTATTTATCATTGTCTGTTCCAAACTAGAGGTCTGCAAGGCATGACCACTCTAATTGCAGCTTCCAGTTACTGGGGAAGGATCACAGTTCTACACTGAGAAAAATTATCTCATCTCCCTTCATTACAGATTGATCTTCACCCTCTATTATTGATGCAGCTGACAAGGCAATCACATTAAGACAGCTCTGAAGAAGCTGACACAATGGAGCTTTCAGATATAAATTTATAAGTGTCCCGACTTGTCAGTTTTCCCATTACAAATCTTCTTTGGCAGGGGATAAGGGGAAACGGCTAGTTATAATTTAGTCATGAAAATTTAATTATTGGCTAAAATCTACTGAATTTAGAAATGAGATTTGGTCATAAAACTGTATGTGAGACAGAGACTGAAACCAGAATATCTTGACATCTCAGAGGTATTAGTTTTGTTTGTTAAATTATTTGATTATAAAAACCTCTTTGCTGCATGGGAAAGAAACACAGAAAGAACATCTGAGATGCATCAGTGAGGTTCCACCTCTTCCATGTCCATATAAATTACTGACATTTGGTTTATGATTAATCAAAACAAACAACTGTGTGCAAAGTGTTTCACACCTTTTTTTTTTTTTTTTTTTTTTTTTTTTTTTTTGGTCACTTGTGCAAGGGTCATGCAAGTCCGGCTGAAAGCCAGGAAGAGATTTACTCCACTGCAAAGAGCAGCTGCCTTTATGTCACACTGTCCCTGGGCATGCACAGCTACCCAAGAAACCACCCTTGCAACTTGGGTGCCTGAAAACAACCCCTTCCCTTGGGAATTCAGGACCTTAATCTCAACTGCACTTTTTCAAGACCCTCATACTAAATTCAAACTACTATTAAAACAGAAAAGGCAAAAGATGTAGTGAAGTCAGACCCTTCAAACTAGCAGGTAACTCTGTGTAACTTTGCTAGATGCAAATAAGTTCTAGGCAGAGGATGTAGAAGCATTTTGTGTTATAGATTCTGAGTCATTTGAAGCCAGGATTAAAGTGATATTACAGGCCACGGATCATTAATGCAAATACCCGAGTTAGCAATTCTGGACACAACCCTGGGCTCAGATATTAGTATTCTCAGCAAGGACTTCACAAACAGAGTGGCACACTAATAAAAAAAAAAAGAAAAAATCACTCTGCAGCTGTTCAATATAGGTCATCTTTCAATTGTAATTTGAATTGTCATCTTTCCAAGTCAAATTGACTAATACTAGGGTACCTTGTCCAAGAGCTATGTGGTCTAATCACAGATCAATTTAAAATGTGTTTGAAGAGGTTGATTCTTCTAATTCACGGACATAAGAAGATTTAAGATCTGACAGCATTGCCAAGACATGACCAAAGTATCATTCCAGCCACAAAGACACACAGACAATACTCAACGCATGCAGATTAACTGAAAGGAATTTTTATTAACTCACCTGGAAACATAAGCCAGAAATAAATCACTCAGAGTTCATCCTTCCTCGAGTATTTCAGTGTGTCAGCCAGGATTAAACTTGCCTGATCCATTGGGGCCTCCCCAGCTTTCTTTGGGTAAGGTCCCCCAGACTTGTAAGTGCCTCCTCATAAATACACCTGCAGTTTTGGTTTATCGCCCTGGTTTGTGGGTGTTCACACCCATCACAAAGCCATCAGAAAGAACCTTGGCCATTTCTGTCCTGCCCAGCCCCATGGCCTCAGCTTGAAGCCACCAAGTCACTACTTCGTACCCAGCACCAAAACTGACCATCTGCAGTCAGGAGCACAATCTCTGGGATGTAAGGTACCACAGCATTTTCCAACCAGTTACATACAAATTTAATCACCGCCTGGTTACTAAAGCAGTTAGCTTTTCTCAGCCTTGACAGCATCCCATAAACATTCTTTGCTGCAATACACAGGACTGAATTATAATTAATTCCTCAGGAAATATTATGGTCTGCCTATAAAGTCAAGGAGCACTTAGGTTTGGGGCAGTTGTGTTTTTGTATAGTTGTCAAACTGTTTGAGAAGGACCCCGCGGGTGTGGAGCAGATCCTTGCACAAACACCATGCTGGATCTGAAAGACGTTGAGCATCTTCTGCAAACAGCATTCTGCATCGGGGGGCTGCTGCTGCTGGAAACCTGGCTGCTGACCTGGGGCTAAAGTGACATGAACTGACAAACGCTATCACTGAATTACAGTATTTCATAGGGTTTTTAAGTTCTTACTCTTGGTCTATACTGAATGAAACAAACTCATGTTTTCTAGCATTTTCATTCTTTCTTCACAGGATCAGAATAGTAATTATCTATTTTTTTAAATACGTATTTTTTAGTGAGTTAAATACATTGCTTTGTCTGAAAACCTTATTTAAAAATCAAAAATATTTAATGATAGTGAAATCAGTAATAGTCCTTTCTGGTATTTATCTGATATTTTTCTTTTTACTTTGTTTATTTTTCCACTTCAATACCTTTTGCAAATTACTTATTATAATTAAGATAAAGCAGTGATTGCAAAAATACCACAGAACAAAGTGTTTCCATAAATTTGGGCAGCACAAATCAAATTACTTAAAACACAATGTTTCAATACAGCAGTTAAGTAGTCCAGCTGATAGTTCCACAAGAGGTGGTGTTATTTCAAAACTGCAAAAGCTTTAAAGCAGCCTGAGCATCTGAAAAAGAAGTTAAGACTACAACAATTCTTTGTTATACCTTCAAAATGGCAAACGAATTCTATTATCTAGAAAAGTGACTTTGTTGCAGCTATGAAATGAAGAAAGAAGCTGAGGCATTTATCAGGGGAAGACAGATTTTAACTCGTTGTCAACATATAATACGCCATTTACCCAGATGTAATTCCACACGTTTTTTATCTAAGTAATTCAGCCAGGGTTACCTCTGTCATGACAAGCACAATATTGAGATATAGTCTAAAGGATGCTATTACAAAGTGAAACCCTGGAGCAGCTGTTAAAATCAGCTCCCTTTCTGCAACAGCAAATGCCGCCATTGACGCCTGAACCTGTGTAGGGTCTCAGTCCCGCATGAAGGTCGTCAGCAGCACGACAACAACTGATGCTCTCCAGGGCCCAGAAGCAAGAGTTCTGTATCCTGTGCTCATGCCACATGCAAAACATACAGATATACTGGTGTAAACAACCGACAAAATCACCAAACTCTTAAATCAGCCTCTGCAGGAAGCAAGTGTTGGCAGGGCATTGTACTTTAATTTAGTGAATCTTTGCCTTTCACGTTTAACTACATTTTACTATATTCAGAGATCCTAATATATTGTGTGCAATTTGTATTTAAATTTTCATAGAAAATTCAGATTTCATCTAAAAATATATAGTGTGATTAAGTAAAATATTCTAATTGCCTAAATTCCTCTCTGAGATTGCACATCTCTTGTTTCAATCAAATGGAGGAAGATAAATACAGCCACTGAAGGTGTGCAGGTATGTATAGATGTATAGATTTTCTCAATGCGTGGCGCACACTTCTGTATTTACAATGGATGTGAAGATGTAATAGTCCCTACAAAGTAGCTTCTTCAGCCATTTCTCCTGCTTATTTGACCCTCTGACTCATCTTTTGGCCGGGACTCCAACCTGCTATGCCCAATTTTTTGATCTGGAGGTGACTTTCCAAAAAAGCACCTCTTTGGCAAGTGAGCCTTATCTTCATTTTGTGGCATTACTTCAGTAATAATGGCGATGTCTCTCTTGTGAATATTTCACTACAATGAGGATTTTCATCTTGGATATACGGGAAAACCAGGCATAGGAGGGGTCCAAGTGGGAGCAGACTCATGAGCAAACAGAAAGAGCTCTCTGGAGGAAGGAAAAAATTTATGAAGTGACCATATTGTTTTCAGTAGGTTTTGTTTTCTGAAACCTTTATTTATACAACATATATAAAAATGTTTAAAACAAGTCTACAGCAAACTGAGCCAAAATTGGCTTTCTAATGGCTGATATTCTATACCCTGAGAAAGTAAAATATTACCCAACAAAACAAACACGACAACCAGTTTATGAAATAGAGCTGAGCAGTTTCCTCTAATGCAGGAGTCACGGATTAAATTTCCTGGCTTGCAACACAGAGGAGGTCAGGAAAGATGTTTATAATGGCACTTTATTGCTTAAAAGTCTATGAAAACAACTGATAGGTCTGTCAGCTTCAGGCTTTATTCTGCTCTGTTACTTTCCAGTTTGACCTCTTAATCCCATCCATCTCCAAAACAAAGTTAATATCTTCCTAAATTCACTTAAATTCTCCTTCAAAGGTTCTGAAATCAGTGAGAATTTTTCGATCGGGTGCAAGTTAGACCTCAGGCTTGGTTTTCTTCTAAAAATATATATGGATGTATAAGGATATATATAGTCTAAATATATACTAATCTTTATGTAAAGTACTTCAGTTCCCCACATAGTCCCAGTATATAAGATTAATTACATCACTATTAATCTTTTTCTGTCTTGTAATACTTACAGTGAGCATAACCAATAGCCAAAAAACAGTTAATTTCCAAAATGTAGCAAACTAATTAACAGAGTATTTAATACCATGACCACAAACCCAACATCAGAGGGACAGGGTGCAGAATTCAGCGTGGTGGGACAAGGTACTTCTCCCATCTGGAGCTGTCCTTTCATTTTGGCTTTCTTGGCTTTGTTCATGTCTCCGGAACTAAATTTCATTGGCGTTTTTTGCAGAAGGCAAAGACTTTGTTGTCTCCATCTCCTGATGAAGGATATTTCCCTTCAAGCACAAGCTTTCCGAGCTGCAACTGAGCCACACACCCAGACCAGGAGGACACGCTTGTGCAAGCGAATGCCGAATGCAAAGAAAAACCCTACCAAAAAAGATTAAGCTGCTGGAAGCGAAGACACCTAAAGACTTCACTCTAGGTTGGAAACAGCCAGAAAACATTGCTGAGTATGACAAGTCCTAAATTTTAAATCCAAAGGTAAATATTGCCTTACTTAAATTTTAAAATATTTATCTCAATTACTATTTTCAGAAAAAATGAAAGCACCAATAAGTAGTACTATGAGGAGCAGTGTATCTGAAACTAATCATTAATGGGTTGTAAGCAGATAACATTAATTGTATATACTCTTCATGAATTTCTAATTACCTTGTACCATTTTCCCTAATGATAGTAAGCATATTAGGATATGCCATACTTCCTAATAATCTGCATTATTCATTTATGGTGACACCGGTGAACAGGTTGACAGCAATGCATTTGAAATGCAGCCCCTCTCACCCCTCGCGTGGGGTCTGCTTCGGGACCACCCGCAACTCCTGAGCTGCAAATTGGTCTTCTCTGAGCCCAAGTGTCTACACAGAGTATGTGTACAACTTGACCCTCTACATTTCCGTGTTTTCATTGATCCATAAATCCTAAGTCCATCAGATTCATCAGATGGGACCCCACGTGCATAGAGCTTCCCCTCTGCCCTGTAGGTAGGAGTCATTACAGGCAGCACCAACACCCACCCTTTGCCAGAAGCTAGTGGATATTCTTCTCTTTTTTCCAGCCTGAGCAATCAGTATTCTCTGCCAGGGCAACAATTGAGTAGGAAATTGACTCTTACCTGTGGATTTGGGCTTTCATCATCCTTTCAAAATGTAACTAATTCCCCTGCAGTTATCTCAAACACTTTTAGTGTTGACTGCTAAAAATTCCCAAGTCATCATACACCAACATTTACTTAATTTAATTAACTTAAGGAAGGCCGTTAGTTACTTTGTAGAAGTCCATCTTCAGAGTCTACATCATGGAGTTGATGCTAAACAAACATTTTACATGATTCTGATCAATGCCTCTTGTTTCAAACAACTTGAGCACTTGCAAGATCACAGTCAAAACCACTAGTGCCAGCCAACACTAGAGGAGAGATCATCTGCTGAACACAGCACGTATCCTAGAGAGGCAAGCCCCTGGAAATACTCCTGATACGCCTAGGCATGCAAGCCTGAATTAATTTATTTGCTCTCATGTAGTGATACCATAGCAGAGAGGTTCAGACAACCCTCAGTGGATGAGCAGCACCTCTATCCCCAGAATGGTCCTTCTAACCAGGGATCAAGGAGAGAGAAAACACAAACTGCTCCCACCCTTCCCTCCACCCAGCAGTGATGCCCATGCAGCCACCATACAAGTCAAGGCAAATGGCACAAGCCTTGCTGGGAGAAATGGTCGCTGGTTTACAGTTTGATATTTTAGGACCAGATTCTTGGTTAGATGCATTCACTGTTTATCTCTACTCGGATTCACTAATTTTGATAGGAAAAGGTGTGTTTTGTGTTATTCTTATAAACCATACTCAATACTCTACAAGTCGTGCTCAGCTACTGCAGTGATAGAAGCAGAGATTGCTAATTATGTGCCACAATAAAGATTATAATGTATGCTATTATTAACTATGCCTTTATATTTGATGAACTAATAAATAATTTCTTCCTCAGCCATCATAAAAATCATTTTGCATAAAGAACCTTGATGCACTCCTTCTAGCGCCTCTGTTTACAAGCCCCCCAGGCAAGTATTTATTATATATTTTTAACCATCTCTGGAACATGACGTACCTTTCACAACTCAAATACACATTCACTTTTTTTCTATTGCTAATGACATTATGCACAAAGGACTTCAGCTGGGTTATTTGTATGTTTATATATCAAGCTTAGGGCACTCTTACCGCCCACAACAAGCGAGTCTGCATTGCTCATCCCCTTCTCCACCACTTCTCAAGTTCAATCCCTTCCCTCCTGCCAAGCTTAAGAGATGCTCCAGAGATGTATGTGTGCACAAACCAGACTGATGGTGGACATCAGGTGCAGAAGATGGTCCGTGCTCTTCGTTTTGTTGCAAAACCTGAAGGCTAAAAGCAGAGGCTACCAGCTTATGGGTGACACCCATCCCTGGAACCTTGACCCTGCACCGCTCCACACACAAAGCTGCAGCTCAGCACCCAGAAACTGCTCCCGAAAGCCGGTATTATTGTTGGCAGTGATTTTGCCTACAGTTCAAAGAAAGACAAAGAGGTTTCCTGTCTCGCCACTGAACTTCCCATTCCACTTGCTTTTCTTTTTAAATTGAAACTAATATAACAAATCTCCTGTGAGAGAACAACAGTATCTGCTTCCATTAAAATGCTTTTTGTTCCTGCAAGAGTGAAGATAGTGCAGCTAAAGCACTGAGTCCGGCACAAAATCAATTCTGTCCGCTGTGTACAAGTAAAATGTGAAATATAAATATGAATGTTCTTGTGCTATTATAAACATTGCAATTTTTTTATGAGTGTTAGCTTATCTGTATTATTTCCACAAAGCTTTTTGGAGTTATGCACATAACAGAAGCCATAACAACTTGTTCCTTCAAAGAAACGGTGTAATGCAGCACAAGTAGAGCAACTTAAACAGCAATATTACAAATGAATTGCCACTGCAGCTCTAAGAGCCACTTTTCATATTTGCTACGCAAACCATTTAAGTCCAAGAGTGTTTCAGAACTGAGGACTGAGTAAGCTAAGCAGAAAATCTGTGCTGATAGCGATGATGATTATATTTATTTGCACTTCAGTAGCGGGCAAAATCCCTGGTCACGCACCAGGAAACAGGAATGCGAAGCACTACATAACCTGTAGATATTTAAATAGGTTCTATCCCTAGAGCTTACACGATGTATGAAACATCTTCACAGGAGCTTCTTTGCTATTCACTAACATCATGCACCAGTATCGTGGTTTAGCAGGCACTCCATTAGGTTTTTTAATGCTGCAGCTAGGTCATGGCAGCTTAGATCTATGCTCCAGACCAGGAACCAGTCCAGAAATGCTCTAAACACACTGATTTTAGAGAAGTTTGTCCAATATAATGGGATTAGCATCCACCACTTGTGTTTCTAGGAATTCCCCCTGTTACTTGCAATGCTTTCTCAGGGGAGATTTTGGTTTTAATCACGTAATGTCTATTAACTCAAACGTAATCTGAGCAATGCTTTCAGCATTGTCAGTATACAGCCAAACATATGGCATTATTTAGCCTGAGAGGAGGAGGGAAGGTGCTTGAGGTTGATTCATCATTTTAGCCATAAGCAGCGCACCATGGGCTTTACTCAGATCCCACTGAAGTCACTGACGGTCATCCCATCGACCTCACTGCATTTTGGATAAGATTTCAATCAATGGCTGCTGCAAACCTTTCACTGGCAAACAGTGCCACCAAAGTTTTATCTTCTTTTGCCCTGTAGTGCCCATTCCCTTTGTGAATCTGAATCCCAGAGTTAAACACCCACAAGTAACAGGAATTCCAAATGCTAATGATCAGGGAGAGGGAACGTCCCTGTCTATAATGTCAATTTGAATTGGGCTGGCATGTTGTATGGTCACCGAGTAAACAGCAGAGCTCATCATCACAACCTAGTGCGTTTATCACTTCCAAAAATGTTACCAGAAAATCTCAAAGAGGAAGAGAATGAGTAAAATGACCAAAAGAAAAGAGGAAGAAATGGAAACAACTGCTGAGTTCAGACTGTCTTTTAGCAATGAAATATTCATACAATAAGCCCCACAAATAAACCAATTTAACAGGTTGTTGTTTTTTTTTTTAACTACATTTAATTCCTCACACACTATTGCTGTGTGCCTATAGTCTGTTCCTTGACCTTCAATAATTTAATGGTGCTCACTCTCGCCTTGGGCTCACGAACCTACAGAGTTTGGAGATACTTTTTATTAGAGATTCCTTGCTAGGGGCCTTTCTTAAGTTTGCAAAGGTCACACGTCCTGCTAGTGAGCTTCCTTCATTATGCAGAATGCACACTCAAACCTGTAACTATGAATCAAATGCTAAATCCGAAAAGTGTATGAAATATCATGAGCTAACCCATAAATATAGAAACCACACCATTAGAGGATGGGAATGTGGCCATTAGGGAAGGCAAGTGGAATGATGCTGGAGAACAGTCTCATTGATGTTATTTTAGCAATGTCCCAGAGGAAAATACTTTTGTTATAGCAACCAGTAGCCAAGAAAATAAAACAAAAATCATACTGGATTATAGCAGAACTCACAAATACTGAGGAAACAAAACCCCAAACCCATTAAAAATCTCAGCCCAGAACTTACAGAATCTTCTCCCCTTAATTTTTTTCTCCATGAGATTTGTCCCTCCCTCATGGTGTTGTTAGATGTTTATCCTCCTTCTGTAGTACAGTATTTCTTGGCCTAACGGAAGTTACTACAAGAAAAAAAAAAGTGATATTGATACACGACACAGATACGAACATGGATGAGCTTAGGCATATATCTATACCCAAATACCAAAAGAGGCTGATGTAGGAGGAAAATGCCCCTCGATGTTGCACTCTTGCTTTCCCAGCCATGAGACAAGTCCTGACTCCTCTCAGAAGTTGCATTTCAATCCTGACCATTCAAAACCACTGCATTTCTTATGACATTCTGCAGTCTTGTCAAGCTATTTACCTTACATCCAATGGTGACTTATAGAAAAAAAACCATACAAGTTATACACTTGAATACCAGAACTATGATAATCAAACTTCAAGATCCATTAGTGCCCATCTCAAGCATTGAAGGCTTGTTTAAATTTGTTTAGTGTCGTCAGCTTTGCTGAATATTGCTCCTTCTCACGTAGGAGAGCCAGTGATTGAAAGTAAAAAGATGTGTACTTGTGAAGATCAAAATCTGCTTCATCAATTGAGTGTCTTAAGTATGTGAGCTACTTGGCAGACTTGTGCATCAGTTCTGAAACAGAACCGTGTTAACAGCTCTACAAGATTTTCATCTCTCATAGCTTCCTGCACTGTGGGTGAACCACATGAGCAAGAAATGGAACTAGCCTTTTAGGCAGTGAGCTAAACAGCGTTTAAATCAAACAAGCATGATGTCCATGCAAGACAATTTACCTCTTTAATGACATTTTAAGCAACAAAAACTTTTGCTCTTCGGAGGGTGCCTCTGAATCAGACATTATGTATCTGATCACAATGTCTGTCACACTACTGTACTACTTTGGATATTTATTTACTCTGTTTTCGTATTTGTGCCATGCTGGCTCATTACCACATCATGAGGCTAAACTATGACCCCTGCAGCAGCGCTGACATTTATTACAGGGGCAAGTGCAGTAACTCGCACTGCAAATGAACTCCGCTTTAGGAAACTTCTCTCTAACTGTGCTCAAATAGATGGGGTTTTTGGATTCTCACATTTTATTAGCAACCATCATTCTTCTTTCACAGCTACGTCACCACAAATTTGCCCATTTCTTGTAAGCACAAATGTAGGTCAAGCCTAATGAATGACCTGAGATGCTGCACATGTTGTGTATACTATAGTCATATATATTGATAGGTGTTCAAAGCTAAAACTGAATTTACAACTCATTGGGAACTAATTCTATTAGTAAGATAGCTAAACGTAACTGTGGGTAAGTGTTTAGCTTTAAGAAAACGTTTTTGAAGTTTTTGCCCACACATGACTGAGTGCTCAGAAAATCTTTTTGCTCTATTTGGCATTATTCTGTGGATCCTTTTTTTTCAGCACATCACAAAATCATTAAAATTAAAGTGCTAATATTCAATTTTTTACAGTTTAAATTAGTCACTTCGCATGTGCCTCTTTAAATAAGATAACTACATACAGAAAGTCAAAGATCATCAAGCCTTACTAGTGAAGCACTAAAAGAAAAAGTAAATAACCAGAAACAACTTTGGAAAACAGATTTGTTTATCACTTTCCTATTTTAATGAGTAGGAAAGTGTCATGAATAAATTTGTACTTATAAATCGTAAAGATTAGCTAAACCAACAATTTAGATTGTATCTTGTTGATAGGGCAATCATGAAAGTGTGCACTCGTTACTTTGGGGCAAACAGAGTCTTCTGAGCTGCTCTCAGGCAGTATCAGTGGCAGGAGCAGGGGAGCCATCAGGAGGAGGACAGGACTCCACCAGTGGTGCCAACAGCACGTGGGGGGGGGGGGGGGGCACTTTGAGTCCCCAGCCAAGTTTCTGACCCCCTCACATGACCGAAAAGAGAAGGAAAATCCAGGAAAAGTGGAGTTTTCCCTCCCCTGATGACTGTCAAAGGATTTTTCATGAAACAATGAGCTTGACTTTCTTTTAATATTGCATCATCTGTTCTTTACAAGACCAGATTTTTAAACGCCTTTAATGATGCAAATAAATCCTGATAAGAATTGCTGAGGCTCCACTGAAGTCAATGGGGCTCTGCCAATTACACCAGTGGAGCGGCAGCCTCTTTAAGAAGAAAATGCCATGAAATCAGTAAAGCCTACCAGCTAAGAGTGCTATTGGGGAAATTACAGGAATATCTTGTCTGTGAATTATTAATAAAAATATGCATTGAATTATTCACTTAAACAAGTCATGTATATATTAAGAAATATTTTCCACAATAAGGTTTAAAGAGAATGTTTTACAATTAAATGGGGTTTAATTAACGGGTACAATTGACTAACAGAATCACAGAATGGCCTGGGTTGGAAAGGACCTTAAAGATCATCTAGTTTCAATCCCCCTGCTGTGGGAGAAAATAGAAGACAAGTACTTTCCTATTATTAGATAGTACCTGCAGTAGAACAACTCTATTGTGAACATCCTCTATATGTTGAGGAACCACAGAGACAAATTATTTACAGAAACACTTATAAGTACTGAATATACCTACATATAGTGATTATTGTAATTTCAAACTTTAATTTAAAATGTTTTCATTCCACTGAAAAATAAAAATAGGACACAATATGTGACATGGGAACAGAGGCATCAGTAGTTAAAATGTTCTACAAATAAATTATTGAAAAAGCCCAGTTACTTAGAAAAGTGGTTCAGGAAAACAAGAGATATAAATCTATGTGATTTGAATCATCAGCACATACTGGAAAAGAGTAGCTGAATGGATGGGGGAAAGTTAATAACGATAAATAATAAAACAAATACTTTGCATACAAAGTTATTAAGTGTAACATATTTCTTTATATGAATATATCACTCCTACACATTTAAGATTTTCTTTTTGTATTAGAACAGTTATGTCTTCTTTAAATGGAAACAGTAAGACAATGCTCCAATATTTCAGTACTGTACCATAACCAATGCCACCATAACTAAATTCTAGTATTACTCACTAGACAGTCAAGCAGATTAATTTTTTTTTCAAACCATGAAAACAGCTCCTGCAGTTTTATCCTTTTGCTGCTTTTTTTTTTTTTTTCTTATTAATCAAAGCTTCTGCTTTCCAAGGTGAGGCTGTTGAGTGCATCTGACAGTGGAGACTGCCCTTCTAACTGCCCTTGACACAGCCCTGTTATTGTGCTACTAGTATTGCAGTAATGATGAGGGTCCCACAGCCCCACCATGTGAATCGGAATATAAGCAGGGAACACAGCTTCTGTCATAAAGAATTGGCCATCTAAGGAAACATTTGTTCTACATCTAAATGAATAGTAAGAAAATGAACAAATTCAATGTGGGTATCTCTTAAGGACATCTCTGTTAACCTCTAGAAGTTATGTACTACCCAAAGGATGGGCTCCACTATTCCCTGCCCAAGAACCTGCTCTGGTTCCCACCGTCAATGTGCCTCCAAAAAGGGTTTGAATACCAGTCTTGCAGTCTAAGGTTGCTTGAGCTATGAATCACATAGTTAATCTACTATATCTTTCATTCTGTCAGTCTTCTCAAATATTTGGTGACCATCAGTTATTTTATCGTCTGGCTAGTTTCTTGTGATATTGTCTTTTCATCTGGTACTCTATCACTCTTAGTAAAATAATAATCATCTGTTTTATAAACTTGCTTCAGCCAAAGCTTTATTTACAGCACATTTTACTTAACCTTAAGTATTTGCAATTCCCCTGGGAAAAGAAGTTTACTTAGACAGTTTGATAGCAATATGCTTTCCCATTTATCCCGACGCAAGTAAAAATCAGAGTCAATAAAACATGTTTACCCTAGTCTGTACAACACAAGAATTAAGTGAAAGGAGGTGGTACCTTTGCAACATGGAACATTTCCCAATCAAATTGGTAGACAAGTTGAATTTATTATCACATATAACAATGTGATAAGAATTAGATAACTTCAAAATTAAGCTTTTATTCATACTACTGCTTTTATTCATGCTGCATAAATGGTAGGACATGATGTCTCAGTCTCTTTGATGTAGTCATGCAGAAGCATGGGCAGCTACGTGTTTTCACCAAGACATGATTAAATATGCAAGCACACAATGGAGCAGAACAACAGGAGGCTAGTCCAGATTACTGCATTAAATCAAGGAAACCCTCCTATGTAAAGAAATCCAATGTAATGACACAGTCCATTCTCCACTGCACACAGGCAGCTCCTCTGAGACAGGACTGTGTGGGACAGGTCACACATGCAGTGTACTGGCACAAGGGATCAGCACTGTTTAGCAGGAGCTTAGAAGTGATGCGTGTTCACAAGGAGTTGTCATTGTGCATGCTTCCACAAAACATGCATTCACCATACCTATTGCTTAATATACCGAGAAGGAAGGTTTTCTATGAAACTTCTTAGGTCACTGTATGGGTTACAAGGGCAATGAAATTCATGTATAACAATAGCAAAGCAGATGAATAACATGGGTTTTAGGGACACTTTAAGCATATTTGATAATATGTCTATCTGAATATTGACTCAAATGTTTTTCAGTCCAACCTCTAATCACTGGGACGACAACTTTTGAAAATTCAATCAAATGCACATACAAAAAAAAGGACCCAAGAAATTACCTTTATGCATGTAGACAGAAAGACATCTTCCAATTACTTTAACTGTGTAATGTGGCAAATACGTATAATTAGGTTTCTTTCTTTTTATCTATGCCTCTGTAAGAGTTACAGCTTTGTGGGATTAAACAAATGACAGGCTTTGTTTAGAGTTTACATTGGTATAAAAGATTTTCTAATGCTATGGAGAAAATGAAGATTAGTAGTGCCATGCTCTACTTTTGTTCCAGACGTATTTTGAGGGCACAGGGGAGGAGAAAGCACTCTAAGGCACCAACAGGAAGGCTTAGGGCCATTTCACACCACTTAATCACAGATTACAAATAGCAGGGGACAAGAAATCAACTCTTTTCCCACTCCTAAAGATTGCGAGGTTTGTTTATAAGTGTGTTTTTTCTTAGGAGGAAATAGCTAATTTAACATGCCTATTAAGACAAAAGGAAGAGTTTTATCTTATTTTTAATTGAGTTATATTGAACTTTGATGGAAGGAATGGGTTTGTGGGGTTTTACTACAGAGTAATTAATTTAATTTACCATTTATATTCTCCTTGTTGTTAAATTTGCTAACAATTAACACCTAAATTAATTAATACTTAAACAACTGTATATACATAAGTAAAAAGTTCATGAAGTTGAAGAGTAAATACCAGGGGCGCATACTTCCACTATTCATTGAATTCTTGTAGTATTTTTTCATTTGCAAATGCAAGAGTTCAAATACAACATACCGACTGTATTAGTGATGCACACTCCAACACAGAACACCACAAGGCCAGTGACTTGTACTGAAAGAGGAGTCTAAACCTTCAGAGTCAGTCCTTCTATCTACCACCACCTCTCAGAAGGTGATGGTAGATAGTACACAACTTACCACTTGTTATGTACTTTTAATCTTTTGCTAATGCTGCACATCTGGATCCATAAAATTTGAGTAATACATTATGAAATATAAATCCTATTTTTTTTTATACAGACAGAATTAGGTTTGAACACACACAATGAAATTTACTTCTTTGAATTCTGAAGCTTCTGCCACTCAGTGAAACACATAACTTTGAACAGAAGGTATTTGAACAATTGTGTACAGAGGTTCAAAAGCCCTGTTACAGGTCAAGGTAAGATTGCTGCCTCACAGAAATTCCATTCATAAGGAAAAGAGCATGAGAAATGGCTTGTGTGAGATGAACACACATCTCTCACCAGGCAATTAACAAAAATATAATGACTCTTGAAAAAAAAAATGGTTTTACATTTTTTTTTCAGTGTCAAGATGTAGTATGTCAGAAAAGAAAAAATACTTATCAAGTTAGATTACTGAATACTGATATTAAATAAATGTTCAGTTACTATAAACTAACCAATTGTACATATGAAAAAAGTACATTGAAACCAGGAATAAATACCTGGAATGTCCTCTTCTGCTGTTCCCTTTGGATACGTGAAAAATCATCACATTTGAGTGAGTTGCAGCAGCTTTTCTGTACAATTTAAATGTTTTAAGTACTTTATGGATTTTATAGCGTCTTAATACAAAATTTTAAAATGTGTGCAACACATTTAGGATTTGGAAAAGATTTTAAGTTTAGTCTTACGAACATATGAAATATCTTGTGAATGCCAGTAAAAGAATTTTAGAACAGAATAAATAAGGATTTTGAAAATTAGTGACTTCTTGTTTTAGAGAGGATTAACATTTTAACATATTATAACATAATAATCATAGAATCATTAAGGTTGAAAAAGACCTCAAGGATCATCAAGTCCAACCGTCAACCCACACCACCTAACCCACTAAACCATGTCCCTAAGCACCACATCCACATGTTTCTTGAACACCTCCAGGGATGGTGACTCCACCACTTCCCTGGGCAGCCTGTTCCAATGCCTGATCACTCTTTCACTGAAGAAATTTTTTCTAGTATCTAGCTTAAACCTCCCCTGATGCAACTTGAGGCCATTTCTTCTTGTCCTATCACTTGCTACTTTACAGAAGAGGCGAGCACCCACCTCACTACAACCTCCTTTTAGGTAGGTCTCCTCTCAGCCTTTTTTGTTGACAAAAATACTCTCGTAACCAAGGTAAGCCTCACTTCTTTATTTCAGGTTATTTTTCCTTTTCACAAAGACTACTTCTCTCCTGTTCCCTCTCGTAACTTCATCTCGCTCTCGCAGAGTTGTGCTGAATCCTTGGTTTAATGCCAGGTAGTCCAAATTCATGGCACTCTTCCTGGCATCCAGTTTCCATCTGACTGTTTTCCCAGGCAGCAACACATCAGTTTATTAGATTATGTGTGATTACATCACTGGCAGATGCAGTGACTCCAGCACTCCGCATATTTACCCCTTTGCTTCATGTTGTTTGCTATAGACACAGCCCAAAACTCCCACAATAAAAATACATCAGTATGACTTATCCATCAACCATCCCAACTACCAGCTCAGCTAGCAGTGCTCTAGCAGCCTCTTGCTTTGATGTTTTTCCCACCTCCAGGAGCACAGATGGGGTAAGAAAAAGTAGGGTCCGTATCTCAAATCACCTGGAAAAGCAGTCAGTGACTTCCACTGGCCTGGGCACTGTTGACTGTCCCATTCTTCTGTTCTTCTAGACTGGAAAAAATAAGACACTGTCCTGAGCAAATGATGGTGGATGCTATTGAATCTAGTTATATTTATTTCTCATACATATTTTTTTCCCACCCCCAGGATCTAACCAAACTCCCTTTAGAAACAGAGGAAATCTTCCTATTGATTTCCAAGCGACTTTTTAAAAGTCTTAAAGTAGCAATTAGACTGAATCTTCCATTTTCCTAATATGAATTGTCTGTTTCTCTTGTAGACCTTTCAGCTAATAAGTAAAAATTCTTCAAGTTTGTCCTTTATATGCGTTTCTGTTATACAAATATTTGTAATCTTAACCTTCAGAAATCTGGTAAAAAATGTATTTTACTAACCATGATTAGCAAATCCACAACAGAAGTTTGACGTTATACTTCAAAGAAAACAGCAGCCTCACATTTGTAGACTGAGTTATGATGTTCCTTCACACTACTGTATTTTAAAACAGCTTAAAATATTATTTCCCGCAGAAATAAGGAGAAAGTATTTAAAGAAATAGAAGGATGCAAACATCATGTTCATTTTCATTTGAATGGGAATAATTCCCAATTTTTTTAAAAAAATTATATAAATATCACTCCATTGAGAAATGATTTCTGATCTCTGGTACAATCTAACTATAAGTCTTAATCGAGGAGGATTATTACTGAAAATGGAATGAGCCAGGGTTTGTGATATATCCAATCTTCAACATTTAACGCCATGTCTAAAAATATGATGAGATTTGAAAGCATAAAAACTCAGAAGCTACCTCTTCCGGTATCTCAATTTTTCACAATATGCACAAACTTGAACAGAGACAGTTTTGAAATCAAGACTGATATTCTCTTGAAAACACCATACTGATCAACTCAGTGAAGTGACACTAAACGACGTTTCCAAGTACATGTAACATATTATTTTAACAAAAAGCTGTGGGAAAAAAGCAAAACATGGGGTCACTTCAAACTAGATCCCCTCAATAATGACTGGGCTTAATATGATAATAATAAGATGAAGTAACCTTAAGAATAAGTTGCAGACAAATATCTTTGTGGATGAGGGCTCAAAGTGCTGATTAATCATGAATAATATTTCAAGACTCATAAAATCCCAGAAGTATTTTCTTGCTATCATAGCAGGAAATCTGCAACTTGGAAAAAGTTTAGATGTTGAAATCTAAACTCCAAAGGCAGCTTCTCCCCTGGGGCAAAACTATGTCACCACAGACACAAGGAAAACTTACCACCAGACCATTTTGGTAGCATTGGCTACAGAACAGATTTAGCACTGGGATATGAAAATAACATTAGTAATACATCCAGCATTCAGCCTATTTCAAGCTGTTATTTAATGTTCAGTTTACTTTTTTCTTCTTTTCTTCCCTACCTCACCTGCAGCTTCTTAAATACAATATAACAATTTACAAAATGCTGGGAGCTACCTATTAGCAGACACTACTAAAATGTGAGTTATGCATCCAGCAGGAATTGAGATAATTCAAAGCAATGAGACACAATTCAACTTTCAGCACTTTAAAGTTCAGGATCTCTTTTGGAAGGAAGGATCTTCCAGCTGATAGTTTACTTCCAATTTTAAAACACTGAACCTTCAAACTCAAATTTAACAACAAAATAACGAGTGGGGGTGTGGGACAGAGGGTTCTGAGATGTAACTCCAAAGCAGAAGTAGCTTTGTAGATGGGTAAAATGAAACTGAGTCCACGGCTGAGCGCATAACATTTTGTCATGCTTCACAAAGCAAAATCACGGGTGCTCTTTTTGCTGGAGTAAAAGAAAGAGTGAGCCTTTTTTCTAACCAATTAAATTATTTCCAGAAAATATCTCCTTGCTGACAAAGTGCATATCCTTCTAAAGAGAAAGAAAAAAGTGTGCCGGTAAGAAATGAAAATCTATACAGAATTTCTGATACATAACAAATTCTCTTAACCTGGAGCAAGGTGGATTTATAAGAGACAACCAGCAAATTCATAAAGAAGGAACTAGTGTACCTTTAAGATAACCTTAAATCTTGACAAATTACACAGCAAAAATGAAGTATGTTCAAAAATGTCTTAGCAAAAGTCTCTTCTGTCGAACTGACATAAGAGGAAGACAAAGTATTCCCAATTAAATTATGACATGGACTTTGGAAATGCAGCTGTTGAACATTTGCCTAATCCTTATAACTCCACAGTAATTCTTGATGAACTTTCCATTACCCTTGTTCTAGAGGGCTTTAAACTAATGCCTTCATTACAGGACTGTCCAGTTAATAGGATGGGCCCAGAGTATATCAATATCAACAAAATCAGCTTCCTGCGGAAACAGAGCCATTAAAATGAAAAACAAGAATCAATCCACTCCTGTGACATGTTAGTCTTGTCCCCACCGAAAATGAAAGTGTGTGACTAAAATAAAGATTAGGTCAGGAGAGTCACAGAGTCCTGAAAAAGCCTCAGACATTAACTCTTGCTATAAATGCAGCTGTCACGCTTGACAGCCATTTAACCAGGCAGAAATTCCCAAATAAATTGGTACCCACTCTCTGCTGCCTAATGGGTGACCTTCAAAGATTTCTTCAAATTACCAGGAATATTCAACAGTCATTTTTATGATGCTGTTACTTACAGTCCCTCTCCGAGAAAGATTTATATCCTATACATGAGACACTGTATAAAGTTTACCTGTAAAAAGTTGAAGTGCCTCAAGGAGCACAGCTCTTTACTAATCAATAACATCCTGCCTTCTGCTGGTGTTGTTCCATGAGACACCCATCAAAAGTACAATATCATTGAATAATTATAAAAGAGGAATTTCTTTTATTTTAATTAGAGGTCATAACCCACTTTTTGCTGTATTCATGCCTTGCATTTTTTGTCACTAACATTAATTATTTCATTATAAAAAGAGCAGCACAAGCTTTGAAGGCAATGCGGTGGAGATTCAAAGGTGGACTGTAGGGCAGGATCCACAAATCATCAAAAACCGAATAAACTAAACTGCAAAAATTTGTGGCATCCAGTGTACACCACTTGTTAGACCCTAAAGCATATTTTTAAACTGCTTCATGATTAGAAAAAATGCTGCCTAATTAATTAGAAACACATCAAGCTAAGGCCACTAGTAAATGAGCCATTGGGCAGGAGAATTAGAGAGGATAAAAATGACTGGCTTTTTGGTCTCCTAAGCAGAGGCAGGCACATGAACCAATAATACTGGCCCTAAATCGTTGTTTTCAAAGAAACATTTCCTTTCAGGTTCACAGAGGGACCAATAAGGAGCTTTCTCACACAGCACTGCTGTCTGTGCAGGGAAATATTTGGACCAGTACTCTACCTTGTAATGTAATGGTTCACGTGGTTAATACTATTTCTATAGGATGTTATCCTGTGTAGTCGTTAAATGGGAAACTTGGAGGAAGGAAATTTCCCAGCTAGGATTGGGGTTTTTTCCAGCATTTATATGTTCAAATGAGCAAGCAACAAACGGAGGTCCCTGAGGATACATTTGGCATTATTCAATGGAGAAATATGTCTGAACAACACGTCCATACACAGTTCTTTAACTAAGCTTTCACTGCACAAATCCTACACCTAGTTATCTGAAATGCAGACGAGCCAAACATGAAACTTCACATCACTTGCATATATGCAGCTCATTGAAAAGTCACTTTTCTGTCCTTATCTGTTACTCATAAGAAGCTTGCAGTGTTGGGAAACCCCGAGCTGTCCTGCGCTGCAGTGCTGTGTTCTACACATCAGCCACCCAGCTGATTTAATGCACTTGAGTGCAAACAAAAAAGCAGAATTCTGGTTTTGCAGATTTAAGTCTTTGGGTAATGTCTGTGGCTTGCTGAAAATCCTTCTTTATTGAAAATTGGATACGTCAGCTCAGCCATCACTTTAATTTGTTTTAAAAGATCTATTAGAGTTTGATGGTTTTTCTCGTGCTTGACTTTTGTGTATTTTCCTGATAAAATTAAAATCATCGGAGCTTCCACTAAAGAACTTCATCAATGTGTCAGTAGGAGCAGATTTTTAATAAAACACTTAGGGAAAGTTTTTTTACCAAAACATTTTTTAAACTTTGTAGGAGGCACAAAGAATTCACTGGTATAGAGAGATGGAAACAACAACACTAAGAACACAGTGGATCTGATCTTTAGTATTTCTTATTTACTGATCTGTCGAATTTGACTGCTTTGCTTTAATATCACAGAAACACAGTTCTGTCCTCTGTTTCTTATGCACAGAGGCACTCATGCAAGATCTTTATATTAACAACTTCTCTTGACACTATAAGCCTGAAACATTCAGACACCCAGAATAAACTTGAAATTTATCATTCATAATGTCATTAAAGGGCAGAAGGTGAATTCAAAGTAACCTTCACCTGCACCTTCTTGTGAGACTGGGAAGTCCCTTGGCTCCTCCTACCACTGTTGCACTTTCTGTAGCTCAGTTTAAGACCCCCCATTCCAGCCTTTTCTATGAGCCATCGTAATTTGTCCTTTCTCTTTCAAATGCACCCACCATTGTCATGGCACATTGTAGCCGTAACATAGATCTCTACAATACATCTCTCCTCACCCAGCACAGCAGAGAATTAGCACAGTCCTCTGATGAATAGCACAGGGAACATCAATAAGAGACTTCAATCAAGTTTGAAGGACAGTAGAGAAATAATCCTTTTTTTGATGGAACCCAAGGATTTTCATGTGGGCCAATAATTTGACAAAATGGGTTCTCTTAATTACCCGACTAAATTTTGGGAATCTCATATACTTCAGATCATTTTCCCATAAGCTGTCAAGCTATGTAACAGGCATCCAATATACCTTTATTATAGCCCTCAATCGCCTCCATTGTATCAGTTTTCAAGAGGTGACTGGCCACCACCAACTGTGGGTTATCAGCAGTGGCCCACTCCAGATGGCAGCAAAAGCCCCACACTTCTGACCTTGAGAAAACTTCACCCAGGAGTGCTGATGTTGCAGTTCTACAATAAAATCCATTTGTTCACCCCTTAATACTCTTCATCCTGAACCCCATAGGTATTTTTGCCACCCTCGCAGTTATTTGCTACCTCTGCAGAGCACTGAATCTCTTTCCTGAACTCTAGAGCAGCATCGTACCAAATGAGGCTGATCCAAAAGAAGCTCTTCCAAAATTAAGTAGCTGATAGGATCACTTTTTGCTTTTACAGTTCCTTTCCAGTGCAATCACAGACTAGCTTCTGGTGGGGTTGCTACCACTGCTCTAACCATAGTTGTTGAGAACAAAAAAAGGCACATTACGGGAAGAGGGGGTTCATGCTATGGATTGCAAACACATCAGGAGAATTTGCTGAAGAGCCCAGGGCCCAGGAAACACAGTTCCAAATTTTCATGTACCCTAACAAAGCAATACATATAGCAGAACTGTCACAGAGGCACAGAACAGATGTAAATACAATGCAGCATTCTTATGGAGAAGTTTCTCCAAAGCAGGAGTAATAATTCCTTGTGTACACTTTGGTTTCACGGCCACAATTGCACTGTCAGGTGAAGTGTATTCCAGCTTGAAACAAACTCACCTCCCTGCAAGTCAGACCTCATCCTGACAATAAATTATCCTTCAACACGTTTTTCGTTGGGATACAAAACTCATTATGTTTAGTCCTTCCATTTATCTGTATAAAAAAGGCTTTGAAATATAATTTTCAAAAATCTAAATGGATAACAGCTAAAATATATATAAATTAAAGATAGTGTAATAATAATAAAAATCAAAGTTTAAAATCTTATTTCATGAAGCTTGAAATAAAATATACCCTATTTATATATGTTTCAAAGTGCTATCCTTTCCTTCGGCACTCAACTGTTAAAAGATATAACTTCATCCACTCCCTAGGTATTAAGCGAAATATAATATGTACCTGCACAGGAATTCCACTTTGATTTAGAAAATTATCTGCCGCCCACAAATTACACTATGTCAGCAGAAAGGCTTAAAAAGAAATTTAAAATATCCTACTAGCCAGTCAAAATTACTTAAAATGAACATTTGGAATAAGCTGTACGACAGACATATGAAAACATTAACAGTGAGCTGTATCCAACATGAAACACTATTACCAAAATGCAAATGCTGTCAGGTCTGCGTTCCAGAGCTCCCCATGAAGATCCAGCCTCAATTAATATTCAGCAAGACAGCAAAAGAAACTGAATGCTAAGAAATACAAAGTAATGCATCCAGGAGAGGAAAGTCTGAACTACCCAGATCCCTTATGAGTTTCAACATTATTTGTAGCGCCTCGGGAAAATGATGGGCATCATTTTCAACAACTAAGAGCAGATCTCTCTTCGACATGGAGTGTCAGTTGAAACAGCAAACAAAACATCAGGATGCATAAGTAGGATAAAGACTAATGTGGAAAAACTTCTACAAAACCCGGATTCACTCTTGCCATCTGAGGATGCCTGTTCCTCTCCCAGCACAGCCAAATTCAAATGTGCAGTCTGGGGTATCGCCAGACAACAATGAACTTCACATGGTGTTTAACAAAACTCCCAAATTGATTACCTAGTAATCTACAAAAGGTGAAGTGATATAGTCAGGACTGACCTCAACAGTGAAGAGAACACTGTCATTGATGATAAATTCTTCAGGCAGCACTATAATACCTAACGATTCACATTTCAGTAATGATGTTCATTTCCAATCCCATATATGATGTGATAGAGCCACAATAAATAATTCGTATCTGCTTTTCCTGTTTGTGCCCTGCTCTGAGTAATTTCTGAAATAGCAGTTAATGTGTGAATATATTTTATTTTAATTTATCTTACTGTAAAAGACTACTACATCCTGCCAAAACTGTAGTCTCTCTATTCCCTTTCAGTCCTAAACAGTAAGATACAACAGCAGCTCTGGAGATGACAAAAACATAAATCAAAGTTTCTGGATTCCCATCCAAGACAGCCAAAATCTGGTAAGCCATGCGCACCTAGGATTTAGGAGATGGAGAAAATCTTGAATTTCTGAGGTGAAATGACTTACATAAAGCTTGCCTTTGTTTTACATGTACAGGATTTTTCTAGGTCCTTTGTCGTGTCCACTAGATCAACATATACTGTTAATAATTCACAAGCCTATCTAAAGTGTCATTATTTTTAAAAAAATTACAAAGAAGACATTCAATGCTTTTCTTTTCTCGTTATGAATACTTTTCCTATGAAGCACTTTTCTCTTTCTTTTAGACACAAATGTAGCTATTCATCCCTGCTTGTAAATTATATTTCCGTATGTGGGACCTCTATCACAGCAACAGTTTATTCCTAATGCCCTCAACCTTCCTAATTCCCTCTCATTCAAGAACGTATTCCCAATGTTTTTTTAAGAAAGAATAAACCCTTATGAAGGTATCTCTCACACTAGTTTTCAATAGGAAAAAAGAGGGGATTTTAATATTAATCACTATCAATATCCTCCTTCCATTACCCTAAATTAAGGCTTATTCCAGATAATCTAAAAGAGGGTTAAATTAAAGCTGCTTGAGTTGCCTAGGGAGCTGCTGTAGTCTCACCTCGCAGATCTCTAACCCACCTTTTGCAGATCTCTAACCCATCTTTCCTGTCTCTCCAGGGGAATGTTTTCATTAACGCAGTGATTAACACTACCTGGGCAGCATCCTCTCACCTTGATCATGCTGGTACAGTGACATTAATGCGACTAAAGAACATTTCACAATAGTACGGCCTTGTTATTCTAGCTGTTGAGAAAGCTACTTTGAAGGCACACTGACTACTTAAAAGTTATTAATAGAATTAGCAGTTTCCATAATAATTAATTAGCATCCTTTGCAGAACTCTGTTCCTATTTTAAGTTGCCAAATGCTCGTTTCCATTCTATGCAACTACATACCTAAAACTAAATCAATGGCTTTATGGTTTAAACACTGTTGATGTTGCTACTGCATCACAAATACGACAGCTGGAATTTACAAGGCGCAGCATGGTTTGGAGCTGGGAGCTCAGAACAATGGCGGAAAATAATTTCAGAGTTATACCTCACCACTAATCCTCTCCATAAGCAGCCAGATGTATTTGTTCTGAGATTTTTTTAAAATTCATTTTTCTTTATCAGCAGCTTTTACATAGTATTTTTCCTTTAGTTTACATCAAATCACCTGGACGTCTGTCTTTTTTCTGCTAATCCTTCTCAGGCACGTCGATACACACCTATCATTCTTATCTGATTATTTTTACTATGCTGCTCTTACATGAACCTTAATTTGATTGTGTCATTCTAATAACCAGCATTATTAATTGCATCATTTTTTTATATTACTCTACTAAATTAAGCTGTATCTCAATATTCTGATTTTTTTACAGACAAGAACATCAGAATTTGCTTGGTTCTCTCAATAAACACTATATTTCCACATGTTTCTAATAAACTGCACTCCCAACTTTCCTGAAACACATTACCCATGCTGCCATCTAAATATACATAAAATATTAATCCAAATATCCAAATACATACATCTCAGCCTCCTCAGAAATGAGTTGGGCACTTCTGCAGGCACCTGTAAAACAGATGATGAGGCATAGGGCTCACAAAATGTATACACAAGTGTTAGCACTAGACTCCAAAATGTGTGTGACTTATTTGACTTTCACCAGGAAGGCTGAGTTCAAAAACAGTTTTGGGTAACAAAGAATAGCTCCTGGGTCAGCTTTGTACTTGATCTAATCCAGATTTCAGTGAAATCCCACTCCACTTGGCTCTATTAAAATTGTGTCTCCAAGAAAATGGTCTTCACTTCTGAGCCTTTCTGTACAATTTAGTATGGATTGGCACCAGAATCCTACAAGTAGGTTACCTTTTGTGCACCCTTCCACGTGTGAAGTTAAGCACAGATTTCCTGGAACATAATTTATGGGATATATTCCATATATATATATATATATATATATATGCAAATCTGAAGATTAAATAGCAAGTGCAATTTCATTTTCCATTTCTTTTTAAATATTACCAAAACCTGAAGCAAAAATCCTTCAAGAGCTCCTATGATAGAAACCACAAATACCATGAGTATGGATGGTATGACCTTTCTGAGAAAACCAAACAAGATGAGGAAGGGGTGTATCAGAAAGAGGCACTGACTTCAGAGAATAAAAAATTAAAAGTCATTGTAATATTCAGACCTGAGAAAATACTGTATTTGTTTGTTTGGTACATAAAGTATAAATTCCTTACATTAAAAAAATAAAAGTTTAGAATCAAACCAAAATAGAAGTGAAAGGGAAAAAAAGGACCATTACATTTTAAAAATGTTTCCTTGGAATCATTAATGATGGTTCCATCCCTGATCTCATTCACATTTCTTGGCATGACACCTTTGCCTCTGACCAGTAATAGGAACAATCAAGCTCCACCAGAAATAAATAGTTGGAAGGGTTTCTTATAGATTAACTACATTGCACATAGACACACAAGAAGGAATTAGCCATAAAAAAAAAAAAAGTCCCATTGGTAAGCAGCCGTGACAAACTGCATAGCTGAGCTGCAGGAGAGCTGCTGGGGCATGGCGATGGGACTGAAAGGAGGTGCTACCATCCCTGCTCTCAGGGCTGAATAACCATTTCCATCCTAGCTGTTACTTTGCATACGCTCTGGGCATGAGGATTAAGGGAACGTGGCAGTGCTCCAGTTAAACTTTTTGGGAAAATTAAGGGCTCTTTTCATCAATATTTTATTTTTTTTTTCTCATATTTTAGCTTGGACTCAGTTCTGCTAATTTTGCTATATACACTCACAGGCCTTGATTTAAGCAGCATGTGCCACATGTACAGGTGCCAAAAAAGAAGAAAATCCTTTTCAATCCTCAAATGACAAAAATCAGTGGTGCAGGACACCACTAAACACTAGCATTTATTTTTTTGGCTTTATTTCTTCTAAGGGGATCCTAAATGCAAATGTGAATTTGGAACAAAATTCTGAAAGTCAGGCACCACCCTTGTAAAAAAACACTAAGAAGACTTCAACTCTCACCAAAGGGTTTGGGGTTTGTTTGTTTGGGGTTTTTTTGCCATGATCCGCTCCCCCCCCAATTTAAGTTATTCTTTCAACAAAACGTCAATTGTAAACACTAAATCTATTGCATGAGTGATGGTTTGTTCATTGTAGAAACTGCTCAAGAATAGCACAAAATGACCCTTGTGACGCTGGCAAAGTCAGTGTCAGCTTGAATTACAAGTTACATAAATCTACGTTACAGAAGTTATATCTCCTAAAAGCTAAGCCAACTTGTGCACTAAAGGATCTGGCAAGATTTCTGTTTGTAAATCAGACTGGTTGATTTGACACCTTTTTTTTTGCCCATTCTGCCATTTTGTCTCATGGTTCAACCTTCTCTTGCAGTTTGTGTTTCCAGGAAGCAGCAGTGACCAGAAGGAACCTCATCCTGCTTTTCCTCCCCGAGGAACGTCTCATGAAATTTCTCCATGAGTTTTCCTTGGCTGGAGAAAGCAGAATGAGGGCTCCATACAGGGCTGAAAGGGAATATCTAGAATAATACTGCGTGATTTAAATGGGCCATTTAACCAATCTAACACTCCATCTGCAATAATTTATTCTAAAACCCAGTCCCATTTTCTGGAAAACCCAGACACATTAAACTACCACTTAAAACTGTTTTAATGTGTATTTAACTACAAGAGGGCAGGAGTTTTAGCATAGCGACACTGCAACATTAACTTGGCCTAAATACCTATAATATTGGCATTTTACTCAGCAATTACCATAATTTATGCTATGGAGCTTATTTTCTTCCCCCAAATCAATTCCTTTGCTCTGTATCATGTTCCTGAGGAAAAAAAGGTAAAATCTATTTCCAAAGACTTTTATAGAGCAAAATCATTGAGCTGCTGGATGGGTTTAGATGCCCTCCTGTGAGGTCAAATCTTAGAGACAGATAATATACCAATGTCTTCACAATTTCTTTCTTTAAGCTCTATTCTTCACAGGCCCTTAAAAACAGCATTTAATTCAACTACTGAGAATCACTGCCTATAAGTAAGCAAATATTCTTTTAAGAAAAAATTATACATACAATTTATAAACCCATAAAGTGTGAAATAGGAAAATATGGAAAGTTAAGGTATTCTAAAACACACAGAGAAAGGCAAAAAGAAAATGTGCAGTCTATTGGAAACTTCACCCCTTAATCATTTGACTTACCTTCCTTGGTAACTTCTCTAATTTTACCGTGTCCTTTCCAAGATGCGGGAATCAAAACAGCACATCCTGATCAAGCTGTGGGCACAGCAAGGGTTTGACATTCTCTGCCTTTTTCTCACCGCCTTTTTCTGTTTCATGTAAAGGTCAAGTTTTATGTAATGTATCTAGGACGTACTAGTATTTTGTAGCAGATTCCTGTTTTCTATATGAGTATGGTTCTTATATCTCTCCAAAATTAATCTACACATTTACTACAAAATAATGTGCTATTTAGCCTAAAAAGGCATTGACAGTAGCTGTAGATTCACCTTTTCAGTTAAAATCTTCTTGTAATGCATGAGCATTAACAAGGTTTACTTGCAGCAAATGCTGCTTTTCAACCAGGAACAGGTTACAGTAGCTGAAACAGCTCTTAGCTGCAAACAGATGTCTTCCGCTTGCAATGTATTTCTCCTCTCTGCTCCTCCTCCATCCTGGGAGGTGGAGGTGCAGGTTGCACACCAGAGCCTGAAGGCCAGTCCATACTCAGAAACCACCTCTGCTGGTGTGGTTATGCAGAATTACTCTTTCAGTGGGAATCAGTTTTTTTAAAAAGAATTTTACTATTTTAGAATTTATTCAGAATTATCTAAAAACATATTTGTCTATACAGTAATAAAATACCTAATTATATCCCTTCTCACAACTTTTCTATTCTGCTTGTAAGTTTACAAAACAGACAGAATATCTTCTACAAATAACAGAAGGATATTTTTTCCAATATTCGCTCCTTGTACAGATTTAAACCAACCAAAAATCTGATATACAGGCTGTTTTTCATTTTTCTTTTGGCCTCAGAACAGACATGCAACAGTTGGCGTTTCTTATTATCTTAGGGACCAAGTTACTCCTGGTTTGCTTTTACCTACCTCCAAGCCTTCTGTGTCCCTCTGTCAAGCAGGCCAGTATCTTTTGCTCACCTCAGTTTTGGCAAAAACCTTGTCACAAAAAAAAAACCCAAGATCTTTTTGAGACTATAAGCTGGCCCGCCTTTTGAAGACACACTCCTTACTCAGGTTGTTGGTTTTGCCTTTCTTGCATTTCTGTCTTTATGAGCAAACTTTATAGCAAATAATCCACCAAAAGCAAAACACAGGGCATGCATATTTTTCAGTCTGAAATAATATACATTCTCATGTTGTGCACTTTTATCTGCATTGCAGATGGCAATGTTAGAAAGAGAGCTGCTGAAACACAATTACCCTGTGTGCAGATGGAAAGGCTTTGGATGGTGGGCAAGGAAGCGGGAATAAGAGGGAGAGGAAAGAAGTAAATCAGGCACATGCTTTTACCTCAAGCATCAGAGCAGGTATGGAGTGAGAAGGAACCCACACATCCCTGGTGGGTTAAAGCAGCTCCTTTCCTGGATGCTGTAGTGACAGCCTGTTCTCAAAGCAAACCCGTTCCCAACCAGTAAATCAAACAAGATGCAAAAATTTTACCTACACAATGTGTAGCTGGTTTAAAAGAGGGGTTCCAAATTAACTAATACATCACGTTTTGGTCTAGTGCACGGCTGCACTTGGTTCAATGAAAATTTGTTATTTTCCACCCTCTGATCACTTTGTAATCTTTAATAAGCAACGACAATTTAAAAGCATCTAGTTCAACAAGTTTATGATGATTGGCTGTATCTGCATCACAGAGATAGCACACCTTCGCTAAGGCAGAATAAGGGTGATTGCCCATCACTCCACAGCACATTTGTAAAAAGGAAATAGAGCATGCAACTAATCCTCCAGAGTGCTGGTATTTTATTTGAGAAGATTTACTCCATGCTCTGTTTCGTCCATCCAAAGAGGCCGTTATTTTTATTTAAGAGATTTGTGTCCACCGCTTTTCCTCCCTATTAAGATTTAGTGCCTTTAATTTGGAAAAATATTTTTCTGGTTTTTGTTTGTCTTCTGCAAAATCAGGACAGCTGAAATGCACATTTATTCTACAAGGTGGCACCTACCAATAAGTTTTTTGGTGTCAAACTTAAAACAATGCATATTGTACCCTCATATTCCTCCAAAGGGAGCCAGATGTTTCACAATACCCTGGAACAGATCTTTCATCTTGTTGCTAACAAAATGTATTTTATTGTTGAAAAATAAGAAAATGAGAGCTCCTCATTGTGAGTCAACACTGCACGCAATATTAACATCATGTCCATTATGGGCCTGAGGCAAGACCTGTTAAAATTGGGAAGACATTTCATTGACTTCTACAGGTTTTACATTAGACTCTACCTCCGCAATTTACACCGTGAAATCTTGGTCGCACTGAAGGATAACATTAAACCTCTCATTGACTTCAAGGAAACCACGTTTGCTTCTACTGCCATTAACAGGCAAACAAAATACCCTGCTTGCCTGCTTACTTGTGTACTGAAGGGCAGTGCAGGTGAGTGACACCTCTGATCCTTTATTCACCTTGTCGAACGGTTTATATTAAGGCAGGAAGATCAATAGAGAAACAAGAAAACTAGGAGAGTTTCTCAGTAGGACTTAAAAGCATCAGTTTTATCCTTAAACTAGAAATTCATATTCCCTAACCTTCCTCCTCTGTGTTTCTGAAGATATAAACACAGTATTACCTTTAATGCTTTAAGTTAGCTTAGATGAGGGGTGAATTTTTTTCTTGATTTTATTTAAGCAATTGAATTAAATGGTGGACTGTACCCAGGAGATCACAGCTAATTATATACAACTACTACTAAAAAGGCTTTATTTGCTCTTCAGCTTAATTTGTTGAACAAGATCAGAGCTCTTTCTTTGTTAGGATTTTTTTAGGACATAATGCAAGGAGTCAGAACTAGTCAACTTCAACCTGAGAATTAACTCCCAGTCACTGTCAGAGATAAAATATTTTACTATGCTAGCACTGTGTATGAGTATCTATGACTAATTTAAATGATGCCTTGCACAGACTACTTAAACCATATTTCAATCTCCATTTATAGCACGTAATAAGATGTCTAGCACAATCCTTCCTATGTAGACATTCACATCTTTCCTGGTGCCTCTATGGCTATTCATGGAACATAAACACCACCCAAAACACTGTATCAGTAAAGCTACAGCTGAAGGATATTTATTTTCTATTCAGTCCAGAGTGCCTCAGTATATATGCAAAGCTCTGTTCTTCAGAGACCATTTCCCACTCTATCATGTAGTCTCAAATGTAGCAGGTATCTGACACTTGAGAAAGAAAATAGAGTCAGCTAGGCTAAAGTCAAATTTTCCCAGCATGCGAGTACTTTTAGCCAACAGTGCTCAGCTCTCTCAAGACGAACTACCATACTTTGTCTGGTCTAATGAGGTTACTACTTGTAATTAGAAGCCTAAGCCCTGACACCAGCCCCAGACTTGCCCATCTAATCGTCTGTTTTCCTTTATCCAGACCAGCATAAAAGCATTTTTATCTTCTGAGGTTCTCTGTTCTCTCAACCTCGTATAGCCCAGGTGACAGAGAGATGGCATGTTGACACACTAAGTCTAACACTGATTTCTATTCATCACACACATATAAAAAGACTTTAACTGTTCTCAATCAATTTATTCCCTTTCTCTTCTCAACATGGGTCCTTACTTCTGGATTCCCCCTCTGTCAGAGGCTGACTTGGCTCAGCTGGGGACCAAGATTAGGAGCCGGTGACAGGACAGGGATGGACCAACACACAGCTCCAAGTGGGTTGGACCATCAGCTGTAGTGATGAGCTGTCCCATTGTCCAGCTCCTAAGAAATCATGCCACTTACGAGCTTTGATATATTATGAAGAGTCTTGGTATTCATATTTTCTATTGAAATTAGCAAAGTAGAATTTTTCCAGAATACTTGTTTGGTGATGGTTACTGTTGAACAGTGACACACAGCTTCCTGGGGAAGACTGATGCACCCAAAATTTAATTTCATCCTGTATTTTATGAAAGAGTATAAACCAGTAAAGAGGCGCCTACTGTACATGTCTATACATGACTTTACATCAGCCTGCACCAATACATCTTGATATGTTCCTACTCACATGATACCTTTAATCCACTCAAAAGATGGCTGCAATAGTCACAGAAAAACCTACAAAAGTCCTAAAATGTTCAGAACAGGCTGAGTGCAAACCTGCTGCTTGTGCCTCTCTCTCCTTTCGGGCAGCAAAAGCTCCTCAGCCTTCCTGCCCCAGGAATGAGATGGGTTTACGGCTATAGCTTGTCCAAGGTAAAGAGCAGACAATGTAGCAGCCTCTATAAATGTATAGCAACATGACATTTCAAATAACGAGAGCAGCCTGACCCACACTGACTTTCTGCCCCGCTTGTACTACTCAACTGCTAGAAAGGAAGACAGAGAGCATCCTTGGAGACATTTTCACCAGTAACCCCGCATTCAGGATTTAGACTTGCTCAAATATGAAACTAAAATACTACTACACTAAACTAAAAAGCAGTAGCTCCTGCTGAAGGTTCATGCTATACTCATCAAAGACATTTTTCTACCTCACCCTGGATACAAACATATGCTCTGAACTTCTGTTACACTTTGCAATGTTTTAAATGGCAAACTACATTATTTAAAAAATTAAAAAGCAATTTAAAGCAAAGCCTAACTTCCTTTATAATTTGAGATTCTGTTTTCATATAGTAGGAGCAGATGTGCAAATATTTATTTACTCAGTTCTTGATAGTAGGCATTTGCTAGCAGATGCATGAAATTAATTTCTGCTCTAGTATTAAAAATCATTTCCTTGATTTAAATGTCTCTTTGATAAAGAAACAGTATCATAAAGTGGTTTAGCTGATGAAGCAGCACAAATAGAAACAATACTTGCTATTTTGGGATTGTTATTTCTATTTGCTTACATTGCATAGCGTGTCTTTCAGGAAAACAAATAATTATTTGTAAAGTCTTCCATCCAAACATTTTCCTTTTGAATGTGTTTCCAAGAGCAACATAGGGGATTATTCATTTTTAACTGTAAGAAAAAAAACATTAGCATCAGGCTGTGATTTCTGTAGGTTTCACACAGTCAAAAGAAAATGTAGGATTTAATACTCTCTTTTTTCTCCCTGTTTATCAATTTATGGGGAGTACTATGCAGTTGCAGAAAAACATTATGATATTACCAGTGTTCTTTTATTTTGCCCTCAGTTGTGTGTCCACAAGAAGCCTCTGTGGCAGACAGAGAGCAAGTAAGGGAACTTGTTCTAGAAGCACTGCTCCTCTTGGACTCCTTCTTGGTTTGTGGAGTTTTCATGGTTATAGCAGGCTTTCAGAGAATTTCTGATGCACCCAGCTACGCAGCCTCATGTGGAAGAGAAGACATGGCAATTCAGACCCCCCCTAAAATTCAGAGATTCCCAAATACTTCAATCTACAGCTTCTCTGTTTCCCAACAGAGCTCTAACTGCTAGTACAATTTTATCTGCTATAAATCCAGCGAGCTTTTCACAGAGCAGGAAGGAAACCCCAGGCTGAAA
Organism: Pterocles orientalis; assembly: GCA_011057875.1. Taxonomy (NCBI): domain Eukaryota; kingdom Metazoa; phylum Chordata; class Aves; order Pterocliformes; family Pteroclidae; genus Pterocles; species Pterocles orientalis. The sequence goes on along the minus strand of WKFP01015271.1, from coordinate 1,330,651 downwards.
CATCATTTCATTGCCTAAGCATGGACTAGGATTGGTATCAAAACAATTTCTGATATTTCTAGAACATGGAAAAGTAAATTTTACTACTGTAAGTCCATAATGATTTTGCTATTATAAATAGATAAATAAAAAGAACGGTCTGTTTTCTGCAACAATTTTGTAACCCTCAGCAATGTGTTATTTCGTAAGCGGCTTGAACAAGTAGGAATTCCAGTGTAGTCTAAACTACACTGTTAAATTTTTTACTTCACATTTATTTTTGCAAAGGTCTACACACTTGTATTTTGGCATATGCATCCTATTGCTTTTACAGCTGCATTTCACTTTCACACAAAATTTATAGCTAATTTATTTGCTTAATTTCAGATGACAAAGTAACATTAAACCATCAGTCAAAAGAACATTCCATCAGAGTCACCATCTGTAAAAGTGTCACCTATAAATCCATAGATTATAACTAATCTGCCACAGAAGTTAATGAAGTTGATGTATGACTTTGTGTCACTTAGAAACTGTATCTACTGAATAGGAACATCATAAAATGCAATTCATTTAATACAGATTGATGCTCCTTTTCACAGTCTCTCAGTGCTTCACCATGCCCCACACTGCCTACAGTGTCAAAAAGTATATTCAGAAAAAAAAAAAAACCCAAATCAACAACAAGAACACCCACAAAAAACCCCACCACAAAACCCAAGCAAACAACAAAAACAAAACAAACAAACAAACAACACACAAAAAAGGGAAAAATTAAAATACAACTTGTTTCTGTCCTGTATTATGCAGCCGTTACAAGCCATAATGCTTTGCTAGATTCCAGCTTAGTACTGGCATCACTGCAGGGTTATATAAATACAATAATAAAAGCACAAACACACACAGCTCCTTTTATCAAAAGATCCCATAACACTTTACAAACATTAATTAATTAAGCTTCACAACACACCTCTCCACACTTGAAGACTATTTATATGTGTATTTCTTCACTCTGCTCAGGCGCTAACAGGTCCGTTGCTGGGTCGCTGTGGACACTGTCCCACGGTGCACAGTGGATAACTAAATAAATATTCATCTCAAAATATCTGCACAGTTTCATGCTGACACTACCACTCTTCTGGACTAATGGCCTGGGAGGGCAGTAGCTCTGCAGCCCAGGCTACTCTTGAACACATACCATTATATGTCTTAGCAGTAGCAGCAGCCATTTGGGTTCTCCTTTACCCCAACAATACGATCACATTTTAAAAGTGCCCTCAATTAGCGACTAGATTTACAGATTTATGAAATGATGACCAATGCCTCCAGAGGAGCATGGCATGGAGGAAAACTACTGCCACCCTGCTCATGTCAACCCTGCAATCTCAGAGTTTCTCTTAGGGCACTTTGCAGAGAAATTGTGAATTTGTGAGCACCGCCCTCGGCAAAGTGGAGCCCCTTCAGCTCTGGGGTGGCCTCAGGGGGCTGGCCACACTCAGCACTCCTCTGACAAACATCCTGGTGGGGACAGCAACGTGTTCAGGGTGAGCAAGTCTCGGTGGAGTGCTTTGGGATATTTAATGGGGAATGGCAACTTATCTGACCCTTTGATGTCAGTGAAGGGTCTTGGTGAAAGGCTACAGAGGCACCCTGCTGCCCTTCCTCAGACTCACAACGTATTTTTTGGCATGTCCTGCTCCACCGTGTCCCTGATCCCCCACGGAAGCTAGCTGCCTCGGGAGCCAAATCTGATCCTCATAACAACAGCTGCAGTACAGGCTGACATGAGGTCTGTTGTAAACACATCAGAAATTACTTCACTCAACTAAATTTTATCTCAGGTGAATCTCTCTGGTGCTTAGCAACAACTTATATTAAAATTCTGTTTTAAAATACAGTGTTAATTAAGCAATTAAGGATGGCAAAACTTATTTTATGGCATCATTTATTCACAGTTAGATTGTGCTGTAAGGTCAACTGCATGAGGCATGTTTTATGGCCTTATGAAATGCTGTCTTCCTTTTCTTATTGCTTTCATAACACATTATAATGAATTCTTATTTATGTATTTTAAATTATTTTTTGATAACAAAATGGTCTTATTATTTGCCACATAACCATAAGATGCTGTCGGCTAGAGTTTCGCTACAGTTAGAAGACACATTTGCACTGTGTATTAAAGGAAAGCACACTAGATAAAAAAAAGCAACCTAGAAAAAACAGCAGCAACATTCATTACAAATTTAGCAGTATAAAGGATTTGGCATACAGAAGATAGCGTCCTGCAACTTGGAAAAGGAGGCTATGTATTAGCAGCAGACATAAGCATTACTTCTGAGATCCATATGGTACAGAGCCGTTGGGTAAGGTATGTGCATCGAAATGACAGGCTTCAGCCAGAAAACATCAATTTTAGGAATGGTGGGACCAAATCAGCAGTGATATTTCGTATTATGAGCTGTTTTCTACCGAAGAACCAAACAGAACAACTCTTCAATAGAATGAGTGTAGTGCAAAAGCTCTCAGTTCTCAGTCAATTCCCAATCTGATCTAAACTGTGCAATGAACATTCCTCAAAATTTGTGATAAAGCAAAGTAGAAAAAAAATAAAGTAATATTCCTTTTAATAAAAAGATTATTCACTTTATTGATGTGCCTGTACACGGGTATGATTAATACATGAAATATGAATGATTTATCAGAATGTAACATGCATGCCTAGAAATATTGCTAACATTTTTAAATTCTCCTGTGATGCATTTTAAGCAAAACAGAACAAACGCAGACATCATCCATCGCACACACTACCAGAACACCTAAACTCACCGTCCTCTTCTAAAAATACGTAGAGAAAGCACAGACTGCAGGAGTGACAACAGGTTAGTTCTGAAAATAAATGTTTGGTGGCAGTGGTATGGTAAGGGCAGGACATGTGAGGCTCTCCCGTGGGAAATACAGGCTCTCATGGGATATGGACTGAACTGAAAGATGAGAAGAGCAAAGGAGTCATACAAATAGTTACCTGTGCAAATCCGCTCAAGGTTATCACGGGGAGTGTTTAATTTTGCCTTTGTGACTCCTGTCCTTAACTGGAATGTGTGCTGGGTGCACACACCCCAACAGTCCATACAGCCAACAGGGAATCATAATGTACCAAGCCTTGCAGACTGCGTCATCTTGAAATAGTGCCCACGTCTAGCTCCAGGGAGGATTATCTCAGCCTGTAACTGTGGCTGCTAGGTGCCATCTCAGCAAAAGAAATATTAGTAGTAGTATCATTCATAATGACTTAAACAAACCTCCAAGCCTAGCATGCCACGGGCAGAGCAATCACAAGAGACTAGTAAATGGATTTCCTGAATATTAACATGGAGATACGAGGCAGAGGAATAAAAAGCTGCAAAAGGTTGTAATGCTCAAGAGCCTGTAAGAGACAATCAGAAGATTTGTGGCAAGTGTTAATTAGTAACAAGCTACAGATGAGCATTGCCATCAATCTCAGGAGGCCCAGGGAGCCCTTTCCTTCAATTGCCGTTCCTGCTCTCCTGGCTTGGGAGCAGCTTGGGTACTGCTGGGGAGCATGAGCACACACGTGCAGAGGGAGATGCGCTGGGAAGGCACCTGGAATCAGGCAACATGGGGTGAAGGAGCCCTTTGCAAGATCCCAGAAAAAATATTCACAGCCCTCAGAGCTCAGCTCCTCAAATATAAATAAAAAATCAAAGCAGGACAGCACGGCAACATGGGTGATGATGAAAATAACCACCCCTTCCCACTGCAGCTTAAACCTGCTCTTGATGGAAATATTTTTCCAATATTTAGTACAATAGTACTGAAAATGCCCTTACAGCATGATATATCTATACTTTGCCCTGCTCATCTTTTTGCTCTATTAGGGTACGCCCATACCCATAAATTTAACCATCGAGGAAGGGACTCTTACATATTCCCATTGTGCCCGCTGCAACAATTAGCAGTTCAGGACAGGGATTTTTTCTTCCACCACATTCATGTGTTGTTCAGCCTTCATTTAGACAGTGTTTTTAGTAGACATAACTATTAGTCACAGCCTACTAAGAAGGTTACACACGTATAGCTATCACTTCCCAGCTCCCTCCTCCATTCATTCTCTTATGAAATACTGCTATGGGAATGGGCTTAGAAAAAGCTTTACTTTGCTGCCTCTATTTCAAAAAGTGAGGTTCTCAGCATTGCATTTAAGTAATCAATAACTAATAATCAGTAATCAATATTTAATTGAGCATCCTCCAGAATTGCTGGCATATTGTACCATATCAGATGTGAGGTCACCATAAACGTTATTTAGTAAATATCTTCTAAGAACTCACAAATTGAAAAACCTAAAAGAAGCAACAAGCATGAGAAACACAAATTTTAAGATATTTGCAGTAGGATACACATACAAAGGTCCAGTTTTTACTTAAGTGTATTTTTTCAACATATTCATGTCACCAGTTTTAAACAGGCTTAAGTCCTGTTAATAATTTCTTTTTTATTTTTTTTTTTAATCCTCTATTCAGGAAAACTCCCAAAGATTGTTCAGGAAAACTCAAGTCTGTTTTTTTTTGAAGTCAAAGTATCAGTGATCTTGTAACAAGTCTTAAAGCGTAATATATATCCATTCACCATTGCCATTCACCATAGCAAAAAGAGCCTTTGTGGCAGACATCTCCTTATTCTATAATGACACACCAGTGATCTCCTGAGACAAATAAAATGTCAACACAGATTTTACATCAAGCTCTTTATCAATCACAGATCCTTCTGTTTCTGCTGCATTTGCCTTCTGTCTGCAAAACATTCATCTCAACCATGGGGAAATCCCCTACTGAAAACCTTAGATCTCTTTCCCTTTCTAGCTCACAAATAGACATCCTGCATCTCCCTTTAAATTGTTAAACTTGCTGTAAATGCAATTTCTCAGCTGAGGACACCTCTACAGTTTCAGAAAGAACGTACAAGATTTGATCCCCTTAGATTGTTGCGCCAAATGTAAAACCAGTTTAAAGTTGTGCTGATACTTGGGTAAATCTTAGCACACCGAGCTTTTGCAAGCAGCAGTGAGGTGAGGCAGAAACCTGGATGTATGAGGAAGACTGTTTAAAATGAATCAGTTTAGCTTGCATGAACTCCTAAAACTTGGGATAAACAAAATTTAGCCATAGCACCTAATCACGTATACCAAATACTATATACAAAAGAGCGTAAGAATTGAGCAGTGAAATGCATTTCTTGTGAAAGTTGCGGTTTCCTCTGGGCTTGTGCTAACCATCCAGTTCTTGCCTAAAGCAAGGGCAAACGTGACTCCCACTCTGCTCCACATGTGTCGGGGGAGAACACCTTGCCTGTCTGGGAACAGCAGCCTACATTGCCTTTTTCATGCTAATTTTTTGAATTGACTTGGGGTTGTGTGCACATGGTGCACACACTGCCATAGCTTGCGTGCAGAGCCCCCAGGTACTTTCCCAGGAACAATTTCTGGCAAAATCTACCAGGAAACAAGCCACTGGGGAGGTCATAGGTGCATTGAGCTCATTGCTCCCTTTTTTCCTTAGCTAAATTATACTTTCTGACACAAGGATGTTAACAGATATCAAATAAAGACACACAAGGTACAAACGCCTCAGTTTTGAAGCACACAAAAACATTCAACAGATGTCATTGCCGCTCATACAGTACCCAGCTCTTCAGCGACTTCTCTTCTGGCTTCCATAGATGCAACCAAAAAATTTGGGATTATTGATTCATCTGACTTGTACACTCTTTACCTATAGCTGACCAAAAGGAAGGTCCCTAAATGAAACATGATAGTCCTTGAAAAGCACCAAGAAGAGCCCTTTCCCCCTTCCATGAGTCAAACCCTGCCCACCTTCCTTGTGCAGGAGTTTATGGCTGTTGGCCATAGACACTTTAAGGAGCCCAGGCAAATGTAATCCAGATGACAGACTACAGACATCCTCAGTCAAATGGACACAAAAATACTACCACTCTCTCCTTTTCTCCTTCTCTCATGGAATCTCACATAGAGTTCAGGGGAAAACCAAAGCCTTATTTTTAATATCCTGTGCCACCGTGGTCCCATAGCACATCATCAACAGCTTGGCAATAAGGTAGTTTCTCAACAGCTCTGCTGCTCAACTGTAGTTTCCATTTAAATCTAAACAGAAATAAGCCCTGCGCTGACTTCTGGAGCACTTTTTCTTTCATTTTACTGAATTCACAGAGCAGTAGATTTCTTTTCTAGCCTCCTTGTATGAACCTCCTTCAATAAATGAATGTTTAAGCTATTAGATGTGGAGTAGAAAATGTGCAGACCACTGGCTCACAATAACTTAATAAAAAGCCTCATTTTTCATTTTTCCTTATGAATTGCATTGAGGTTTTTATGCTAGTAGCACATACTTTGTGGGAAAAGGGTTAATGGTTGATCTCAAACCCTCTAGCACTGCAGCACTACCAACTTTCTATAAGATTTTACGGTGATTTCAGCAATTATGTTACTATGGTGGATCACAAAATCCCCAATCATTTTTATAAAAGGCACTACTCAGACACATAAGAAAAATAAGGATCTCCCCCAAGCGCATACACCAGTCTTTAAAATTATCCATTGATTTCACTAGCAGCTTGGTAACTGAATAGTTTTAAAAGCCCTCACATTAACATGGTGAGAAAACACAGGTGGACCCAAAAACTAGCATACAGAACCCATGTTCATTTCTCAGGATGATTTTAAGGTGTATTTAAGCCCACCAACAGCATTTCTTTTGTCCTCCATCCTCCTCCCATAAACACCAACAGACACTGTGTGAACACCCAGAGCGTTGTGCCCATGACCACATCTAGAGAGGCTCAGTCAGTCACAAAAATTTAAAAGGTGAGACTTCTGCCATAACCTCATCCTCCCATCGAATCCCTGGGCCACAGTCGATACAAATAATATCTTGCATTTGTTCTAGAAAAGGTCAAAAAGCACCTTTAATTTTTGTAACTGCAACAAAGATGTTGAGTGCCCAGAGAAATACTTTGAATGCAGTGAGAGCATACAAGCAGTGGATTTATCTGGGCTGTGAGCTGAATTACTTAACCAGGAGGCCGTAATAATTCTTGATGGTCCTTCCAGAATTTTACTGCAACCAAACTGTCTGTGTAGTTCACACTGCTTAATCTGATGGTGCTGAAGAAACACTGTTTGATGACACCAACCTTTAGAAATGCTTATCAATTTGGCTGTTGTACTAGTTCCCTTGATTGTATCAATTGGCAACTCCACTTTAACAAAATGGTTTTCTGAATAAAATCCAAATATATCCTGAAATAGCTCGTCTGTTCTTGTTTTAGTCATGTCACTTCGTTAGACTATAAATATCACAATTCAAAGGTCATGAAGAAAATGCAAACACCGTTTATAACGATGTTATAAACAGTGTATCACTAAACAGAAAAAAAGTAGTGATCTGGACAGATTTCAGCCTGAAGTTCACAAAGGGAAAAGTATTATCCCATTTACAAGATCAAGTACAAAGAGGTCTTCACACTTTAAAAGAGCAAGATCTGTACTTTCTTTATATAGCACAAATCAATGCTTCATGACTAGATAATGGTCCAATAACTTTGTCTCCTGAAGGACTGCTGAGGATCAAATGGATACAATTAAGAGAAAAATATAAGTACTTACAGGAAGAGTTTAAAATGGATTAAATCATAAACTACACATAATGGCTAGTGAAATACTCTATGCAAACTGACAGAGGTCACATTAGTTTTCTTCTTGGAAATCTACTGTAGATAGTCAGTGAAAGAAGTAAATTAAATTTATGAGAAGATAAAACACCACACAGTCACTTCAACATTTCAGAAGGCAGAAAAATCAAACAAAACTACCACATTTCAGAGCAGTAACTCTCAAGACCAGCTAGAAAGTATGCCAGATCAAATCCAAAGGTGAGAGTTGTTTTCTGCAAAGCCATGTACAGAGATGACCCTTCTGCATGGGCTTCAGCACCAAAACCATCTTTCACCAGCCTTGGCTCTCACCTCTGTGTCCTTGCAAAAAACTGCTTTGTGGTAAATAATTGTCAATAATTATATGAGGCAAGCCAAAGTATATATGTTCTCAGTCCAGATGCAGAGACCCCCCCCATTGCACCAGAGCACTGTCTGCACCGGTGTTATGCGTGCAGCTTGGTCAAATGGCCCTACCTACATGCTGCTGCTGTTGGGAGAGGTGGCCCTTTGGGCAGAGGCTGATCCCTTCAGCCCATTAGCTGTCCCTGTAACAACGTGCAGAAAATGGGATCTAGTGCTGAGCGGCAGTCTGCAGAAAGAGCAGGAGCATGTGTGCTTGCTCCCCTTCGCAGCTGCTCAGCCTGAGTATTTGTCACTCCATGGAGAAACCGCTCTGCCAATATTTACAGTAATAAATTAAAGCCTATTAAAAACAGAAGTTGGCTTTTCAGTAGCACAAGATTTAATGTCCTCTGCCCTCCTCTGCTTGAGAGCTGGTTTTGCTTGACTTAAATAGCATATTTACAAAATTTGAGCACAGAGGTTCTTCAAATACTAAACAGCTATTATTGCCTACCTTAGGCTTCCAACTCTCTTGCTGTATGCATCTTGTATCACCAAAGCTGCCTCATTTCAAAGAGGACAAGAATGAATGATGGAAAAGCCTGGTTCTTAAAATAATAATAATAAAAAAATGGTACAACCTATTTAAATGGTGAAGAACTTGACAGAAATAAATGAGGTGTGAGCATTCTTCATTAGATAAGATATTATTAGACTATGTCAAAGGCGACTGTTTTCTTCCTCTAGCGTTAATGAGAGAAAAAAGTGATGAATGTCAGTAATTCTGAACTTTGCATTTGTAAAGTAAAATTGCTCAGATGCCGTAGATTGATTAGACTTCTCTGATAGAATCTGTCTTCATTGTAACCCAAAAAAAGAAGCAAATAACATTACTACAGGAATAGCTTCAGCTCATGCAATATAAATTCTTCTTTAATATTTTAAGATCAGAGTTTGCTCAATTAGCAAAATATTTGGAGGAGACAAGGTAGATTCATCCACTGCCATAGCGCTGTCAAGCACATGCAGGGGAATCACAGGCTGCAATTACAATAGCTAAACATAAACATTATAGAACATTTACATGTGGTTATTTCAAAACGAAATTTTGGATGCACAGCCTTTACTTAGACCAGCCTTGCCCAGACCAGGTCGGTTTTCAGATGCTGCTCCAAGTCCAAACTTCCATTGACATAGCAGCCTCGCGAATGGCCAGTAGCGGATGCCGAGACCCCATCTTTCACACCACCTTCTAAAGAAATTAATTATCTTAGCATTCTTGGGATTTTGATCATATTTACTACAACTGAGATCCACTGTGAAACAGCAGACAGAGGAGATATGATTTCCTGTCACATCACATGACATATCAGAAAAATGTCGTAAGAGAATTAAGTATTGTTGGCCACTTTTTCTTTTTTTTTTAAATTTTTGCTTTGGCTTCACATTGAGAAAACCTTTCTTCAGGCTTTGTCTACAGCTGTTGGAAAGATGTGGACTATTCTACGGCTACAGGGAAATTTCCAGGTGGTTTTTTTTTGTTAGTCATTACCTTTTTATGCCACCTTTGTCTAAGATACTACATTCTTTCAAAGAACTGCCTTGAATCTCAAATGTTAAACAAATGTTATCCAGTCAGCCAGCACCACACAGTTGACTGGGAAACCTCTGATGTAAAGTGAATGAGGTCAGACGGGAGAGAAATCCAGTGCTAAAAAAAAACCCAGAGATGACTCGCTGCCATCTGTTTGCAATCAGATTAATAAACTACTGAAAAACCCTCACAAATAAAAAATAGTCTCAGTTACTTGTATGAGGGCATGTTTTTCAAATTAACCTTTCAAATTGAAGGAGTAATAAAACATTGATATGCATGTAAAACCTCTCTAGGTCTTTAATGTGTCAAGAGATGTTTAAAGTTGATTTTAGGATATATGTTACCTCTAGTAAGCATAAGCTGAATAATTCTTTCTTTTCCACCAATGGGTGGAAAGCATCCTTTCAGAAAACTTTGCAAAATAGCATTGAATTTCACTCCTAACTGTGGCTCTGGCAGGAAAATAAACTCACTCGAGAAGAGCTCTCAAGCACCATCTTAGCTTCCACTGGATTCCACCCAAATGCAAAATGAAAAATAAATATACTTTTGGGTTCTCTATATTTGGGGTGTTTAAGAAAAGGATAAATAAACAGAAGTGAATCACTGGGAAGTGATAGGAGAAACGACTCAATTTTTGCCAGAGGTTTTTTGCACGAAAGAATGAATGAAAGGACTAAATAAAAACTGGAAATTGAACCACGACAAATCTGACAACACACCCACACATATTACTTCATTCTAATGTAAAAGTAGTATGAGCCTGAAGTTGCCAAGGTTTATGAAAAATTTCTTATAGCTTCTGCTTTCCAGAAGCAGCTATACTTCAGCAATCATGCAACTGTTCTTACTGTAAAGCAGTTGCCTACCTTCGATCACGTGAGGCTTCAATTTCCCAGCTAAAAATCAGATATAATGGTTCTGCTACAGCCATTTGTAATTGTTGTCTTAACCACACGAACAGCCAGAAAGTTTTCAGAACAGATGCAAAAATGAAATTAAAAAATGTGCTGAACAAATATCTGGTGATTTGTTCCTTCTTTTTACTGACCACAGAAATATGCTACAGGTATTCCAGCAAGACTTACAACTTGTGGACTATGAACTTCTAGACTGAACTTCTTACTAACAGCAGTGAAATCCTTTTATGTAAGTGCTTTTGGTAAATCTAATCATTATTGCGTAAGTAAATTACTGACACTGGCTTCAGTTTCCCTGACTTTCTCTGTCCACCTATTTATCAACAAGATTTTGGATGATATGCAATCATTTATCCATCATTTTCTCTTTTGAAGAATAAACTACTTTTCTTTGGAACAATTACTGGAAGGAAAATCAATGGCTTACCTTCAATTCCTGGGTTTCTGTTGCCCAAAATGTCAGAACAGTCTGCCAGTTATTTCTATTTCCTAATCCAGAAAGAAGAATATGATAGCTGAGACAGCTGGGTGGGTTTTTTTTTAATATTTTTTATTAGTCATATATATTACAAAAAAAATCAAAGACCTTTTTTTCTCTATGAATCTGTGGCACTCTAGCTCAATAGAAAACTTGATGGTGCTGGGTGCCTTGAAGCCTACACATTTTCATGGCTCATTATATCCAAAATCATAATTACTTTCTTCTACAGAATTTCCCAGGAAAATAAGTAAAATTATAATTTTCTAATTAATTCAGTATGACTTTTCCATATGGAAACTGGCCCAGGTCTTATAATTTAAGAGAGTCATTTCTAAAGCTGAAAAGATAAGGGGACTTTTTTGACATGGCTATGCAGGTTTGGCACCTTGATAATTCTGACAAAGGTAGCCAGGCCTCAGGAATAAAAAAAATAAAGGAAGAGTTAAAAGATGATGAACTGAGAGAGATAATCTGGCTTTTTCTCCACAGCCATTAGATTCTCCAACAAAATTTAACATGTAGAATATACAAAAACCCTGAAATGGATTGGTAAAAGCTATAGGAACCTGAGAGTAGGGAAAAAAAAAATATGATCAGTGTTAGAATGATAGAAACTAGTTGTCAGAAATAAGGTGATTAATCTGGGATCTTATTGCCTTGCATTCAGAAGCATACCATTTAAGATTTCTTGAATACTGTGTTAGCATGAATTATTCTAACTCTGGGTATTGTTTGAGAATGATTAATTCATGTCTCTTACACTAAACACATGCAGAAAAAAATACATTTTTTCCTGAAAGAGAAAGTGGCTCTCTTTTCTTGTACAAAAGAGAGTCCTTCCCACCTACATAGTTACTTTGGATATTTCAAGTACCTTGAGATCCTTTGCTGCCTGCAATGCTTTATAAATTCCAATATGATTTTCTTGCTGGCTTTCCAAACTACTATTAATCCATCTCTCCCCCAAGTTTTATCCCTTGTCCTTTTCCACAGGGATGCCACTGGCTAGACAGCCACAGCACTTGCTCCGGCTGTGGATGCACACAACTTGGAAGGTTCCTGTTGTCTCCAGTCATTTGAAAGTGGCCTTGCTGCTGGCCAAAAGCTCCCCTGCCTGTGAATAAAATCTATGCTTTAATTATTTGCTTTCTAGGGAAAACATTACACTTGCTGATAAGAAACAGTCCTATAATGTCAGCCAGTGGAATGACTATGGTTGCAGCACACTATGATGTAAATTGGAGAAACCCAGCTCAGTAACACACTACCTTAGTGAGCAGTGAGTTATTTCACTTGTTTTCAAGCTCCCTTTAGGTGATGACCTGACTTCTTTGCATGCTATTTTATTGCAAGTTCATCTTGAGGAATTAATTTTTCCAATCTTAATATGTATATTTTATTTGTGGTTTTTGGCAAATTATTCCAACAGTAACAGCAGTACCTTGGGCCTCCTTTCAAAGTGAGGTAAACTGCATTTCACATAGCATAAATGAAGTTTTGATCAGGAAAGAATAATGTTTTACCTTCTGCAGCTTATTTCTCTCATCACCCTCATTTCTTATTAACAGTCACCAGAGCAACAAAAAGGAAAGAGAAAAACATTACTTAAGCTTTGATAGTTAAAAGTGAAAGCAACAGAAGTCAAGAATTTCCAGTGTCTTGAATAAACATTTGGACAATTATCCACTGAAGATTGCCTACAAAAATAAGTAAACCTTCTCCATAACTGTATCTCAGCTAACCATTTGTTGCGAGACTGTTATCGAGGCGTTGCTTAATGTAAGACCTGCCATGCTCAACAGAGGAGAAACCAGCTGGCTTCCTGGCCTTCCGCTTTCATCGTATGTTAAAGAAAATTTCATTTCAGGACAGAGAGAACAGTGATTCATGGTGCAGAAAAAAGGCTTTGAAACAAGGTCAAAGCAGCTCTGTTATTCACTATATGAGATAGAAAGGAGAAAGGCCAAATGACTATTAGAGCTGATGGATAATAGAAGACCCAAACCCTAAGAATTACAGTTTCAACAATTTTATTTGTAAAAAAAAAATAATGTTCAGGACAAAATGCTTTAGCTCATTGACAAGGAAGAAGCTGGTTTAATTTCATCTTTAGTTTTATATATACAGCATAACAATTGGGATGAGCAGCTTGTCTGCATTGTTCTAAAAATGCTAGAATGACACACTGATCTTAAATTTCTCTCAAATTTAAAAATTTATTTTTGTCCAAACTATCTGATCTAAAATCCCCACAAATGATATTTAAAACAGCATTTGTTAAGATTTCATGTAAAGAAAAAGTCAAAGAGATTTTTAAAAGTCACAACTCTTCTGTATTTAGATCTGAAACAGATTTCTGAAGATTTTTTTAACATACCCAGAAAAAAGCCTTTAACAATCTATTTATCTAAATCAGATCCATCTAAACTCTCTGATGCCAACCCTATAGTTAGTTCCACTAAAGGTGATCTCCACACAGTGGGCCAGCTCCTCAGTTCTCCCTTTATTCACAACAGAATTCAAGTGAGACAATAATTTTTACAAAATCCACAACAAGGGATGGCGTGCAGATTCCCCCCCACCCCCCCAGCTGGTTTCCAGCTATGGGAATGGGTGCAAGTCAATTAGCACAAGAAGCACTGAGCAGTATTTGGTAAGATGGGGATGAGCTCTCCAACCCATGTGAAGCTCCCAGGTATCGGACAGGGAAGTATAATGACAAAAAAGTACCTGTCAAATATTTTGCAGGAAGTTAGTAACACAGTAAAACTAAACATGATAATAATAGGATTGGGCAAAAGATTTTAATCCCCCTCCCAAGAGGAAGCAGGGAGAGGGAGGGCTTACAGGATGTTGTTGGTTTGTTTTTTTTCTGGAAAGAGTTGGATTTCCACAAGAAAAGAGTGAATATTTCATTGAGAAGCAAACCTCAACGTTCAATTTTTATGAAAAGGCACTAGTTTCCACGGGGAGCAAAATCCAGAGCATTGTAAACATTTCTACAGAAACACACATAGATGATATTCCGCATTATGCTTGTGCTCAATACACTGTTTTCATTAAGTTTTTTATTTTGAATCTCTTAAGATGACCTTAGCTCTTGCATTTGACACTAGTGACAAGCAATTTTTTTCTTCTCATGGGTAAAGCACATTCATTTCAGATTGACTTTTAATGAAGTAAAGAAAGACAAGATTTCTCTTGATTTCTTTTGTTTTCATTACATTTGTTGTCTGCTTAGTATTAGAGTATCATTGTACAGAAACATTCTTTGCACACTCCTTTGAAACTGTTTTGTCTTTTAAGCAAAGGCTTTACTTTTTCTTCATCCTTGATAACCGTAATATCTAATTCCACCCAGATTCTTGCTGAACTCTGTTGATGAGTTATACAAGGAAGTAAGAAAGCTTAACAAGAATTGGGGAAATCCTGGGTAAGTTGTTGGTAACGGAAAGGGAGAGAAGTAATATGAAGTCTAATATTGACTTTATCAAAACTCACTAATTGCTTTCCTTTCCAATTTTATTTGCATATACTTAACCTGTAGGGTACGACAGGAAAGCTAACTCGATAAATTTGGAGACCCTGACTAGGGCAAAATGAAAATACAAGACCACACAAAGGTACAAAATGGAAAAGCAGACACCATCTAAGACACTATGGTGCCAACAGAGACGGTAATGTGCTAGGAAATGTCACAATATTAGTGTCTTCTTGGCTCCAACTTCATAAAAACATAGCAGGCACAAGGACTTATGTCATCCTCATAAAACCAATAGTGCACAGTTTTGTAATTCCCTTTAGGCTCATCGTGGAAGCTATGAGCAAATGTCACCCAAAGCTCTCCTTACATTTCATCTAGATGTCTCGTTTCATAGCAGGAAATCATGCTAATAAGTCATAAAGGTTCTGTAATTCATTACGTTGTCATTATCGTTCGTAATCTTCCTGTAATTAGGTATCAGTGGGTTTCCTTGGAGAACATATGATTGAGACTTAAATTGCCGAACATTCTCAGCAGCATACAACTGCAACTGGAGCGCTTGCTATGTAGTGTTTCTCAAGTGTATCTTTAATGTATAGGGGGCTTTTTTCCTATGTGCAATCCAGACTGCCAGGGAATGTGTGCTCATTACTGCTTGTGTGCTTAATGTCTGACAGGTCTGTGGTTACCCATAATGAGTTGGATCCCCTCATTGCATAAACTAGCATAAGCAACCTATTCCAGATTATAATCAGACATGGTGGGGGGCTGGGGGGGAGGGTGTTCAGACCAGTATCGATGTAGTAACACAATTACTTTAGCCTCATGCTTTAAGTTATATCAGCATTCAGTTTTCCTAAAACATGAATAAATCAGTTCAGTTGTTCTCTGTATAAAATAATTAAGCACAGGAACATGCAATACACATGCAAACATTTCCATCATGATACAGCCCAGCCAAGTTATATATATCATTCTACGTATGTATTTTTTATATACACATACATAGAATATAGTGCTGGAAATCTGTCCACACAATGTAAGGTACAAACATCGTTACCTGAGGCTTCTCTCAACAAAACCAGAAGCCACCACCCTCCCCACACTTTCTGCAGGTACTGGGTAAAGACCATCCCACTGGACAAGAGCCACCAGCCGCTCTGATGGCTCAGCCAGGCACAGGAGCAGCAAATCAACCTTTAATTCTGGCAGGAATTTCAGTGTACTTGAGAAAACTCACTCTGGTATGGACTGCTTTCACAGTAATGGCAATGCTATGTCTCTCACCATTAAAACACCGGCAAAAACACACTGTTGAAAGTGCTCAATGAGTATTTTCAACTGATGATTTACAGGGAAAACTGTTGGCCTTTTCACAAAGCCCAATAATAGGCCAGTAGAAATCCATTGCAGTAAGTATCTAATCCTCAGTGGAAAGCAAACTATGAATATCCCCCATATCTCCTTTTTGGTGCAAGGGAAGCCATCAGCTGGCAGAGCTGAAATTAAGTGTAAAAGCAATATATATTTTTCCCATATTGCAGCAAGAAATGCTGAAATAATTAACAGCTCTGAGAAGTCTAATTACCTGAATATTTATATTTACTAATTCAGTTACTTGTATGACACTTACATAATTCTTACACTTAGTCAGACCCTTTATCTAGTGTATCTCAAAGCAGAGTTTCCAATAATGTCACATCATACTCTTATCTTTTGTTTCAGACACTTGTGATAAAGTTTTAAAAAATAACTTTAAACATCTTTTAAAATTCAAATGAAACTAAAGAGATACATCTCATTACCCACGATTGCTATTGACAAAAATAACACTGTATCACAGGGTTTCTCTCTCCAGTCTCTATAGACTGATGCTGAGCCACTGAAGTAAAAAAAAAAAAAAAAAAAAATTGTATAAAATGGAAATATCAGAATCCTTCTCGTGAAATGAGAGCTCCCAACAGCTATGATAACAATCCCATAAGATATCCACTGTAGATGTAAATTCAGAAGACTCCAAATACCTGAATTTTAACTAATTATAAATGCTGCAGTTTAACCCTAAAAGTTACCTGAGGTACCTAATTTTGAAAGGTTTGTTTTTTTTTTCAATTGGACCACAAAGCAGAATCCTAAAGAGATCCTTAACCCTCACCCCCAAGCCCTGTGTTCATAAAAGTTGGATCTTGAAATCTTCATCCTGCAAATCCTTTAAGATAAAGAGCAAAACTGGCAGCATAAAGCTATGACAGGGAATCTTAAGCATCTCTTTCATATGTTCACAGGGGTCAGGAGTAGATATTGGTAGCAAAAGAGCATATTTGAAGAAATATAAGTTAAATGTGAACCTCAGCTCACATGCGAAGTTAGCGTCACTACCAGGAAGCAGAGCTCAGAAGTATTTTATTAATATAAGTCTGAGCTCCCTTGAGACTCCTGTCATTACACAAAATGCCTACATGTTTTCCCCCCTCAAAATGCTGTGATGCCTGTCTAGCTGTTATCATTCTACCTCCAAGGAAGCTGCATTTTGGTGATGGGAACTACAATTTTATTATACGTACAGTATTTAAAATGTTTCTGGTATCCTTGAATTCATAGAAGAGACATCTGACAGATTGCGCTGCACCCAGCCTGAGTCTTTTAGAAGGAAAATGTTATAAAAATAGAAAATACCATTACGATATCCATAGTTGCACCAAACATTTATTGGTTATTTGGTGAAACTTCTTTTAGAGTCAGATCATCTTTCACTCTTCCATAAAATATTTAAACAAAGATCACCATTTTATATAAAATCAGCAATAAATATACAATATCTATGCGCAATAAGGAAGAATGCAGCATATCTTCTTCAGAAAGAATATGAATTTTTGAGAGTTCAAATAGGAATGAAGCTCTTTTCTGCAGGTGAATCTTTGAGAGGTCCTAGCAGCATGTTTAAGTGGCCAGCAGCAAGCATTTCTTCCAGATCTAGGAGCGTGTGGAGGGGATGGTTGAGAAATTAAACGGGAATTGATCACATACTGCTGCACAACCCAATGCTTGTACAAGGCAACTTGTAGCAGCAAGAAAGCAAAACCCAAAAACTCAAATCTGCAACCTTCTCTCATTTTCTGTGGCAACGAAGACCCACAGCAGACAACTGTAGTTCTGTAGTAGCAAAATTCACACTATGTCTCATTTACGTAAAGGATGAATACAGAGGCACTCAGAAGATACATTTCTCTGCTTGCATTGGGCTGGAAGAGTCAGGTACAGTTATGTTTACAAGTGTCTTCCCCATGAAAACACACAACTGTAAGCACAGAATTACAAGCATATGCTTACAAGCTGCCCACTGTACAAGGAACTATCACTGAAATCAGTGTTCATCCCTCAAACCTCGCGGGCCCTGGGATGGAGGGACTTGCTTCAGTGGAGCACTAGCTAAAAGCCTCCTAAAACACGTGAGGTGCCTTTAAAGCCCTGTAAAAGAGAGATCTTAGGAACATTATATCAAGAAATTGATAGAGCTAATGAAGCAAACTAAAATGGTAAATGTATTTTTTCTTTGTATTCACTCTTGGTGTTGACATATCAGAGCATTTCTTCAGGAATGAAATGCCGGCAGTCAGGGGCAGGGGGTCGTCTGGAGTTCACTGTTTACTGCATGTTTATGCCACAGTGCTCTCAGCTGTAAAAAGTCAAAAATTCCCTCTGTGTAAAAGGAAAAAAAAAACCAACCGAAATATATTCTACCGAATATATTAAGCAATATCCATCAGTAATCATATCAAAAGAACAATTCTTTTCCCCTCTCTCCCACAGTACATTTAGGAATTGTCTCGTTGAAAGAAACCTGCTTTGTCAGTCATCCAAAGGATTCCTGCTTAACCTCTGCATCCCAACACGGGATGCAGTTACAGCAGCTGCTTTTCAGAGGCCACCACTTAATACAGAGGAGAGGAATATTAGCTACAGAATACATCAACGGTACCGGAAACTAGATAAGGATGTGGCAGCTGAGGGACAAGCATTAGCAGCAGGCAGTATTTTTCCTTTTGACCACTAACACGGGATAAATCCAAAAGGTGCTCAGGGCAGCAACATGTACTGTACCTGGCTCTGCTGCCCAAAAAGTGGCCTGAGACACTCCACTGTTTTTTAACAGTTACTAGGATTAGGCTCTCCATAATCTATACAGTGGAAGAAGAAAAAACCTTTTTGAAGTTCGTGTGGAGGGTGAACATTCATGTTTTATTCTCATTTTTTTTGGTGATCTGCTGATATCTATCATGAGATTAACTGGAATTACCCACAAGAAACCATTGTCCCTGTATGCTGGAATCAAACACTTATCATAAAAGAACTGCATACCATACGAAATATGCAAAATAATTATGTAATATTGGAGAACCAGTGGTATCACCCTCTTTCTCCCTCCAGTATTTCTTAGACTTGTTCATTTTACAAAAAACATGTAATTAATATCAGATAGCCAGGTACCAAGTGTGTCACCAAGTAGGTATTTTCCAGTTAAAATCCCTCCAGTTGCTTCCCTTACCCAAAACAAGCTACACCATCTATTTTTGAAGTTGAATTTCTCATCAACTCCTGTACTGATTTTCCTTAAAAAAGATGACATCTGTCACTAGATGGTCTATGTTGCACAGTGTCTGCTGTATTGTCAGTCAGACCCCACATCCTTCACAAAAAAAGAGGAAAAAACTCTTCCTCTTCCTCCTGTTTTCGTGGCAATTATACACTTTTAGGACTGCCCAGCACTTCAGCTTATGCCTCTGTAGTCATCTCAAAGTCAGTATTTGACGTATGACAATCCTATGGCAAACAAAACCCAACAATATTATCTGTTCTCAGTCTAGTACTGATTAGAAGAAAACGAAGACGTGGATTCAGACCAACAATCTCACCAGTTTACAAACATTTGATGCTTATTCAAGAGCGGAGTCTCCTCACAGTGACATAAAGAAACTAAAATGCCCATTAAAAAGTAAAGACTCAGGAACTGGCACAAGGCAATCATCAGTCCATATAATTGGGATGGGCTGGAGAAGCAGTGTTATCCCTGAGGACATCCACTGTCTGTGATCGAAAGCTTTTCCTAGAGCTGTGATTCACGCAGAGTCCTGCTAGCATGTTGGACATGGATACCCCACAGTGCTGGCTGTACTGTCTTCAAATGGCGGGGAGAGGAGGAGACAAACAGGCCAGATATCATGGGATAAAGATGACTTTCCATCAGATAAGGTTTTGTCTTAGAATAATTATATTTGACTCTTTTTTCTGGGACCTTCACCCACTTTAACTCCCCACATAAGGATTTTGTCACCGTCCCTGCTCAGCACTGGAACCAACTTGCGTCAGCCTCATCAGTTAAACAGAAACTTTGACAAACTTTGCAAAATTATCCTCTGCTTCTTGTTTGCTCAATTTCTCTGTGATTTTTGGTGATGTTTCCAATTCACAAGAAACACTTTAGAAAGTTGCTCAGGATTCTATGCAAATTGCGGTGAGTGCTTTGCAAACACAATGACACTATGAATGTTAAAATCTGACTTTTGTGAGGTCACATTTTTGACAGCACACTTAAGACATCTCTTGAATTCCTATATAGTGTAAATGTATAAATAGCCCCAAATTGCATGTTGGGAACATAATTTATCCCTAGTTCTGCATGAACTTAATTTTCTTAATTCAAACTAATTTCTACCTAACTCAGGAAAAATAACAAATGTTAAAAAACATTTTTTTTTCCCAGTATTTGCTGAAGCCAGGTCCCTTGATTCAGAGAGCACATTGGTTTAATCCAAATTACTCCTGATGTAAGCCCAAGTCATCTAATGAAATAATGAGATATACCACTATGCACTGCTGTGCCCCTGAGCAATCTCGTTAAAATTTGGAAATAGCACTATTATTAACCATTTTTTCCCTGTAAATACATTTTTAAATTATTGAAAGATCTATAGCAAACAGAGTAGTATCCTCCATTATTTGACAAAACATTTCACCCAGTTTTCTAACTGCCCTAGTTTTGCAGTCTCCGGTACAGGAACAATGAACTCACCAGGGCTCTACAGAAATGCAGAAGCTCCTCTGACACAGATTTTCAGGAGAACAGGCCTTCTTCCCTACCACTCTTAAATTGTCAGCTTTTCATTCCTCATGTTTTGTGCAAGAAAATGTTGGATATTGAAAACAATTTTTATCAGATTAATACATTGATATGTTACGTGTTGTTCCTCCAGCTCCTGACAGGTGGGTATGACTCAAGAAAATATAGAACTGGTGTGTGAACGCACAGAATTGGTTTGATATTTTAAAAAAGAAGGTACAGACAGGAAAGATGACAAGTGAGGAAGCCAACAGTATACAGTCTCTCTCTCTTGATAAGCATCTCTCTATGTGTATAATTTACACACACACATTTGTACAGGCACTGTTGAACTTCAGGCAGGTCAGCTGTTCTAGCAGCTTGAGAAAAAAACACAAACCCCAACAGAATACAAAGACTGCCACATGCTAATAATGAAGAGCAAAACAACAGTAGACACATCTATGAGTAACTTCATCATATATCTTACTCTGGCTGCTGCATTGGAAGGCACAGAACTTTCTTTTTGTTAGTTTACATTGTTCTACAGTTTACCTATTTTCACATGTCCTCAAATAATTAAAAAAAAGCACTATACCTGCAGAATAGCAAAATTCTACTTCAGCTATAAATCAGTGGGGGATAAAAATAGGCCACGATGGAGATTCCAGCGTTCTTTGCAAGTACTCAGCTTGAACCAGTCAATACAATTTCCCATTGTCTAAGAATCAAGTTAAAAAGTGATAGTTCTAAACTCTCCAGGAAGAAGCTTGTTCTCCCTTTGATTTTATTCTGGTAAAAAGTGTTATGACTGGTTTGGAAGACTGATTTTACTTAGTGTAAAATTCACTCTTACTTTTTGTGTCTCGAAATAAGTGATTTAAATGTCTTTCTGTCTAACACGAACAGAACTGCATCTCATTTATGACTGTTCTGTGACATTTCTGAAAAGTTAATTTGAACAAGGAAAGCCAATTTATGTGGATAAATGTGGGGCAATGTCCTGCTCTACAGGATTTTTTTTTCCTTTTTTTCTCTCTTTTTTCTTTAGCAAAGCCTTTTAAAAACTGTCAAAAACACCATTATTAAAAGTGTGTGTAAAGCCTTAACTCCCCCTGACTTTCACAAGTGTGTCAGATTAAAAAAAAATGCAGAGGAAAATAAAGGTTTTTGGCTAGATCCAGGCCCTTACTTCACACCTGTGGGAAAGATTTAACCAAGCTGAAGATCTTTAAACTGGCGAGAAGGTGTATGTGCATGAATCACCACATCAAAATAATTGCAGCATACACAAAAATGGCCAACAAGTAAATCTGTGAACCATTGCAGTACAGACTTCAGGTGAGGTCAACTCTCCGGTGGATACACTGGGACCAGTGAAGCCTTAGAGAACTGGTACTGAACCTAAATCAGCACCGCTTCACTCATACATAAGCAAGACACAAACTAGTTTTAGATGTCCAATATCCTTAAGTGCAGTATAACAGCCAGACAAAAGATGCAGAGCTGTCAATCATATCCCACATACATACCCGTATGTACACATATACTTTAATGATGTATCAATATAATAATCTGATATAGACAAAATCTTCTGGAATAAATATTGCTCAATAAATGTAAATCATCCATCTGATGATGTACAATCAATTCAGTGTGCCTTTCAGAACTCTCGTGGGGCTAGAGCAAGTTTGAAATACATCCTACATTTTACACAAAGGATGAAAACTTGTTCCTTCTTTTAATACCCCATGTTTCTGAAAATCCAAGCGTTGCACCTTTTCCTGAAATACAAAAGCTAAACATCTCTCTATGCACCATACTAGTGAGATGTATCAAAAAAGAAAACATTAACATAATTAAAAATAAGCATCCTTCCCATTTCTGTTTATTAAGCCAAAATGTAATTATCAGAGACATGGTGTACTGGATGTTGCCTTTGCAAACAGACGAGCCTGGCATTGTAAACAGCCTGCTTCCTAACCGCGCATGCATATTTATGCACCAATTTGTAAACATTTTATTTAGTTGATTTTTAGTCACCAGTTTCTAAGACTTTTAAATGCAGTTTAATTAAATTCCATGGACTTACAAACAACTATCATGCACTCATTTTAGAATATTCTCAGCAGCCAAATGTTCAGTGTGTTATTATAATTTCTGGTAATCATAAAGGGTAAATCAATGAGAAGTTAAGATAGAGGGGCTATAACTTATCTGGGAGAAAGTGAAGGGCTGAGTACACTAGTACATTTATTTATACCAAGTTGAAGAGACCAGCATATTTTGTTACCATTTTGTCAGATTTCCACTCCTACAGCTACTCAAAACAACCAGAACTAGCTTGCTGACTGGTTGTTGTCAATGTTCAGTCCTAAATGATGAAAACTGAACACTTGTGTGTCGAAGGTATCTCATTAAACAACTGAATCTGGAACAATACAAGCAATGAAGGTTAAGATGGTAAAAGGCATCCCCTGTTCGATGCTCAGCATCCTCTTGTAAACAACACGTAGCTACAGATAGTCTCTAAAAAAATCTAATTAGGGAATATATAATGAAAATTCAAAACTAAACAAACAGGCCAGAAGACAAAACGTAGATGAAAACATGCCCAAAGATTAAAATCAAGGAAGGTGAGAATGATGCAAATGCCATCAACAAGGCTTAATGTTCACTCATGCCTCCTCATTGCAAACCCATATGTTGCTGCAACAGGAGGGAGAACCCTTCCATGATCTGGGTCCCTTTCCAATGAGGACCACTCTCCATGTAGGGCCATCTCCCAAGCAACAATATGCACTCTGACTGGAGAAAGAAAAGCTTCTCCTGTAGGCTTTTTCCAAGTAATAAGTGGTTTTCCTCTGCCTTCCAGCGATCTGCTTACATGCGCCAACTCTTCAGATTTTGATGAGGGTAAAAAGGCCAGTTCTTGCAAGCCGCATCTGCCCTCCAGGTCTCCTCAGAATAACAGTGTAAAATCACCTGGAACTTCTCACCTCTTCAGTCTAACTCCCTTTGCCTTTCAACTCATTACTGCTGTCAGAGATGTTCTTAATTTTAAGCATAATTCTTTGGATAATAAAAATTTTCAGATTGAACCTCTGTTCGTGTTCCAACAGTGGACTGATTTGAAGCTGCTCTGCAAATTTTGTTTGAATATTTTAAAGCCTGAATGAATCCTGAACTTGGATGTTGAGAAGTACAACGTACAAGTCTAAAGAACAGACAAGTGAAGTACATGAATGTAACAGCTCCTTTTCAAAAGGAGCTAAGTGTAAAAGCCAGACTTGGGAAGCCAAAG
This sequence comes from Pterocles orientalis, assembly GCA_011057875.1. Taxonomy (NCBI): domain Eukaryota; kingdom Metazoa; phylum Chordata; class Aves; order Pterocliformes; family Pteroclidae; genus Pterocles; species Pterocles orientalis. Next base: position 1,306,698 of record WKFP01015271.1, on the reverse strand, counting down.
AAAATCCCTAAACAGAGCAAATTACTATGCAAGCAAAGGGTATAAGCATTAGATCAATTTTTCTCTTCAGTGAAGTCAGCAGAGAGATCTCTTAATAGCAGTGTGATGAGATAAGAAATAATGTTTCTCCATGAACAATACAGGGTTGAGAGATACAGGAGGGAGATCAGTAGAGAAGATAAGGGTAAAGACTGAAGCAAAGTTAAAAATATAAAGAAAACTATTGTCCATTCAGGATTTAACCACACAGGAAATCAGAAAGTAGAACTTACTTTTAATTACCTTGACATTACAAACCAAAACTGGGGAGTTTTTCTAAAGAAAAATAGTTTAGAAAGTAACAGTCATGATATTTCTCAATCTTTCTAAATGACTGTGCATAAAGTCACACTGAACCAGCCACCTTGTCTCTCCCCAAAACATCAAATCCCAGTGACTCCTGTGCTATACACTTTGCAAAGCTTCCACTAATTGTTACGCATCTTAAGCATATTGGTCAGTGCTTTCTATTTCCATAAATACACTTCCACATCAACTAACCTGTCTAATTTTTTCTGATGGTAGGACAGATATTTCCTCTCCTGGTTTTACAGGTATTTCTGCCAGGCTCTGCAGATGCCACCTCTCTTTTGCTTCATAGCTGCCAAGGGGGAGGTAGGCATTCACAGAAACTGTTGGGTATGTACCTTTGGGTGCCTAATTTATGTGCCCATAAAGATTTTCTGAATATTTTATCATTTAAAGTTTTATAATGAACTGGTCTTCTTAACAGACACACATTATTAATAATAATAATAATTAGGACAGTTGCCTCGTCAGCATCCTTATCCACTGAATCTATTCCAGTTGTCTAACTTCACTAATTTGATTATAAGAATTATACTGTAAGGTCGTCTTATGTATGATTATGCACCATCTACTGTAAAACTTATTTTCTATTAAGACCTCCATGATGAAACAGTAATAATGCTGTATTCATATTAGTTACAGATCTTACAGTAAAGCAAGTAAAATTTTGCATGCATCTGTCAAAGTCAACGGCAAATAAGAAACATAGATAGAAAGTAATACCCAGACAGCTCTTCAAGCTACAATTCTTCTTGTCTGCATTCAACTTGAGAAAGTTTGATGACATTCATTCTGAACCGGAATGTCATAAAGACAACCATGCAGCAAAGGGAGAGCCAGCACTGGGTCAGTAGGTATGGAAAAATAGATTTGGGAGTTGTCAGCAAAAATGTAACACTAAAACCTGTGAGCATGAATAATAGTGCCCTAAAGAAGGATATAAATACAGAATAGAATAGAAAGCAAAATGATATCAGTATGACTCAATGAGCAATTTGGGACACTCTAGAAACTTAAGGACAAACATCATGTTGTCAGAATAAGAAACTGAAGAAGGCCAAACATATTACAGACTTAATAAAAAAAAAAAAAAAAAAAAAAAAAAAAAAAAAAAAAAGTCAGAAATTGCACCAATCTCAATGCCCACAGGAGCAAATGTGCTAGAAAGAAATACAAAGTCCAATTCACAGACATGGCAATACTGAACTGGGAAGAGCATGTAACCTAAAGAAAATATTTGGAAAGGGTTTTCATATATTTGAACAAAGAAAAATTCATCTACAAATATGATATATACTTTTAGATTTTTTTTCTTTTTCAAGGCTGCATAGCTGTTGCCAATTTTTCCCTACAGCTTTGTAGTGGAGGCTCTTCTGCTGTTATATGTATGAAGGAGAAGAAAAGGACATTACATTATTCACTGAGAGAGACAGTGAAGACCCACAGGACTTCTGAGTTTGCTGCTCTGCCAATCACAGGACACTGCCAGGCTCCCCTACTGCACACAAGCACTGTAAAGACAGTCTAGAAAAAAACTCATTCACCCACTGGGTTTTACAGGGAAACCCATTTTTTTTTCCTATGGCATTCCTGGAGCAGGACTGTGGACCTCAGGTGTGCTGGTTGGTGTCAGCTATCTCCCAAAGACTGCAGGTGTTTCAAGCTGGCAATAAATAAGTCGACTTGCCAGTGAAGAAGGGATTAGGTTTTGGTACGGAGTCGGAGGATTTCTTCCTTCTCAACAGTAACTACAATGATATCTTCTTAAAAAGGAGTTTATAGCAAGATGGAGATGTTTTAAAGCTGCAGAAACTGAAGAAAATAGGTAATGGAAGATGATGGCTTGAATTAAAAATTGGTCACTGTTTTTGAAGTCATCTGCAATTTCAAAATCAGTAATTGCCAAAAGAGTGAGATTGTGATGGACTCAGGGCATGTCTCTCGTATTTATCGGCTTGCTGAAGTAATGCAGGAGGAGAAAGCACAGTCTTTGGAGCAGCAACCTGCTGCTTTCATTCTCCTGAGAATGTACCAGACTTTGGGAGACAATTTAGGAGGGAGAACACAAGCTGGAAATTTATGTTGTTAAACTGAAGCAGTGGAGACACTAGTATTACCAATGACAGCAAACAACAGAAATCTTAAGATTAGGTTATAATTATAAACAAGCATTGCTTGTGTTTCCTATTGGGGGTTTTGAAGATACATCCAAATACTGTGAACTGGCAAAATTTAAATTCTTCTCAGTTTGCACTAGCGGGAATAATAGAAAAAAAGGGTGGTTCTGAATAGCATATCTGTTGAACTCAGCTCATACCTTCACGAGCAACTCTTTCACTGCTTCCTACTATTTTATCTGCCTCCTCAACTCTTATAATTTTAAAGTGAGGGGATGACTTAAACTGTAGTTTTGAGATTGAGCTCTCCTGTCCTCTCCCCAGTCTGACGAAACTGTGTCTTCCTCTCTACCAAGCAAATAGTCTCATCACATTAGACCTCACGGAAAAAAACAAATTAGTCCAACTGAAGTCTTTTGGAAAATACTTAACACAAAGAGAGGGCAGTGAACGACCAGGAGAGAAACAGATAATAAATGATCATCATAGCAGAAGATTCCAACAGAAGAGTACCCAGAGACACGAACAGAAAACCAGATTGTGATAGGAATCTGAGGCTTAGCATGCTGATTTTGCTAACTATAATCTAAATGCCCCTGAATGTAATGAGATACTGAATGACCAAAGAATTGATGCTGATAAAGAACTGACATTGATCAAATCACCAGATAAAGAACGATTTATTGATAGGTAACTATGAAAAAAATCCAAATAATTTCCCAGCAGATTTCAACACAACGGGATGTGATGTTAATGGATAATTAGTAAGTGACAATGGGAAGGCAGAGGAAAGATATAGAAGGCATGGAAAAGGCAAGAAATGCCTGCTAACAAAGAAAAGAATGATGGGCACATAATAACCCAATCAAAAACCAGCTGAAGAGGAAACCTAATTATCAGGAATCTGTTACAAGACACAAGCTGAGAAAAGTGTCTAAATGCCTATTCTGTTCTCCCGCATGGCTCCCACTGCTGTAGCATCTGAGAATCTCAAATCTCTCCATGCATCTATTCTCACAACACTTTTTGAAATGGGGTAATATTGCTATTTCTTTTTAAAGAACAGAGAACTGAGGAATGTTGTGCTAAGGCTGAGCTCCCTAGAGTACTTTGCATCTTACTTTCATTGACTCAGTCCAGATGTTTGGCTGAAAATCAAACAGGAAATCTGTGAGAAAACAGGGAAAACAGGGAACTGGATCTAAATCCAAGGCTTACCTCTTCTTAACTGAACAAACCATCATAAAATAAGAAAGTTCTTCCCCTAGAGAGTAACAGGGAGGGGTAGGGAGGGGTAATGCAGTGATGTCCCTCAATAAAATTCCTCTCACCACTAACATTTTTCCAATATTATTGCTCTTTCTTTAAAAAAAGAGATACATAAAAAGAAACTTTCCAATCCACAACAGAAGCAGGACTGGAAGCAACAAGCTAGAAAAATTACTCCAGAGGCATCCAGTAATCAAGATAAAAACAAAATACAATCACAAAACACCACAGCGCATACATCTAAAGCCCACTGCTGAATCAAACTTGCTGTTAAGAATTAAGCAAAAGAAGAAAAAAAGCCTCACTTCAGCAATAACACTAAAGCCAGATAAAAGCTTTTGGGCTGTCCTTAATCCCATTGAGTAATTTTTCACACTCCTGGATGGCAGCGTCTTCTCTTAGAAGCAGTAATTCTCACACCCGTAGAGCTGCCGGGTCTCCTGCGCTGGGGGACAATAGCTCTCATGCACACTAACCATAAGCATGTAGTATATACACACCAGTAGCAACGACTAATAAATTAGCATCATTGGCTGTCCTACCCTGCTGGCATCCGTATCTCTTATGATTTAGATCCATTTACCAGCTGTACATCCTCATCCCTCATTTGCTGTTATTTCACAAAACAACTATCATACTATTTCCCATCAACACCTTCCCTCATCCCCACAATGCTTGAGGGATGCTTTGCTACAACTGTAAATGAAGATGCCATAGCCTTTTCACTCTTCTGGCTATGATTCTGCTTTTACATGGTTAGCACCCACCTCCCTACCTTCCTGCCAAGAGAAACTTGTTGTTTAAACAGTTGTTGCACAGGAAGGGGAAAAAAAAACACATAGGGAAAAAAAATAAAAAGCATAAATGTACCCCGAGAAACACGAGGAACAGTGCTGAACACAATCAGCTGACAGAGTTACTGCCAACACTGAAACAAAGAAAATGGAGCTGCATTTAGCAGGAGCATTCAGGAAGAAGCATTGCTGGCACTCTCAGACACATTACAACAACAATCTTTCTGATCCAGTTACCACCAAAAGCCAGAGTACTGAGCACAAGTAAAGAAATGTCAATGTATTTCAGAGCCTGTGCAGTGAAAACTTCAATAATGCTGCAATATCGAACCCTCCATGAGAGGCAGGTGGACACCAGAGGGTCTCAGCACATCAACCAGCACTACTGCTGCCTTTGCAGTAGAACAAACTTTCCATATAAATACAGCAACAAATGCATATCATTACCAGAATAAAGCACAGAAAATGTATCTTTAAAAAAAACACAAAGAAACAAACAAAGCCACCCCAGTATTAAGATGCCTTAGTCTCCCGTCTGAGTTCTGCTTCTGTCTCTTGCTTGAGCTCTCTTGCAATACTCTGGCACCCTACAACTTCCTGACCATTTACACTCCTGAGACAGAATCTCACAATTCCTCTACTAAAAAGCCAAGAAAAAATTGCATTACCGCCCATGTACCAAAAGTCTTTTTAGATATCCAGCAGAGACATTCAGCATTCCAAGTTATCACTAGAACTTCAGTGGGTTGGTGTTTTTCCCTGAATACAGGGCTCAAAAACTGGTGAAAGCTCTCACTCAATGAAGTACTTTGAGTAATTTGAATAAAATTAAATATTTCGACTGCAGGAATGTCAAAATATTTTATTTCAATCAAACATTTTAACAGAATTGTGTAGATTTGGAATGTAGCCAGAGTGTTTAAAATTTATTGATTTTTCAACTTCGTGCCCTGAGTTGGGAATAAAATACTGAAATCTCTGAAGTTTCTCATGGACTAGCTCTACTGTCTGTCAAAAAACCTTTCTTAAGAAAGTCCGCATCAGAAGAAAAAGAGTCTGATCCCATCACTCTAATCAACTGGATCGTCCAGGAGAGCCCAAGTAGGACAGGCTGCAGCAATGTGCATCTTGCCGGCACTATTAGCACTCAGCCTAATTTCAGCTGAGTGCAGCAAACATGGATAGATGGGAGCCTACTCCACAGCTCAGTGTCTACAACTTCAGAGGTGAATCTGGAAACTCACATGAATCCTATTAATTTTGTGACTGCTTCAGCCAGAGTGGCATCTTGCTTTCATTCACATGAAAAGCCCATTGGAAAAAAAAAAAAAAAAGAAAGAAAAAAAAAGAAAAAAAGAAGAAAAAACTTATGTCCTGTATGGGATACTCTGCAGCTGATTGAGTACATGGGATGAATCAGATACAAAATTTAATCCTTTAAGCTTCTGACATGTTAAAAAAAAATGCAGATCTAAAATTGGCCATTTCTACACTGAAAGCACATTCTGCACAAACTCCCCAAGTGAGCCCAGCCCTGAAAGTAGCAACACAGCTGCAGCAGCACAGTACAGGGCTCATTTATTTTGTGAATCCATAGGAATGTAAAATGCCCTGTAATTTAATGTTATGAACCTTTACACTCCTGGTATGCTCTCCCAATTTTGCAACCATGTTCTCTTTAACCTGGTTTCCCAGTGCCAGGAAGGCCTGACCAGGAAACCTCTCCCTTGTTGAACAGCTCCACAGAAGGTGCTGAGTTGGAGAGAGTTTGAGATATGCCAAAGTGAAGACAGGGGAAACCTGACCCTTCTCCCCCACAGTCTCTTTTCTGACAAGAGGGTGACAAATACAAACCTTGATATTGCAAAGCAATATCAGTTTAAACCCATTTTCATGTTACCTCTGCATTTTTTCCTGCCCAACATGCCAAGGGCATTATGTACAATATTAGGATATACTCAAAACCCATGTAAATGATTGGTAAAGCAACGATTCCCAAAGTGACATTTCCCTAAAATTTCTAATCACATCTGAAATTAAACCAGGAAGAAGGAGAAAGCTATCTTTCCCTTGAGAAAAATTCCTGTGTAATCATTGGAAAATTACAGTAATTCTGCAGATTTTCTTGAAGGGCCTTACACAGCTAAAAAAAGTTTTGCTCCTACTTTATAAAATACACAGCAGCAACATTCCTGATTAAATTATGCAAGCTTCTCAAGTCATCTTTGGAGAACAAAGAATAAAGCTTTGGTAATTCATGAGGAGATATTGCAAAAGCCATATCTAGTTACAGTTCTTCCATGGATGCATGCTGATGTATGAAATAAATGCTGCTTAAATTAAGACCTAGTAAGGAGTCCCACGCTCTTAAAAATTAAATGTTTATTGAAACACACGCTTGATGCTACAGCAGTGGTGTGTAGCTCTATATGTAGTAGCATATAGACAGTTGCATTTAATATACATACGGTAGCACTTAAGGGGAAATACGCAGAGCAAGGCAAACTCTCTTCTCTGAATAAGACGATGATTTTATCCATTCACATATCAAATCAGAAAAAAAGGAATTACTTGTTAGGAGTTGGTTAAATATATGTGTGCATGAATGTATACAAGTGTATGTGAAAGTGTCTCCTCTGACAACAGGTAATAAACATGGATATCTGTGCAATGCATCTGGGAAATATTATATTTCAGATTCTTTCTTACTGCAAACAGGAACAAAAAAAATGCTGCTCTTTGCTGCTCTTTCACATAAATCAGCAAAGAAAAACACAGATTACATTATAAACGTTCTTCAGTAAGTTCTCTGAAGCACAGTGGAGTCAACCTGTCTCATTACAGAAAGACGAGACAGTGTAATGTATAACCCAGTCTTCTCCACCCTCATATTTTTATTTATAATTAATTGCGACATAAAAAGGTTGCACGGATCTGAAGCTACTGAGAGACAGCCAGGTATTGGCCAGAAGACAGACATCTCAACCCTGTGAGGACTTCTAGAAGCAAGTGCTAGTGACACTTTGCTCCGGTCACTTCTTTGTTGTAAAACACGAGCCTTAATTTCTTGAGCTGAATGGCATAATCTGTAAACAGGCAGGAAGCTGCTGACTCATAATAATCCTTCGCACAAACCATAATTCATTAGCAGAGGGGAAACAAGGCACTACCAGCACAGGTTACAAATTGACCCGACCAGTATTAAGTTACACTGGTTCTTCCTGGATCAAACAAAGAGCTGCTTGCTCTTCCCACTACACACTCAGCCTTACCAAAGTGCAAGGGACTACAACATCTTGAGTCCTTTGGGCTCTCAGGGAAAGCCCATGTGTCTCTTTACTTTTTTTTTTTTCCAACTTAGAAGGAATTTTAGCAACATTTTTATTCACAGCTATAGTCTAGAGTCCTAAAGGGACACAGAGAAATCAGTTCAAGAACGAGCAAGGTCTCATAAACAGCTCAGAGAGAATCCCACGGGGTGTTCAAAACTGAGGGAACTTAACTCCTTGATCTTATAAAGAAATGTGAAATAAATATGTCTTTGCCTCACTTTCACCCACTGGGCCTTTCAGAAATTCCTGGAACTGCTTCCATTATTTTCCTAGTATGGCATTTGCACATTAGTCAAGGGTTTCTGGGTGGATCCTGGTTAAAGCAGTAGCTCAGTCTGAGCTATGAAATATCAGTAAAATTCCAGACATTTCTTCCAATGCACCAACAAGCACTGCATTTATTGTATTAGCACAGGAGCGTTCATGAGGCTCATGCACAGCAAGCTTCACACACCATAATCACTACTCCAGTGCTTTAGAAATAATCTGTACACATCCCTGAGCTTAACTCATGGCCTGGGCTCATGCATTTTAGTACAGGAATCCCAGGCAGAGCTATGGGCAGCTCCTCCTACACCTCACTTTTTGCACACCTTTATTGGCATGTAAACCAACCTAGAAATGAGTAAGGAATGGCCCGCAGTGAGCAAACTGGAACTGGAAGGGAACTTCCATAAACAGACCATCTTTGGAATCCAGTAGGCTTTTTTTACATGCTATCCTCCAGAGAGCTGGAGGTTTACATATTAATTTGCCATCCTGTAAAAGGGCGTTCCAGAATAGATTTGGGGCAGCCCTGTAAGATTATTTCAAGGGGACAGTTTGGGATATGACAAGTGCACAATGCACCCAACACTTTTAGCTGAGAACAAGTTTTCAGCTGGCTGCAAACAATTTTCCAAGGGGCCACTATTCTGCAACATCACCGAGTTCCTACCAGAGAGATCTCATACGTACCCAGCCACAGGCTGGGTAGGATTCACAGGGTGCCTCTGCAAGGAGCCTTTGAATGGGCCATGCCAGGTCCCAGAAGTGCTTCATCAGGCACAGCGCAGGCACAGCCAGAAGAATACCATTGAGATTTGTGAGATTTGCTCAGTCTAATTAGAAATGTAAATCTCAAAAAAAAGCCAGGGAACAAACCCTGCTTCTGACTCTCAGCCTCCAAAAGAAGAGGTCTGGAGTCCTGATTCAGATCCCTCTCTGTTCTGAGAGGGTACTTTACTTGGAAATAGAGAATTTGTTGAACCTAGGTTTAGAGGGAAGAAAAATAGCAATTCATTAGGAAAGTAATGCAGAGAGAAAAATAGCAGCTCAGAGAAATCTCATTTGAAAACCTATTTGACTGAGAAAAAAAGCTATGAGCTTCACATAAATAAATAAATAAAGCACAGGAAGAAAAACACCATTAAACCCAGAGCCAGAAAAAGGAACATTTATGAGAAAACAAAATGTAGCTCTATAAAGTTCCCTTTCCTCCAGAAATACATACATGCAAGTAGGCTTTGCATGACAAAAAAAAAAAAGTGCAGATTCATATACAAAGGATTTAACACCAGTGGTAAAGAGAATAAAATCCATTCCATACGAAATGTATTTCTTCCCACAGAAAAAAAAAAAAGCTGGAGTTGCTTTCCCAGTCCTTGTTGAGGAGTACTGCTTTCTAGACACAGCCATAAACCCTGTAACAATCATGTTCTTCAGTCTCATCACAAAACATTTGCATACATGGAACCAAACCCAACATATTTGTCTCAAGTGCTTTTTTACTCCAGGCAAAAGGCAATTATTATCACTGCACACTTCCCAGGGGTTTGCTATTCTAACCCCAAACCTCAAACACTCGATTTCCTACATCAGATTTCCTTCCACTCATTTTCTTTTGATGACTCTGACAGTATCAGCTATTGAGAGAGAGCCAGACTTTTCCACACAACTGTAAACCTGGATTAATTTGACTGAATGAAAATACTTTAACTATTCTGGATTTACAATTTTGCAAAGCAGAACAAGTTCTTACCTCAGATGCAGGAAGGGACAGGAAACATTGCCCAAGGTTTTTCTTAAGATAATAATTTAACTAAGTTAAAGAAAGTGGAAGGAAACAGGTGATAATTTCTGAGTTTTATTAGCTGTAATCTAGAAACCACCCCCCCGCCCCAAAAAAAAAAAACATCAACAAAAAAGAAAAAGAATGAATAGGCAGCTGTAGAAAGCAAGGTGGGATTTGAGGAGAACCCCTGTTCAAGATTTAATGACCAGAATGGGAGCGCTGATTGTTTTAACCTGCCAGTACCATTTGTCTATTTTCATGGATTTTATAATAAGAAGGAAGCAGAGGTACCATAATTGTTGTAACAGTTTAAACTTCCGATCAATGGCAAATTCCAACTAAATTTATCAAGTGAAACATTCCCCTGTCTTACGTATACTCAACTTTGAATTCTTTTTTAACAGTTTGCTTCTCCTTCTCAGATCTCATATACTATATAAATATTTATAAATGTAATAAGCACATTATAGAAATCAGAGCCCAGAAGATCTTATCCAAGGTTTTTAAATGGACTGCAAACCAGAGTGAAACCTCCATCACACAACACTGACTGCAGCAGAGCCGTTATAGTTCTGAACCTCTGTATCCATCCTGCAAAGACCCACACGTACATCTCTTAACACAGATACACCATGAAGACAAGAGTTACTGTCTCTTCAAACTGAGATGTAGTAAGCAATATGAAATACAATCCTCTGCAAAGGATTCTGCAGTTTTCACATCAGATCAAGCAAGCCTCACACACAGTGCATGTAATTTATTAAGCGCATGTTCACATTTTGTGACCTAATTACCACCCTGACCCACTCCTGTTGTGTCCAAAGGAGAATGTAACAGAACACCCCCTCCAGGAGCAGTTTCCTGCTGAGGCAGGAAGGGCTCATGTGCAATGAACGAGAGAGGTCACCTCCAGCTGGCCCAAAGCTAGGAAAATTGCAAGAAGGACAAGACCCCACGCACCAACATAGTTTATAGCTAGGAGCTGGCAGCCAGAAGCCACACCTGCCATCAGGTTTTCCTTGCTGCTCTCTGGTTTACTGCCCCATCTCTTCCATGTACTACAGGCACTGGTTGCTCAGAAGAGCTGATCCCAGCAAGACGAGACATGTGGCCCCTGTGAACAGGGCTTATGAACTCTTTAGGACTGCATGTGGGTCAAACATGCGTAAACAATTTTTCTTAATGCAACCAAGGTCACAGTAAGCAAAGCTCACTGTGTAAGAAGAAGTGAGTCAAATACGCATGACTTGCAAAGTTTGTAAATTGGACTTTAAAAAACGCTGAACCCAAACACCAAATTAGGGAAATTTTACCTGTTAATGACAGAAGGTCATCTCTTGGGGAAAGGCAGAACAAAACTACTTTTCCTAAATGCAACCAAATTCTCCATCTACAAGACCCTCAGAGCAGAGGTATTTACAGAAACGCATTTCCATTTCTTCAGAAGCAGAAGCTATTAAGTTCTCCAAATCCTGTCCCCCATTAACCCATAGCCTCCTGCAGTAATATTTCTCTGTTCTGTTCTTGTGTTTTGCACATACTTCTCCACAAAAGCTAATTATTTTTCCTGCTTCCACAACACAGAAAAGTCAGAGGGGAAGACCCTCTTCATCAGAATTTTATATCCAAATGTAGTGCAAAGGCTTGATTACAAAGACAGCCTGCATCTACATGTTTTATTCATCCTCATAAACATGATCAGTGTCTTAAAAGGGTTTTTTTTCCTCCCTCTCTGTTTCTTAAACTGAAGAAAATATGAAGCAAGAACAAGGTCTAGATCACCAGGCAATTTAGCTCTGCAAGGCTCTAGTTCTCTGTGCCTGAAATCAACACGTACAATTTTTTAGACTCCCCAAGTAATTGCAGGAGCTGATTCTCCCTGACAACTCCTAATTGAAATATTTGGATCTGATACTTTCTCTAGGTTTTAGAAAAGAAAAAAACTTAAGCATCAGAAGAAAAGAAACCTGTTGTGATCACTGTGTGTTTTAAGTGTCTTCCTGTCCTCAAGCTGTTCTTTCAAGGTGATCATTAACCAGTCCTGTAAAATCAACATATTCTTTATTCTTATAGAAAGACAGTTAATAGGTTGCATAAAGTTAAAAGTGTTTCCTCAGTTTTCCAGCTGAATTCAAACCTGTTCTAGAATGATTTGTAGCCCAGCATATGATTTCTATCAGACGCCTGTTTTAGCAGATATTATTAGCTTTGAAACCATGTATAAACTCTCCGAAGGTCAGAGAAGGATAAAAACTGACAGTAAGAGGCTCAAGTAAATGAAGGTAAATACATCAAACAATCTCTTTAACACAGGCACCACATGAGTCAAGTAGTGTCACCTCTTCTCTGCAGAGAAAGTTCAATCTAGACAGGAAAATACTGATTTTTGAAACTCATGGGCAGCACATTTTGTTTAGATGAAAGAACAGGGAAAGAAGGAAAAACAAGGCAATAAAGCAATTGGCAGTCATTACAGCAAATTCTGCAACATGGCAGCAACCCCCTTACCTCAGGAATCCCAGTACTTCTGTCTGTGAAATAAACATATCTGTAGTGGTAAATCCAAAAGATTATTCATTAAAATTATCTGCTGGGACACACTACAGGCAGGCAATAAATAAGTCCCACTCCCCATGCCACAGCTCCCTGCTGAGGCTTTGCTAACAGAGGGACAAAGACTCAAATAAAATCCTAATGTCAGTGTGCAAGAAAAAAAAAAGCTTATCTATCAGCTAATTTTTTCAAAAACTGAACTAAGTCCATAAAAGCTTGAATTTCCTGTGGAAAACTCTTTAAATCTATAGCCGAAGGTTCTAGTCCAAAGCCATAGGATGATTCATCTCAGGCTGGTCCAGAAGCACACAAAGTGTCACCCCTAGCCCTGCCCTGCCTTTTGGCCGCTGCCCTTGCCAATCCAGAGCAGACACTCAGTAGCACATTCTCCTGCAAAATGAATTGATTTTTATTGAAAAACCATCACAGATGTGATGCTACTACGAAGAGCTTTAGCTCATGTGGATGCTCATTTGGTATTATTTCTATAATATTTGAGGTCTTTAGAGAAGAAGCTGCTTTGAACTGTACTTGTGCATGCTCTAGCAGGATTGAACCTCAGATTGTTATGCCTATTACTTCAAACCTACTAGCAGCAGGAAATAATTGTAATCTTCACTAGAAATACTTTCCTGAAATTCAGGAATTGTTTTATGTATTTTCTTGCAAGTAGCCTTATGTTTACAGCAACACAATACATACGGTGAATTCAGGTATCAGCTGGGTACTAGAAAAAGGGAACCTTCATTACTCACATGTAGTTAACCAGTGTAGAAAGGTCAGCTTTGTATCTACATACATAATCCAAATTGTAAATGAATTTTGATACAAAGAAGACAGTAAGTCTTTTCTATATAGTGATCTGACTTCTTATTCAGACAACAAAGAAAAATCTATCTTTAATAGCTTCCTTCAATTTTTTTTCCTATTATTTTGAACAGTGCTGTTGAGTCCACTATAAAGAATAGGTCAGAAAGCTTATATATTATTCTTTTCTATCAACAAATTCTTTATAACAACACATATTGTGAAGAAATGGGAGGATGAAAAACGTTTGGCTCTTCCAGTGACACAATATCTTTCTAAGCTCAGGCTAGAGTCACACCTAAACAGAAGACAGGACGAAGTGAAAACTGAAAATCCCACTTTACTTGGAAAAGTGAAAACTAAACAAACAGAAAAATCTAGATGAAACATCGTTTCTATTGGCAAAATACTCGTATTTATTTCATTGTTAATACATAAGAAGGGATTTATTTGCTGTATTTGAATTTGATTTCAGAACATTAACAGCAAAGTACACTGAATAATTTAAGCTTTAATGTATTTCCCTGAATAGAACATGGTCTCATGAGAGGCAAGTGGGAGAATCAGTTTACACTGCACAAATGGACAGTAGTAAAGAAAGATTTCCCTAAACACAACAAGGCAATATAATTTACAATATCTGGCTTTATATAAACTACTATAAATCTGTTTTTTGTATTTTGGCTAATGTAAAACTCTTGTAGCTGAACCATAATAGCATTCAATTCTTATGCCTGAATAATTTGAATCATTGGAAGGAAACAAGAAACATCTAACATACGGGTGGAAAAATGGAAGAAGATTTCAAATAATTAATCAAAACTCAGAAAGAATGATAAACTAGTTCTCTGATACTTTGAAAGAAATTTTGAATGTAGAACAAAGCGGTTGCAGGCTCTTCAAATTTAATCAATAGCATCAGCATGAATACTAAAATATTGTAGCTCTATTTCAGAAATGAGGACAATAATATTCTCCTTGGATTCTCACTGTATGCAAACTGAAGCCACAATGTACCCATACAAAGGCCTATTAATCTGAAATTGCACAAATTCTGGCTTCTGTAGTCTTCATGTAATACTGGAGGTGCATCAGTGCGAGAGATGAATTTTACTTGAAGGACTAGAGAGGCAGGAAAGAAGATTCAGTCAAAGAACAGAAAATCCTTTACCCTGATTAAAAAGTTGGATGTTTGGTAAAGCTGTCATGATAGGAGAGAGCGGGCTAAAAGCCTCAGTGACTCTGTTAGAAGTTTGGGGGTTCTCAGGGTTAATTTGCCAAATGCCAGGAGTGGGGCAGATCTAACATTTTTAATGTGCAAGACAATGTATCTCATACCTTGAATAGCAGAGTTTGATTCAGGAGTTAAAGCATTCAGATATGTCATTATTACAAATGCTGTAATTGATTTAAAATGTTAAAAACATTAGTTCATTTATGGCTTGTACTGAAGCAAAAGTGCAGTCGACTGTTTGGACAAGGAGTCAAGGGAGAGGAGTAACGCAGCTGTCAAGAAAAACACCTTCTATGGTCCAAGGCACTACCAGAGTCCAACCAAATGAGGAGCAAGTGGTCAAAGAGGGAAAAGACAGCACAAACTGACGAGCCTTAGATCAAATGTCTTGAAGCTCCCTGCAGGGCATCATTTAGAAAGAGCTGGTGGAAATGTCATTTCCCTTATTATAATAAAATTATTCTTTTTTAAAAGTATTGAAAAAGGGCAGAAAGGTAGGGGGTTTCTCCATGCACACTGATAGCCATCCGCAGCCTGGATTTCTGCCAAAGTAAATGAGGAAGCTGAGAATTGACTTAATCTAGAATATATCACACATGCACTGCTGGTCTGCCTCTGAATGAGTCAACCAATACCAATTAATAGAGAGTCAACAAGACAGTACCGAATTTCATCGTGTAGGAGGTTAACCAGCAAATTTAAAATTACAAGGCAAGAAATTCCTTACAGAAGTAAATAGCTTGGAACCCATCAGCTCTATGTGTGTTTAGGGATGGCTGAAGGGAATGTTATTACTCATCAGTTGTAGCTCTGAAGACATTAAACTATAGCAGTTATGTACCTAATCCTCACAGACGCTTTACTAAATCCTACAAATGCCTCATTCAATCATTTATTGCATAAATATATTTAAAATACCCAAGCCCCAAACCATTACAGTATAATTTCTTCCCAAGAGTAATTGAATCTTGCATGTATTGATGAAAACCACAAAGAGAGAAAATACAACACCAGCAATTACTAAAAGAAAAAGAAGATAATATTCATCAGTCAACAGGTCCTCATGTTCCCTCCCACATATATGCTACTGGAAATTCAAAATATCCTGAGGTTAACTCAGGAGTCATTCAAAGTCCTTTCAACTCCTGTCAGAAGAACTCAGTTTTTCTTCCAGATAAATCAAAAGGACATAAATTCACAGTGGAAGTTTCCTGTCTCATCTTTTTTCTTTTATTTATTTTTAATTCTTTATTTCAAGTAGCTTTTAGTATTGTTTCTTGGAACATCCATTATTCTTCAAGTCTAAAAACTACATGAAAATTTTTCAACTTTCTGATATATCTTATTAATGATTGCAGTTCCCCTAATGAGAAAGAACAGAAAATCAAAAAGGTCTTTTAAGTAGATGAAATAAAGGTACGTACAGAACAGTAACAAAAAAGTGTCACTTGGGGAAAAGCTAGTGTTAAGTGTGTTTGCTATTTTACTTTTACAGTTCCCATTTTGACCTTTTTGGGACAAAAGCAATCTTGGGGATCTCTCATTATTCCTGTGTGAAGAAATTATGGAATTTTTACTTCGCTGCTTTCCAAACAGATGGATTAAGGGACTGTTGTTCCCTCTATGTATGTCTGACTCTCTTTGGGCCAGAACTGCTCTTGAAAATCAAGGGCATATTCAGATATGGTGACTGATTAAACTGCATAATTTATAATAAAAAATTCATAAATTCAGCTAAGTTGGAGTCAGTGGTGGCTTTATGCAGTCATTTTCTAACTATTTCGGTATTTAGATATTCAGTAAAATTTCTGGCAGTCTGCTTAACCAGAAGCAGGCCTTAGAAAACAAATAATCCTTGCGGGATTTGAATGTAGTTGTACCATTCTATGATTCTACCATGCAGCCATTAAGTAAAAAGTGGCGGCATTACATTAAACAGCAGATTTTTTTTTCTTATATCTGAGTATGAACAACGTAATATGAAAAGATACCTCAATGCATTTTTGACCTGTTATCTTGTCTTGTGAATGGGACATCTAAATTTCATAACAATTTAATATGAAACTTGTAAATTCGAGTGGTATAGATGCAAATGTCTGCTACATGCAATGATCTGTCTGCACCCAGTCTGACTCATTTCTTCTAGAAGGCTGTCATCTAGAGAAAAAACAGAATCTCCTTCACACACAAACACACTCAAGACTCATCATAATAGCAGCCAAAAATCTCATACAAAATGTATATTGTAAGAATTTTTCCTGTGATACATAATTTTTAAAAGCCCTTCGTAAAGTTGCACTTTCCATTAAATGATTAGTCTTCTTTAGACTACCCAATTATGCATTAGAAAGTAATTTTTATGTTTTTGGAAATGTACATATTCATTATGCTGTTTGAAAATGCAAATACAATTTAATTTGAAATCACACTGAGACAGTAGTTCCCCTAATAAGCTGCTCTACACCTACAGTAACAGACATCTGCCAGTAGATCACATTCTGGTTAGGGAACATCCTTTAGGTTTATTGTGCTTTGTTTCATTTTTCATCTTACCTAATCAGTTTGTTTTCTAAACACTGGATGCCATAGTACCAGCTCTGAGCTCTGATTAGCTGATACACATTATTTGCCCGTTGCTACTCTGAACGTCAGTACATCCCTCTCCTCTCTGCTGGGCTTCTCTGTTTCACAGCATTCAAGCTGTTTGCCAGCAAGAAATTGCTTCATTCCTTCCTCCTGCAGCCCACACAAACCCAGTCCAACCTTCAACATGAAAGGAGGAAAAAGAGAAGGGAAAAGTTTTTCAAACTGCTGAAGACATTCGTGTGTATGTGTGTCATAAAACAGAGACAAAAGCAATGTGTTTGCTAACAGGTGTCCATCTCATTCTCTCCTCTCACCATTTTAACTTTTCATTGCCCTTTTTTGCAAAAAGACCTTTTCATTCAGTTTTCAGAGGCTACAGCTATACATTTTTCAAGCCCATTTGATAGCCCAAACCTCAAAGAACAAATCAGGATATTTAAGAAAGCTGTAACATATTAACTTAGATGCTGTGCTGCAGATAAATATTCCTCCTGTGTCTGCAAAGGTCAAAAAATAGTTTTCATTTTGTTTACATTTGGTGACCAGCAGCCAAGCAGGTTTATCTCCATTCATAGCCCCTTCAAGCAAGTAAATGTCTATGTATGTGTATTTAATCATACACATCCATATTTGTAATAGTATTATTTTCTGTCTCGCATCACAACTGTAACACAAAGCCACATTTCAGATGCTCTTACACATTTCCCTTGGAACAGACCATACCAAAAACATCTCAAAGAAAAGCTGTTTTTCTCTGACCAAGGCATCACCTCCTGCTCTGTCCTCTCATCCTTTTAACTTTTCTTGATAACTTATGAAAGTCCCAGTTTTATTACAGCTCTCCAATTCCTGTTAGTCCATGAACCTGTCTGTCTTCAAGGCTAAAAAAAGTGTAGATTTTTTTTTTATTTTTGTTTGCTTTGGCTTTTACCTTCAGGTGCTTAAAATATATTGTCCCAAGGTAAATGCAGCATGTACACTGGCCTCTTTGGTTTTACCATGAAGGAGGTTTGAGGTAGCTTTGCCCCACAGTATAAATAAGTGCAGGATCTTTACTGCATTTTCATTTTGAACAGATAAGAAAGGGAGAGCTACCCTAAGGATACAAAAAACAAATCTGAAACTTTTTAGCTGTTGAAATAATCTCTTTCTATGCTTCCCAACGATTAAGCTTTCAAATTCCATGCCAGCCAACACAGCTAAAGCAAACTGAGTATTACTACACAGCCACTATTTACTCATTTATTTTAATAAATGACAATAATGGTGAATAGCTCCACGAACCTCCACATAAACGAAGCTTGTCACAAATGACTGCATGTGCTGAACTGCCATGAACTGTGCTGCAGTACAGTTTTAACAATGCCTTTACAAGCAAATCTTTTTGTTACTCATATTGTTCTAGAAGTGATTACGACAGTGACCAAGGACATGGTCCTACTAAAATTTGGAAAGCTATAGAGATTAAAATGTAAGAACTAAATCAGGGCAGATTTTGTGTTATTATACAAACTAAATGAGATCAGCGATGATAAATTCTACCTTGGAGGAGAAGTGGAAATACAAGCTCAAACAGTAGTAACTGAGTTTACAGAAAAGATATGCCAGCACATAGTGACGTGGGGAATAAGGAAAATGTGATTGAGGTCACCTCTATTTAACCTTTCCTGGGGAGGAAAATGCAGGTAAAACAGAAAGCTGTTAAAACGCAGGATCAAATGAAAAGTGATTCCACTTAGTAATGTTGCCTAAAGGTCAACGTTTATAGCAAAATCAAATGGAAAGAAAGAGGAGATTTTCAAATGAGGTCAGCTATATCCAAAACGTTAAAAAAGAGACTGCAGTTAACACTGAATGTAGCATTTTCTGTTCTATCCAGAACAAAAGCTCTGACCCTGTCCTTGTCCTTTGAGCTTTTGCAGTGGAGAACGTGGGAATGGCTGGTGGCACCAGGGAATTCCTGCACTGCAGCTTGGGAGGGTTTCACACCACTGAGTACCTCCACTGTGTTCTTCAGTTGGGTCTTCTCCAGACCAATAGTTTTAATTGCTATTAGACAACACCATTGCTTTTAGCCCCAGACCTTAATGGTATTGCAAAATAAATAAAAAATACACACTCCACTCTCCTTAATACCTTTTTTTCCCCAAGAGCGTAAATGAGGTTGTTGCCAAGACTAAAGAGTTTTTGGTATAAATCTAGGACTCATAGTAGTAAAGTCTCAACAGGGCTAACTATTACTGACGTTACTAAACATAAGAGCATGCATAAGGGTTTGCAGAACCAAAGACGCAGAATATATTAGTCTTCATTCCAGGACATAAGGTATTCCTGATAGAAAGGATATTAAAGTCTTGATGGAAATAATCACAGCTGGTTTAAGAAGAAGGATTATTGGGATGGTTTAGGTTTTTAAAAAAATGGATACAGTAGAATTAAAAAAAAAAAAAAGTGAGCATATGCCTTGATCTCTGTTTCCACAGAAAAATTACTACTACATTACTGCCAGCTGTAGGAGAAGATCAGGTTCGAGACCATCTAAAGAACCTGAAGGTGCACAAGTCCATGGGACCTGATGAGATACATCCGCGGGTCCTGAGGGAACTGGCAGACGAGGTTGCCAAACCGCTATCCATCATATTTGAGAAATCGTGGCACTCTGGTGAAGTTCCCGCAGACTGGAAAAGGGGAAACATAACCCCCATTTTTAAAAACGGAAATAAAGAAGACCCGGGAAACTACAGGC
>WKFP01015271.1:1233958-1277966 GCA_011057875.1 Pterocles orientalis | reverse complement strand
GCCAGGCTGGATGTGGCTTTGGGCAACCTGGTCTAGTGGGAGGTGTCCCTGCCCATGGCAGGGGGGTTGGAACTTGATGATCTTTAAAGTCCCTTCCAACCCTAATCATTCTATGATTCTATGATTTAACTAAAAAAAAAAAAATCAAATCAAATCCAAATTTCACTATGGCAGTTAAAAAACATGTAGTCGTCTCTGAATCCATCAATTGTTCTTCTCTCAATTCCCTATGCAATCATATCAACCAGTGTCATTGCACTGCACTGGTATATTAAAGAGTAAGTCGTAGTCTGATTCTTGATCTTGTTTAACTGTATAATGCCAAATTGTTTTAAAAAAATGTGATAGCATTTCATTAAATGGCAAGCAGCTTCATTTTGAAAGTGGGTTTTATAGAGTAGTATTACATTGGACTGCAAAGATAGATTAGCTTGAAATTTGTTCTGTAATTAATTCCCTGGAGAGAAATCTATTTGCATGCAAAAAGAAGGAGACTTAATTAATGGCCAAATATATTTAAATTGATATATCAGCTACTCACAGACAATTGTAGCCTCACTCTTTATTGAAACCAAACACAGCACTGACTAACTTTCTTACAATGTAAAACAGAGCTTTGGAATAGATCTTCTGTAAGTAAAAGAAAGAATAAACCTTTTGTTTGGATTTCAGTAATTCACTACTTATGAAATAATTGAGATTGATACTAGTTATACTGAAAATATATTTTTTTTTTAATTATAAGGAAATGTTAGTGGGAAAACACCAGTGGGTTGTGCTGAATTATCAAGTTAGATGAATCATTCTGAATACCTCCAAGGAACCATCTCATTATTTTTAGCAATAACCTTGTCACAAAAGAAGGTCATATGCTAACAATAAATGCTAAAGATACAAAATTAATGGAAAGTAAAAGTCATATAGGAGGATTTGAACTGTCTAGTAACGGGGCTACTAAATACAAGGAATCCACCATCCAGCTACTGAATCTTCTAATCTCTCCCTGTATTTTGTACAAAGTCTAATTTAGTAGGGATGTCCTGAGAAAGTCCACTAGACAGGTAAGGAATATCCCTTGTGAGACTCCACTAAAAGGCAGTATTAATAGGATGCCCAGGAATTTTAAAACTTTATGGTTTAGGACTGATAAGAAATCTGGAGTCCCTTCCACCCTAAATGACACTGCAAGTACATAGAGACTCACCTAAGAGTCCAAGTCCAGACACTGTACGACACTTCTCACACTGCTGTGAACCAAATCTTTAAGCAGAGCTCTCAGCTGAGACAGTGAATGCATCTTCTCTTCTAAAGGTAAAGATTGGTGTAGAGGTTTTTTCTGGCACTGTCTGTGCTCATGGCTGAGAAAATACAGTATTTCATTCTCCTGGGGTGTCAGCCTGACTCCTTTGGGAAACCTTATTTTCACTGAAATAAATGAAAAGCATAACCTTAAAATGCTGCAAGATTTCTATGATCGTAATAAATCTCTTCCATCTTCTAAAATTGCTATGGTTCAACAGGAACCCGGTTATATTCCATGTCTGTGTGGTACTTCAGCCAAAGCAGATCCTAATATTTAAATATCTCTAAATCGTGCACCATCAGTTTTTTCTACAGATCTATAAATCTGCATAATGCCAGCTATCAGAAATAAAATACTGCCTCATAGTTCTACAAAAATTAACAGTGTTTTCTGATGGGTCTTGCTAGGGAAGTTGAAAACATATTTTGTATGCTTAACTGCATGTATATATACAGGTACAATAAAGTTATCACCACTGTATCCCCAGGAGACCAAATGTCTGGGTTTGTTCACCCTGTTAAAGAGAAGCAATGACTAAAATAGGGCACACTACAGTCATAAACACATAGCAACTCTATTTAAGGATATAGAAATACAGACTTTTCAAGAAAGAAGTACAAAGGGACCCTGCTTTAGCTTCTTGGAAAATCCTGAATATCATATTAAATTAAATTATCAGGTTGCATTTATGGAGAACTGCTACACAAATGCTGTCAGTTCTATTAGTTGGTGTATATAACCGATGGGTGATTGGCTACTTGGACAATTAAAAATATTGATTTGGTTCTAATATTCATAAGAAAACCTGACAGCGAAGTCAAATATGAAATTGGGTAAAAGGTTCTCACACATTAAGCAATGAAAACTATTGGTTAAATGGAAAAGGTAATGTATCTATTCAGGTAAATTTTATACAGTGTCATCCTTCAATAAACTTTCCATACACACAATATAGAATCTAAATCACTGCCACACGCATGCCTATCTTGTGAGTGGTCTTGATGACGAAGTTGATGTTTACCACCAAGGACAAGGCAGCAGATAAGATTATTTATATTTTTAAGTCAAAGCAGAAAATGACTTGACATTGCCTTAATATTTATACAATGAGATCACACACTGTTCAGAATCGAGCTTGCAGCTATGATGAAAATGTAACGAACTCACTCGAAGCATTGAAACAGAAACAAGTTCAGTTTGAAAATCACATTCCCTATGGCATCTTTATGAGATTATTGTATTCCTACAGAAACCTGAAACCGTTATCATGACCAGTGGATGTCTTCCTCGCTGAAAGACATTACTTTTCCTTTGCCATATACTGGGATGACATGAAAGACAGTACAGAACATCTCAAGTAGGACCTGTCCATTTGTAATAGAGGAGACTTTCAAATTAGTTAGAAAAAACTAGCTGTAAGAGTTTGAATTTTTGCCATCTAAGATCTCCCTACTCTTTTTATTATTTCTGGGAATGTTGCAGCATGAATAAGCCTGCTGGAATACAAGAGGTATGAAACTTAAACAGTACAGCAGCACATACAATTATTTCTACAGAATTTTAATACCAGCTGATAAGACTTTGAAACAAAATCTTCTTCCTTTATAGTTACACAAATTGATTAAAGTTTGAAAAGTAGAATCTTAAAGAGAAGTGTTCAGTTCTGTGTTTCCATGAGGATTCTCCCTGTGGAGGGCACATCGTGCTACACACCAGCAGAAACAAGAGCCCAAACGCCATCAATATTTATATATATAGCATGAACAACACCGACTAGCAATAATGGCAGTAGTAAAATATAAATCAAGACCAGTGTTGAAGCAGTAACTGTGAAAAAGAGATTTGTTACCAGCATAGTTCACCAGCTACACCAAGTAACTGCAGCACAAGCCGGTGCCACGCACACAGGTCCCCCAGCCGCGATGAGCTGTACTCACGGAGGGGTCAGCCATTACACACAACGACACTGAGCACTGACAAATTCAGTCAGCTCAAGAAGATGGCTGAGGTAGAAGCTCTGGTGTCCCCTACTCCCACCCACCCCGTGCCTGGTAACACGCCACCTTGTGAGGCAAAGGGCCATTAGCTGCAAACAAGCTGCTCATGTACCTCCTTCTCCTTTGCAAGCGTCCTGGGCACTGGCTGATCAGGGTGACCCACGCAGCAGAACAGGGAGCTGTGACAGCAGGCAGGGCCCTGCCTGCACGCACTGACAGCCGCAGGAGGGCAGGCCCAAGGTCCCTGTGGGCCTGGGGCAAGGCCACCCACTGCTGCATCCTCCCAGGCCTTAGCAGTGCTGAGGGTACTTCGAGCTACGGTGGACAGAGCAAAAAGACCTGATGTGCAGAGGGTCTAGGAGAAATGATGTTCTGACCAAAATAACTTTGTTGTGCCCTCCTTCTACCCAGGATCTCCCAGGAAGATGCCTGTCCCCATAGTGCTGGGTGGTGAAGACAGCTGCTGCTTCTCTCCAAAATCAAAGGAAAGGCAGAGCACAAGCACCGGAGCATCTATAAAGTCTTGATGTTGGTTTTCTACTGTTTTAGCTTCCACACATCACCATTTCAGCAGAAGCCAGTCAGTCAATTCCAGCAATAGAAAAGCATGAGGAAAAAAAAACCAAAACAAACAACAAACACAAACAAAAGCAAAGTCTGTACAGAGAGCACAGGCTGCTATTATAGACAGTCTCTTCGGCAACACGCCACAAATCCTGTTTAAAGAATGACATCTGCTTTCATCAGACATCAGAGTCCAATATATTTAAAGAGGCAGTATACAGAAACTAAATTATAAGTTATATAGTTAAATATTTCACAGAGCTTCTGTACTTCTCTTTTTTTGTCAACAGAAGATAGGTGGCTTTCCAGAGAATATTCATTCAGTTTGTCACTTGAAATGTCTCTCTTTAATAATTAACACAAATACTTAACTTTCAAAGATGTTAGCATGTCATTACTTGTCACATAAATTGCAGAGTTAGATACTTGCAGAGGTGCATTTGAAGACTGCTGCTGAGCAACTTTCAGCATTCATGAATAAGATATAGGACCTTTCATATTTCATTAGATATACGCATACTTTCTATAGTTAGGAAAGAAAAGTACGCAGTGTCTACTTTTAAAGTAAATGTTCACTTTGAACAAAACTTTGAGAGAATTGTATTGAGGCAGCAAAGCCCGCTGTCTCAGTCCAGAAGTCCTCATCCATAGACATCCTTTCACACTGGTCATCCAAATTAATAAGGTCTTTTTTTGTGTTAATATAGGCTGAAGGATAGAGTAATGTCTACCTAGAGACAGAAGGAAACCATGCCTGCCTGTCTGTTATGGAATCAATCGACAATTTAAAAAGTTAAATCCAGGTAGAAGACTTAAGTAATCTCATTTTTCTCATTTATATATCGTGTAACATAAACTGTAGAATTAGTATATGCTGATAGGTTAATGTTGTGACTGTAATGGACAGACTTTAATTCATTCACAGTAGCTCACTTTGCATCTATGTCTCCCTCCCATTCTCCAGGGAGTCATTTCCCACCTTAAATGTCAGTAGACAAACCTGATGGGAAGCGGTTCACTCCCATTACACAGTGTCTGCACAACCCGGTGGAGTGGACACAGTGGGAGCTACTCAGCTCCTGTCCATCTTCCCCCCTGCAGCCCCAGACCTCCTGGCTTCCCACCTCAATCTGCCTGCTGCTGTACTTTTATTTTACATCCTCCGCTGCTTCAGGGTGGGTTTTTATTTGTTTAGTAACTCTGCGTTTACGAGCTGGCATATGGCCACTCTTTGCAATTCCAGCTTTTGCTAAAAGAGAAAACTCTTTCAGCAGTTGCACCAGTGCTTCCACATAGACTACTGTTGGGTTTAATTTCTTTTACAAAATTAGCATTTCCAGTCTTGTACAGAAAATGCTACCAGAATTCAGGCATCTATAAAATATTATCTAAAGAGAGGAGACTCAGAGCACTGCCATACCCCATATCAGGGACACAGCACAGGAATTCCAGCAGGAGCATTTGGAAAGGACAGAAACAGGATTTCAGGAATGCTTCCACTGATCTATCAGTATCATTTCTTCATCAGTGAACAGCAAGATACAATAAATTCAGATACACAGGAACAGGTAGCGCTGAGGAGCAAATGCTTGCACTAAACACGGTTAAGGAGTCTGGGAGAAAGGAGGTGGCTACTCCAGGACATCTGTGGCTTGCACCCATGGAGGGAGCACCCCCAGAGCTCACTCAGCACCCTTGGGTGGGGTGAAACAGACAGATATTTACACAGATGCCAACAGTTTGCAAACTTATTACTCTGCAAATGCATGTCTCCTGTTGCTTCCCTCAGTCCTCCAGCTTCCAGGTGTGGCCCCAAACTGGTGTCTGCAGTGGGGTCACAAAGACATGTGGCTCCATTTTCCCTGAAGGATCACACTCCCGTTCTGACTTCCCTATTCTTCTTCCCAGAAAAGCTGCTTGCTTGCCTTTTGTCCCTTGCTCATGAACTTTCTATCAAGCATTTTGTAACCTTTAATTAGAAAAATCCCAGAGCACAGAGTTAGGCAACAACTTTTCCTCAAGGGGCATTTGCCCTGGCAGTTGCACAGTAAAACAAGTGCAAAGTTGCAAGAATACAATTATTCATAAAGAAAATGTTTTAAGCCAAAAAGAGAGGACTGCATTCTGGTTTGATATAATAAAATGACTAGGCAATTTTGAAGTTGAATTGTGAATCATCCTTGCATGGTCCTTCTGACTTAAACTCTTCTTTGTTTGAGCAGCATTCATTAAAAGCAAGTGAGTCATTAGGTACAGTTTGGCTTTCAGGCAGGAGAGGGCAGTGGAAACTCCCCACTGCAGCTCATATCCTCAGGATCAAAAAGAAGAATCTGCTTCCCTAGTGAACTTAAGAGAAGGTTTTTTATGCAATTAAGTGAATGATAAATTGTTACTGATCTGTGAAGATGCAGAAGACAAAAGTTTGTTATAAGAATTTGTAACAATAGTTTTGTTTTATGGACAGGGAAATGATCATTTATGGACAGGGAAATGATCCTTTATTGTAAAAAAAATATATATTCCTCAATTCTCTCAATCCCTTTCAAATCCAAAATGTGTAGCTCTATAGACACTGTATAGACAACACACTCAACGTGCCATCTGTACAAGTACCTTTGTGTTTTGGGGTCTGATATTAATCATCTGCACCTTCGCAATGTAGACACAGCTCCCTGCCTCCCGAAGGTAACAGTACAACAACACAGCGTGCACGTGCACAATCACAGCAATTTGCTACTTTTTCATTGAACACTTTTGTTAAAGTTTCCTTATGCCTTAAAGACATATGTAAAAACTGCAACAGTGCAGTCCCCCTTCTCCCATCAGGAGATGGGTAATACAGGGAAAGACTGTCCACACCAGGGTCCCATGGTTATGATGCACTTTATCCTTTTTCAGGAACTACCTACCCATTAAAGTCAAACTCTTAAACAAAAAGAGGGTCAAATTGCATACAGCTCCTTTTGAAATTCCATTCCAAGGGAATTAAGTGCTAAATCTATACTTGCTGTACATCATGTATAGCACAGTAAATTTCTTTATGTACATATAAACAATGGTGGGGATGGTGGAAGGTATGCATGAAAATGATGAAAAATGGAAAATGATTGAAAAATGTGAAAAGGAGGCATTGGAGAAGAGTGAAATATTGAGGAAGAAGAAACTGTTCAAAACAAGAACTCAGATGGATGAACAAGGGGAAGAAAGGGTTGATTTATTTTAAAGAACCTATAAACTAATTTCTCCTCAAGTCAGTGACAAAAGTCTTAATCATATTTGTTCAGTCTGAATTCAGCAGTATCAGCACACATAAGACTGTGCTATCACGCACGAATTTTGTTAAATTAATAGAACTGTTTCACTAAAACTGCTTACTTCTTTGAAAAGCACTATTGATCATCTAAAGGATATTAAAAGCAGCGGGAGGCAAATGACAAAATATGAAGCGAGACCCTTAAAAGCTGAGTTTCTTCCTAGGCAGTACCACAAGAAGAAACAAGATACAGGAATGGGTTTATTCCATTGAGTACACACATGTACCTAATACCATATTATCTTCACCAGGGTACCAGCTCCCACTCCAGAAGGCAACAGGGTTTCTGGAAAAGCTGGTGCACATGCCAGCCCAGCGTGGGTATTTTGGACAACCCAGCTGGTTCTAGATGCCTGTATGCCTCCAGGTTACTCATTCTCAGTAAGACAGCCTCTGTAACTCCAACATTTCCTCTGAATTAGGAATAGATACTCTGATTCTTCTTATTTTTATTATCACGTAGAGAAAAATACCCCCAAACCCAGAACACTAGTGAAAAGAGAAACTGTATTCACATATAGAAACACCTTATCTATTGCTAAGTCTTCAATAGCCTTGAATTGTATGGTTTTAAATCAGCCGCCAATGCATAGCCCAACAAAATGCCCAGAGACAGCAGGAATTTGAGACAATACTGAAAATGTAATAGATAAAATAGATGAAAAAGCCCCACCTTCCGAAGCAGTAGACAATTTTAAAAATATGTAACTGAACCACGTGGTAGTCAGCTTAATACATATATCTGTTAAATTGTACATGAAAACCATTCTTTAGCCCAGAATAAAACAACACCTCAGCACATACACACTTCACATATTCTGCCTTGTCAGTGAAATCCCCTCCACAAACATACCACTTGGCTATTCACACCTGATGTAGCCTACGAATAGAGTACCTGGTGAAGTGAAATATGAGATCAAAGTGTTGAGCTTTTACATTGCAACAGATGGAGATGTTCTCATATAGAAAAGAACAATGATATTTCAATCAGTACAAAGTAGTATTTTCCTTTATTTTTTTAAATAGTGTAATTCTGTCATATGTCAAAAAAGGGAAATACAACTTCCTCTTTCAGTTAAAATAGTGTAAAAACATATATTCCATATGAGCACATAAAAAAATTTGAAACAATCTTTGAACTGCAAAGAAAATGTTCTAGTTAGATTCTCAGAAGCATGCAAAGCAGGTCTGAAGAGTCCATTTTCCACATGCAGTCTCACAACCGCTTGTTAGGACCTCCAGCTGCCAATATGCAGGTCTTTGACTTATTTCTTTGCTCTTAAGAGACAGCAGCCAGATGGCCAAAATTGAATATCCCTCCCAGCTGGCCAGTGTGAATGCTTGTACCTGCTACCCAGCTGGCCAACCAGCCTACAGATAGCTTCAGGCTGGCCAACCAGAAAGCATATGCTGCCTTTCACTGAGCCAGTGGACCAGCTAGCAAAAATTGAGGAGAAAAAGCACGAGATAGAAGTGAAAAGATGTCATTTTGTTCTAGAAAATTAAAAGGCACCCCTGCTCACTTGGGCTACATACTCTTGATGCAGGCTCTTGATACACAAAAGAATGAATAATGTGTCTGCACTCCAGTACGTGTTGGGATTGTATCAAGCAAGGCAGGTCAGAAGCTATTAAGCAGAGAAGCCAGAAAGCTGGGGAAATGCTTCTCCCCAGCATTCAGGCTCTCCGAGATACTTGCTCAGCTAGAAACAAAGCCCCTCTGCTGTAGTTTTGATGCTGGCTGGCAGCAAAGTATCACAACCGCTCACTCGCCCTCCCCTGCTCCCTTCTAGGGATGGGAAGAGAATTAAAGGGGTGAAAGGAAGAGACTCATGGGTTGAGATAAGAACAACTTAATAACTAAACTACAATAATATTGTAAGTAATAATGGTAATAGTAATATATACAAATGAGTGACACACAGGGATACTTCTCGCCACCTGATGACCAAGGCTCAGCCTGTTCCCAGCTAATGACCTCGGAGCAGGGAGAGTCCTGAAACTGTAATCCTGTGAAAGGAGATGAAAGCCCGAGTATCCAAGTCCAAGAGTGGACCGAAGAGTGAGATGACCCCGAGAGAGGGGTGACCCAGAGAGAGAGATAGCCTAGGCAGAGAGAGAGAACTTCCAGACAGAACCTCATCTATAGACAGGGTATGACAGGCATGGTATGGAACAGGGCATTGGTCAATTTGGGTCTCAGTCCTAAACCTAAGATCAATGTAGCAGAAATTTGTGTCTCAACTTAATGTAAAAAGTTTTTCTCTTTCCTTGTTCAGCATGCAAAGCAGAAGAATTCTGGTTAACAGGCTGTATGTACTAACAACCCAGTGAGATGCATCAGCCATGAAACTGAAGATTTGAGTTGCAAAAATGTTGTAATAATAAGAGATTACCTTTTTATGCAGGAAAAAAAAATTAGTTACTTCCATGTATTTAATTGCTAGGTAAAAAAACACTATAAATTCAACAAGCTTATAGGGATTGTAAACTATTAATTAACACATGATATTTTAGACATTGAAAAAGATAGTGGGAAAAAAGACAAACAAAATATTCAAACAATGTTTCCTGTGCATTTCTAAAGTAATTAAGTACTGAGACACTTGGAGCAAGCCTATGTAAATAATTTGGGGGCTTTTGTTTCACCAAATACCTGACAATTAAAAAAAAAAATCTTGTTTCAGTTTGGCACAATTTTGTTTTCAAAGTTTTTGGACCCCTAGTCATTTACTGCCTAAAGGCAGAACATCATTACAGTCTGTCAAGAAACAAGTCTATCAACATCATCTCTTCCTCCAAGGGCAGCACTCCCTGACAGAGCCCATTCCTACCACCTTCCCTTTCATGTCACTGCCCTGTGCAAATCAGCACTTCTGCTTAATTCCCATTCTTAGTTCCTTCATCTGCAATTTCTGCAAAGATGAGTCCTCCAAGAAACAATTTAGGAACTGATAATAAATAACAAATAAATAATAAAATAATAATAATGACTATCATTAACAATAATTATCAAAATTATAAAAAAATATAATAAATAACAAAAACATAATAATATGGGAGCATTTGTCGACAAATTTCTTCAGCCCTACTAAAACCAACAGAGCATCCTGGAGCTGAGGGACTCATAAATCCAGTTGTGCAAACAGCTCCATCAGCCCCTGTGCCTGCTAATTGCCCAACTGATCACTGCAATTTCAGTTTTGTCATAAGGTTCTTCATTACAGGTGATCTGCATGTGGCAAAGGCGCACACCTTGGTGAGCAGCGGGTAGGAAGGCAGTGAGCCCCCCATGCCAGGGGCGATTGGAAATATGCACCCTCCATAGAAACTAACGTCTGCTTCTTCTA
The DNA here is from genome assembly GCA_011057875.1 of Pterocles orientalis. Classification (NCBI taxonomy): domain Eukaryota; kingdom Metazoa; phylum Chordata; class Aves; order Pterocliformes; family Pteroclidae; genus Pterocles; species Pterocles orientalis. The sequence continues at coordinate 1,267,439 of WKFP01015271.1, read as the reverse complement.
GCTGCGCCCATAGGGAAGAAATTCAATGGCACATGTCACTGCATTTATACCATAAGTCCAAATTGCTTTAATTTTACACTATTGCACGGTTCGGTAGCATCTATTAAATTGCCAGTCTCCCAGCATCCTCCTTCCTACACACCTCATAGTCAGGTATGTACTTTAAGACACATAACTATAAATATTTCAAAGGCAGTTAAATTTTAATATCTGAAATATCCCAGATATCAATGAATCTGAATATCTGAATATCCCAGATGTTAATGCTTTACTTAGTAACGCCTTTAGAATTTTCCAGACATTTTGTGGTAAAAAGGTCTCAACATATATGTGCGTACAAACCACCGATAATTAGACATTCATAGCTAGCACTATATTAAACTGAAAGACTAATTAAACAAATGCATTTCAGCCCTCAGGAAACTAAATTACCACGTAAACACACAGGAAAAATGAAATACCAGCAGCCCCTTTTGCAGATGGGCACTAATATTTTACCAGTTTCCTCAAAATGCTTTGGAGACCTTCAGCAATATTACTTTTATCCTCCTCTTACTTTTTAGTGTCAGTTAGTAACATTATCACAAAACTTTTCTCATGCTCACATCTTTCCCATTTATGGGGAGGCCTAAAAGATTAATGACAACTTTCCTTCTCTGATGCAACTGCTTACCCCGGACCTCTCTCCAAACACCATCTGAACTCCCGCAGCCTCTTTCCTGGACCCTAAAGCAACCAGAGACCCTTCTCGTATTCTGCTTTTCCTTGACACCACTAAAATCACTATAATGTGATCTTTGACAAGGCCTAGAAGAACCATCCTCAGCCTTCAGTGATAGTCCTTTGGCATTATCCTCTCTTGGGATTTGGAGTGAGAGACTCCATTGTGCTTTGGTCATCTCGATACTGAATCAAAAAACATGATGGACCTCTAAATTCAGGGCATAGAAGATGGTATCTGCTAGGCAGTGACAATCTGCTTTGAAGAGGTTCTTTGAGGATATTTACCCCTTATCTTTCAGGTAATTCCAGATAGCCTGCCAAGATCACATCTTTATTACAGAGGTATTTGACCACAAATATTTAATGCACAACATATAACTATATAAATATCACATACCAGAGTATATAGTGCAAAATTTCAACCTGACGTGAACCCCTCTGCAGAGCCACTGTTTAGATTCCAGGTTATTGTCTTGAATTAACTTTTCAAGAAGGTATTAACAGTCCAACCTCTTGATTTTTCACTTTTCAGCTCTGTTGCCTCTCAGCCTTGTAAGCCTATTACTGGATTGCTTCAAAACCTATTTACCTCTGAAGCCTAAAATTCCCAGCTGTCAGACAGAAAAGACATTTAGTAATTAATGTAATCCCGGACAAGACATCTGTCAAGGCAAAGGGCAGAGTATAGAGTATGTTTAAAATTCATATTCTAGTGTTATCAGAAACATAAAATACAGGTTATGTTATTTTGAGGCTATCAATCTACATATAGCATTTGATGAAGACTATGTCAAGCACAGCTTCTGAAGATTTTCTCCCATACCCTAGAAAACAGTGGGTTTTCACCCGAAAGGAAATACCTTTTTTTGATACATTGGTGTACAGACAAGGCTACAACCTAAAATATCATTTTATTCTGTTGTTTCTACCAATAACACTCCTATTTGTAGTTACTCTTTGGCAAAGAATCAAAGTGCTATGGCTTTACAGTGTTTCCATTCTCTGAAAGAATTCACTTTAATCAGTTTCCCTATTTTAAGCAATTCCAACAAAACCTAATGCTAGCAACCATCAGAAGAACATGCAGGGCCACCCTTCTGGATTTTGCAGCACTGATCTGAGTTTCACTCTCCATGGAATTTCAAGGCTGGAAAAACAAGGCAATTTATTTGCGACTGCCCTGAACAGCACAGAGCAAAACCATATATTACACTCTATGCCTGGCATTCTTTAATTTACATCTTCCTGCAATCTGTTATGCCACGTGATACAACTGTTCAGTTGCTTACTCTGAGCTCATGTTAAATAGTAATACAATTAGTTTTGACTTATTTGGCTCCAGACTAGAGCAGAGCAGAGCAGGGCTCGTGGGCAGGGGCTGTCTCTTTGCCAGGTGGTCCCTCCACACTGTCGCCTGCCCTTTCCCAGCTGCAATGTGCATTTGACTGTGTACTACACTAAACTCAACTTGAGAAAGTAGTTTGGTCAAAGTCAAGTCAAATTTATTTTCCAGCCAGTACTGCATGGAATAAACCTGTGTTCTGGCTAACGGTAGTAAATGCACTTTGTGAAAAGAGCTTATCACAGAAAAGACAGTATTGTTCTACAGTGTCACCCTGTCCCTGCAATATATTCAGAGGTACAAGGCATAAATGAAAACGTTGGGGTCCAACTTAAACACATACTAAGATTGCAGTCCGTATTTTCTTTAAACTATTTTTTCCTGTGTTGGGAAAAAAAAAAGTCATGCTGCTAGAAACTTATCATTATTACCTTATTAAAAGACTTTGGGATAAAAAATTTGCTTATATTATAATTTTCTTAAGTGAGAGATTGGATGATAATTCTCCACGCATTCCATCAGGTGACCTTCCTGTGTGGTGACAGTGTCAGGGAGGGAATAGGACTTCACAGGTATCACCTCAAGCACATGCTGGAGCAATTGAGAAGTTACACTGATGAGTTCAGATTTTAGGAAAGCTACAATAGTGCTTATAACATCCCTCATACTCATCCAAAGAAGATCAGATAAGGAAAACATCCAACATCAGCAGTTGTCCATTCATCCTATTTCCTTACAGGAAAGATTTGCCTTAATTTAGGTGCTGGCCTCATTACAAAATACCTGCAGATTTTCTCTCGGGGATGTGATTCTGATGATCTGAAGGCAATGCAATTAAAATCCCTGAGCACCTGGCAGAATCTGGCCCTGCTCACAGGAGGTTGCTCCTTCAGCTGAGGGACATCCACCATCCATCATCTTGTTGCTTTCCTCTGAGCCTGTCAATGAGTTCAACCTTCTGCCCATTTGCTTCAGTGACAAATTGAGTTGCCATGAGCATTTTGGAAAGCAGGCAAGGTCTTTGGAGTAGAGCAGGACCTTTCAAGTGACTGCATTTTGGGATTCTGAGCTCAATTGAGTTTGAGTTTTTCTTGCTGTGTAATATACTCAAGTTTTCTGACAGAGGCATCAACCTCTGAGTAAGTAGCACAAAAAAAAATAGATACTGGCATGAGCAGGACAACTAAATTTTGATCTTAAAGGATATTTTCATTTATGTAACAAGTCTCATTACCTAAGAAATTTAAATTCATTTGTCATTTTCAAAAACATCATTTCTACAACTGCCACAAATACTGTCCCAGAAAAGATATTTTTTCTATTCAGATACCTGAAAAGGGTATGCAATTTTTTTTTTTTTTTTTTTTTTGCCGCAAACATGGGAGCTTGTGATGTCCACACTGACTCGCCCAGTGCCACCTTGTAGTCTTGCCCAGAATCACATAAAGCTTTAGTCTGGATGGGCCCTTTGGGGTTGTCTGATCACCCTGTCCAAGAAGGGCCAGGGGGGCTCAAGACCTTGTCCAAGCAGTTTTTAAATACCTCCATGCCACCTTCCTAACACCTCCACAAGAAGTGAGGCTGCAATTGCAACTCTTCCTCCTGGTCCTTAAAGGAAATTTCCTTCATTTTCTCCTCTGGACCTGCAGATGTGGATGCAGGGAATGCCTCCCCCCCCCCCCCCCCAGGCAGTTCCTCTTGGTGGCCACCCATCTGATTTTTGCCAATAAGCTCTCAACTGTGCTTTGGGAAATGACCAGAGGCTTTAAACCAAAAGTGTCATCAGAAGAGTAGATATAAAACAAGCAATGTAAGTAAACACAAGGGCTGAAAGATCCACTCCTGTAAGTGTAAACACGCAGCAGTATGATCACACGATGCTCTGAGCTGTATTGTAGGTAACAACCTCTTGTTACATATGAGCCGCTACATCAAATCCTTAGAAAATTGAGCTACTTTGATAGACGTTTCACACTGAAAATGCTTAATGGACTTGAGAGCAGCTTTCAAAGCCACAGGACATGATGATTGTCCTTTATAGAAGAGGCTGGTCTTCCGAAGGTCTTGCAGCAACACAAGCTTTGAAGGATGGCATGGTAAAGCTTGTTAAAACTATAGGAGTGAGTTTGGAAAGGAAAACAAACATTTCAGTTGCATTTTATCATCTATATATTAAAAGCCCATATAATCTTGCTAGCTCCTATATGTTAGTAAGCAGGCATATATGTGTCCTGTACGTCTCCTCAGTGATCTTTGTTCAAGTTTGGGAATATTTCAAATTAGTTACGTATATTTATCTCAACCTATGGGAAGCCATTACACATACATATGGGTATTTTCAGGTAGGCACTCTACCCTTCTCATCTTCATATATATTTTATGGCACTGTTTACTGCAAAACTAAAAATAATTTCCATCCTAGTTCACTGTTTCATTATGGATACTGGTAGGCATTACAGCGGTGTTAACCTGGATTTTATCTATAAATAAAAAAGTTCTAATTTCTACACTACCTTTACCTAGACGAGAAATATGCTTACCTGCAAATCTACCAGAAGTAGGGGAAAGAACGATAATGCAAGACTCAATCTTATTTTTGATGAAAGATTGAGATTTGCACTGCATTTCATTTACAGAAGGTCTTGGGAAATCCTACCAGCACTCAGTATTAGTAAGGAGAGGAACAGAGAGGAAAGTATAAGGTGACACGGGTCTCTGAAAACATGAACATCAAAATCAAATATACCTGTACAGAGAAAGCAATACTTCAGGGTCGACAAAGAAGAATATTCAAAAGCCATCAAATTGTGGAATCCTCTGCTTTTCAAAATTATGCCTATCAAAACCTCATACTTCATTTAAAGTTCATTTCACCCACAGAAGTTCATCTCTCTGACATCAAGAATGAAAAAGATTGGTTGTCCAACCGCAGCAGAGTTTGAAAACTGAAAGGCCAAACAAACCCCTTTTCTTTTGTCAAAATGAAAAAGCACAGAGATTTATAAATCATAGTGTTAAGAAGGAGGTTAGCAGTTCTGCATTTACCAGCATGCTTGCTATCAAAGTAGTTTGGTAGCTCCCAAGTACTGAGCCCTTTGAAAACACAAGCATTGATTTTCCCATATTAAAAGAAAGCTCACCTTGTTTGGTTTTTTTTTTTTTCAGTCTGGTTCTGCCACAGAATAATAAAAAACATAAATTATTTACAAAATATCCTGGCCTGTCTGGGAAAGGGAATAGTGTCTTATTATGACATAATTTTATTACATGCAAAGATATGCATAAAAATATGCAACATTTTAAACTTCATCTATTTTCTCACTCAGACTTTCTCCATGTGCATTTTTCTGTACTAGAATATCTGAAAGTCTGGCATTATAAGTTCACGTTCCTTTATCACTCCAGGAGATGCAACATGCAAAGGCTTCACTATTCATGCACTTAAGTCTACATAGCGACATTTTCAGGAGTGCCTCCATATGGTGAATCGTTTCTCTTTTTGAAACCAACTCTGAAGTCAATATTGAAAAAATCTTTCAATAAAAGATTCTGTTGAGGCACTAACTTATTAATGAAACTAAGTAATGATACTCTATTACTCTCTCAAGGTTTTGATTAATTGTATACTTGGTTAATTTCATATTTAGATGATTGCTCTAAATGTAGTTTCCTGTCTCTATCAAACTTAAGAGAAAATAGATTACTGCCAATGAAGCATTTCCACTCTATCTTCTATTTTCCACAATAGTTAGCAGTTCCTAGTTTTGCCTATTTCCATCCCAAAAATGATAAGCATGTATTTTATTCACATCTTGCTCTAAATTATTTTTTATCTATAACGCCACACAGGAAAATATTTTATTTCCATGTGTCCTAACTAGCAGTATCAGTACTGCTCAACCGTCTCCAAGAAAATGTGCCATTCTTTCTGCTCTTTTAAACATAGCTGTTCAATAATTGTGTTACATCTGTTGGACAATTTTGAAAGTCAGTCTCCCTTTCCCTCAATGCTATTTCACCCCTGAAATAAATTGCAAGTACTCCACACCAACTACTGATATCTAGCTACCAATTTGTGCCTGTACTTGTAACTTTCTACCAGTAGTGGCTCAGAGCTCCTGGCATGGTAGGGCTCATGCTATCTTCATGCTTACACGTGGCACAAGTATCTTTCCATGTTTACATATATAAGTAAACAATACAATTTTACAGATATTCTGAACTATTCCCTTTTGGCTGGAATTCAGACTGGTTTTGGTATATAGAGCACTAAAAATCACATTAATTTAAAAGACAAATTAGTATTCTTTTGATCATTATGTGCAGCAGTTTTAGTGGACTGCCTTATTCCCAGAAAATTAGACCAATTATTTTCTCAGATACCTTTCATCATAATCTACACAAGCTAATAAATTTCTGCTTCCCAGTTACACCATCCATTCATCAGCCATTCATTTACCACAGCTTCTGAAGGACTGTCTATCTATTTTTATTTGAAACTATGATTTCTATTTTCAGTTATCATCATTCGTTTTAAGCATTTTCCTTTAAGGCAATTATTTCAATTTGGTACCAGATGTAAAATAATAACATTCAATAGACCATTTCTAAACGGGTAATTTATGCTGCAGTATCCAGTATATAAACCTGTACAGAAGCTGAAGAACAAGTCATTTATATAAATTGGAAAAGTTTAGACTGCTGTTAGCAGGTGGCTATAGAGCAAATAAAACTAAAATATTTCATTAAAAAAACCACCTTATGGAATTCACAGAAATCATCAACAAGCTGGATTTAAAAATTATAAAAGATGTAATCTTACAAGCTCTTCACATTGTGAATGCACAGTGAAGTCAAGAAGGCTTGAATGAACAAGACCATGAACTTACAGGGTAAAGTTGATTAAAAAAAGGTGAGAATTACTCTGTTGCAACAATTTTCGAGAAAATATCTTAACAAAAGATTTAGCTGTCTACTGACCTATAGAAAGTTTTGTGCATTGTTTTCTTCTCACTTTTGAGTTCTGTGCTAAAATCCACAGTGAACAGATAACATGCAACACCACTACATCTACATTTGGAAAGCATTGGTGTCATGCACTTTCGAGGTGATCCTTCGGCAGGGCACATTCAGCACCGATTTAGCACTGCCGTCACAAAATCCTCGAACTACATCTACACAGACCATAGCTGGCACGTGTACAAATATTTCTGTTATCAGTCCCTGGTTTGGAAAAATACCTGGAGCTGGGTGAGTTTAGGGAGAGTAAATTGGGCGTAATTAGCATTAGAAATAATGTTAGGTGATGTTAACATCAGGCAATTATCCTTTTTAAGAGCTGCTAAGTGGTGTTAATTGGCTGCTAAGGACTACAGTTTTCCAGGTTTTACAGAGCAATGCCTATATATACACACAGCAATTAAGGAAAATGTACTAGGTGACACAAGAAATAATGGAAATGTCAAAAAAACAGTTTCGGAATGAGGGGGTTGAATTAAGATTTCAAGCTAGTGCTGCAAAATGAATTCCATTCTGCCAGCTGAGCCAGGCTGGTGTTAAGCACGTTACTGTTCTGTTACCCCTCACCTGAGGATGGCCTGCAGATACCAGCATCCCGTGCATCTGTCTACTCTGACCCATATTTGTATGAAAATTTATGAGCACAACAAAAATTCATCTGTTCAAGACAGACAGCTACAACATTTTATTTCAATTGTTGAAGTTTCTAGAGTAGTAGCAAGGAAAACCAGGTAGGTTTTCAATTCAGCCAGTTCCCACAGTGTTTACGCCAACCTCTGGGAATCCAGTTCCTAAATGATGCACAGGGTAGGAGCATTTGCTGCTGCATCCAGCAATGTATATCAAGTGATCGTGGACTGTTGTGAAGAGCTGTTGGCAGAACAACTGCACTGCTGGCACTTGACTCATTCTACCAGTATCTTGGCCACTTCTATGGGTCAGAGTTGCACCATGGGAAATTTACTGAGTATCACTAAATTCCTTTTTACATGCCAGAAATCCCTGACGTTTTTTGCAAGTTCCAGAAATACGTATACAGTTCTTCCTAACACAGAACTTTCATTTAACAGATATTTAGATGCCAATTGCAAAACCATGGTGAAGCCAAATGTGTAAAACCAAACAGATCAAGCTGGATTAAGGCTTTCTGAAACTCCAGAAATCAAGTACAACTTGAACATTTTTAAAAGGACAGAACACGCTGCAGAGCAGGGAAGCCTTCCACAGAAACAAAGAAGGAGCAGGAAGAGCTAGACTTTAAAAAGCCCTTTTTTTCTGAGTCATTTAAGGTAATTTCAAAACAATCAACATTTCTGTTGTGATTCAGACACAGTAAATTAATCCCTCTAAATCCCAAATGAAATAACACACATACAAATAATATCACTCCACTTAAATTAATAGCAGGAGGATTTTCTGATTTTTTTTTTTTGTGGACCTCATGAGTTGTTATTGCAGTATGGTGCACAACTCCATTTTCACATGCAATGCCTCCTATTAGTGCTACTGAAAACTGGTGTGCTGCCTAGTGACATCAAGGTGACCGTGACAACAAGTATATGAAGATCTAAGGTAGATCCTCCTTAATTTTAGTCAGATACTTCAGGAACCTAAAATGTGAAAGAAAAGGAACTGTAATCTTCCTTCATAAACTTATGTTTCTCAGTTTGTTTTTGTCCAAGAACATTTAAAAAATACCCACACAGGTTCAGACTCAGTGCCACAGAGTTCAAGGTTTCATCTCAAACAGTGGCCATAGACAGATGGTACCAGAAAAACTAAAGGAAGCGTAACAGGGCTAGTATTTACAGCATGTCTCCTGATAATCTCCCAAGCGTAAGCTATTTTCAGATTTTTATCTCATATAGAGATAACTAACAGCCCTACTGATTACTGTAAATTGAAATTGAGTCTTTTTTCTGTGTTTTTTCCAAGCATTTATTCTGGGATGTAAGATTTCCTTTTCTTCAAAATGTGATAATTGGGTGACTGAAATATATCCTCACTGATTTTATTTGAGCCAACAGGAAACATTACTAACAACTTTAATATTGTTGATGAAATACAAGGAGGCATTTTAACATCACTTTACAGAGTTACTTTTCTGATTTATTACAAAAAAAAAACCAAACCACCCTGCCCAGCAGAGCAAGTAATCTATATGTCCAGAGATGAGTTTTGCAGTTAACTTTTCTAATTACAAGTTTTTCCTCCATGATTTCTGTTGAGCCGGTGCCCACTTACAAATACTTATAGCAGGTATCACAAAATACTGCTCGTATAAGCTACTTTTTCAATTACTGATGCTGTTGTGATTTTCTTTCCAAGAGGCCACAGCTGATTTTTAAGCAGTACTAATTGTAAGCACATAGGATGAGCACAGCCACAAATACAACATCAATAAGAAATCATGTATACTCATCTTCAGCTTGTATGTCCCTGATTTGTGACGGAGTGATGTGATGTAATGTAATACGAATTTTGAAGTGTGGTATCCAGACAATAAAGCTTTACTCATTTCACTGTACCCTTATGGATAATATGGTAACAATCACTGTAGACTTTAAATCACCTTTTCGCAGAGCAATTTCAACACAACAAGAAGATTGGTCTGCGACTGATATCATACACAGCAGAAATTCCTCATGAGGACACTCTTAATATCCGAGTGAACATATTTTGTTGAAAATAAGCCTTCAGAGCCTGACTAATTTGGTTGGGATGCCATTTGAGTAAAGCACTCCATTTTGTTCCCCTGTAGTTGCATTTCTCCTCACATTTTGCTTTCCACCCTTGTTTCCAAAGAGGCTTTCCATCACCAAGAAATCTGCATGAACATCTTCACCTTTGCTAGTCATTTCTGCAACCTTTCAATACGGTTTCATAGAGACGAATGATTTGTGCAAGGGAAATGTTTTATTCATGTTTGAAAATGACCCAGATGAAACCTAAAATAATAATTCACTCCTCTCTGTTTTTAAGAAAATGGCTATATCTTGGATTTAACTGTAAAGGCTTTTAATAATTGCTAGTGACAAATCATTTTCTCACTGGAAGCTATTTATACCATGTCTATAGGGTTGGACTCAAATGCTATAATTTTAATACCCATGAAGGTGTTAGAAAAGTCATTTTTAAACTTTATACTGAAGCCTTCACTCTACTTGAATTCATATGTACATAAAGCACGTAAATGGATTAACAGTTTCTCCAGCATAAAATCAGTGATCACTGATCCTGGTAAGCTCACAAATGTTTAAGTGGCATCTGCTAGACTGGTCCAAGGGGGAAATTCCAGAATTCAAAACAATATGCTTAAAAGCATCCACAAGATTGTTTTCTTTCCATTCAGTCCGTTATCTCATCCAGCTTACCCTCCACACTCTTAAAGCAGAGCTATAGTAAAGCTATATGTTAACAATCCATCTCTTCTTCCTGCTCCTGATCTCTGTTGAACACCACACAAGAACAATGCTAACTAGAAAAACAAAACTTCCACCCATATTTTTAGTGGAGGAATTTAACTGGAGTTCTCAAGATAATCTTCCTTTTAACAGGAAATATTCCGAGCTTTTATGTGCATGATATGCAAGTCCTTTCTTAGCTCTAAAAGATTCAGGTTTGCCTTATTGCTTTGTTTTTCTCAAGGTGATTTGATTAAAATTGAAGACAGTACTCTAGATAATGGTAGAGGAAATCAAAAATACATTTAAAATTAGTGACATTGTTTAGTATTCTGTTTTCCAAGTTTCTCTTAAAATTGTCATTGTGACTAATTATAACTAAGCTAGATAAAAGGTACCAATGCAAAATTTTATAGGATTTGGATTCAAGCTTTCCAGAGCATCCTGAGAGGAAGTCAAGCAGGAAATTTAAGATCAAACTAAAATCCAAGCCATTGAGCATGTGGATCTAAAACGTCATCTAGCACTATCATTTTTTCCCCAAAAAGCTCTTCATACTTCAGTAATTATTTTGGCATAAAAACTACATAAGACACACAAAACTCAAGACCACAGGTAGACAGAAAAAAAACCCCATTTACCAAGACAATATTTGCAGGACAGCTTAGCACATTAAGATGCAACTGTTCTGGTAAATGGGGTAAAGCATTGTGATGGGTTAGCTGTGACAAAAAAAGTCACTGTCCCACCACTTTTTTTCCAAAAGCAAACTAAAATGCCAAGACAGGTTTTGTGTTGGGGAGGTTGGGCTGCCACTTGTACCACGATGAAGAACTGCACTTTCTCACCTTCCTGGCAGTAGAACCACAGGAGGACCCACACCCAGGGAAAAGCTGCAGGAGTGTTGGGAACAGATCAAATTTAAGCTTATATCACTGGTGCAATTATTGCACTCATGGAAGATCCTTAACGGTTTTCATAATCTCCAATTATTACACTATCATTAAAGTCACTCCTAATAGCAAAAAAAAAAAAAAAAAAAAAAAAAGAAAAAAGAAAAAACAATGATGTTCCAGCTTTTTTTAGAGTAGAATAATTAGCACAAGATTGATTTCATTGTAACATCCAAAAAGCCCACAGAAGTTCCACTATTTATAGTAACACATCTATAACCGCCAGACAGGATGCCTATTTTCGGTCTCATCTTTTATTATGATTTCCCTTGGAGAAAACAAACAAAGAAGCCATACAGATCCAGTATATAACTCAATCAGAGCAGCCTCACTGTAAATTATCTCTTCAGAAACACTTCCTACTTGCTTATAAAAATATCTCTGTAATCACCAGCTCAGTATTTTGCAGAAGTCTATAAACATGCCCATTCCAGCTTTTTTAGAAGCTATTGTTTGTTGTACTTCAGTTTTGGATTGCAGCTCATGACAAATATAAAGAACTGGGTGAGCTACATGAAACTCAGGCAAAATCATACTCACTTGGTGAAGTTCATTAGGTGAACAAAATGGCTAGTGTTGAAATGAAAAGATTGTTGGGTTGATAAGAAAATTCCAATATTATACCTAGACAAGTGGTAACAATTGAATGAAGGGATAACAACTAAATCCCTATGGGTTCTTCCCCCCACTCCCACCCCAAACAGGATTTAATTATTAAGACAATGTAACATATAATAAATTAGATATTGAATTACATCCCAGAATGGTACACATCAACACTCAGTTTGGTAAGATCTTGAAGTTAAGGACCAAGTTCAGGGAAGACACATTTGCTCTGCAGCTAACAAGGAGCTGGAGGCATAGAAACTGGTGCAAATAAAATTCAGAATTGCATTGACTTCTCCAATAAGCTTAATAAGCTATTCCATAGCTTTACCCAAAGTGATGAAATGCTAATTTATGATAAATCATCTTACATTTAGTTTTATTTAGAGTTTTATTTCCAGGTTTGAAATACAGATTACTTACTGGCTTGGATTTCTAAGGGCAGGAAGAAAAAAAAAAAGAGGGGATGCTGGTGAGGAAGAAGATTTTAAATTTTAAAGCTAAACCAACAGTAGTTTCAAGGTCTAACTGTAACAGATATCCAGCTCTGCAAACAACTGCCAAGATGAGAAAACTTTGGGTTTTGATATCAAAGCTCCAATGTGCATGGGAAGGACAGAGCATCCATGTGGAATAATCCAGAGAGATAAAACCTGAAGAGAGGAGTATTTGTTGGCCTCACTGTATATATGGGGATACTTTAGAAACAGGGGAATTTCAATCTAAGGTAGCTGCACAAGATTTTATAGTTTCAGAGAAACATGACACAGAACAGAGGCAACCATCAAAATAGCTGCAGCTAAAACCAGTCGGGTCCCGGGGTTAAATGGAGACACGCTGTCAAGTTGCACTTGAAATGCTCAGATACACTGAGACACATTTTCCTTAAGTGAACACAAGGATTATCCCCAAATAAGTATAGACCTTCCTACGGTGACAGATAGATAAGGAAGATATAACAAAGAGGCTATCTGGAATACTTAGTGCTTGGCAGACAGGACCAACACTGCTCAAAGTGAATATAACGTGGGCTCTACCCTACACCACACACAGCACGGAATCATGGAGTGGTTGGGATTGGAAGGGACCTTAAAAACCAAGTTCCAACCCCCTGCCATGGGCAGGGGCACCTTCCAACGAGGTTGCTCAAAGCCTCATCCAGGCTGGCCTTGAACACCTCCAGGGATGGGGCATCGACATCATTTTTTTAATATATATAATTATCTCATAATTCCTCAAAATTCTTTATTCTGTCTTGTTTCTCTAGAGCATCTGTGGGCCAGCCAGTTACAGTTCCCTGCATGGTGCTGTAGGGTTCAGCAATAACTGTAGAATCTGAGGCTAGAGTGCTGGAAATGACATTTGCAAGAAAACACTGATTTATCAGAAATAAAGACTGAGGAAAAATAAATTGTATTTCCAGAATTTTGAAAACTTTGACATTATCTAAATATTTTTCTTAAAAGTTGTCTAAAAATCTATATTTCTTAGTCAGAACATGTATGTTATTAGAAATGTTTTGAGTGTTTCTTGTTAGAAAATTATTTTTTTTTGTTTAAAATATATATTAGAGGCATACCAAAATAAACAAACGACTGCTACCCTTGGAAGAATTAATGCTTTAAGTATGTGACTGGAAACAGGAGGAAGCAGAAAGTTATTTTCCTTGGAACTAATTAATGAAAAGTATTAACTATTGCTATTAATAGTCCATCTGAGTTGATGTGCCCTGTCAGACAGAAAGACTAATACAGTAAAAGAGGGCATACAAATGCTTTAGGGAATTAGCAAGGGGAATGTTGAGAAATGAACATATATAAGTAATTATTTCAAAATGGTCGTTACAAATAGTTACCACAATAGTATTGCAGACTATGGAAAAATAATTTGACTCTCTTAATAACTTCAGGAAAGACAAAAATTAAGGAGCACAAAAACCATTAAAATCCAATAAAGAATTTTTTTTAACTTGATTTATTTTAACTCAATGTGCCTCACTGCTAACCAGTAAATGTCTTGGAAAATTAAAGTAATTGCAGGAATGAGAAGGGAATTTGAATTCAATCTCTTATAACCAGAATATTAATACCAAGAAATTCTTGAGCCATAGTTAATTTTATTTCATGCCGTTAAACATTGGCACTTATTTTATCTGACGTTTAATTCTGTTCACGCAATAACAGCTCAGTAACTCAGATGATAAGTGCAACTGTAAATATCTAAGTGGAATTTACCCTAAGACATTGAAGTCCTGTTAGTCTACAAGAAGTTTAGGAAAATGGCCAAAAAAAAGGGGAAATATTTTTTATTCTGATTCAGTATGTCCAACAATACACATGTATCGGGGAAAAAAAAAAAGGTTCATGATATTCACATCTGCAAAATAAGATAATAATCTTAATACATAAGACTTTCTGCTGCTATGTATACGTTACTGGGAATATGGGTCAGCATTTGGGCTCCTGATTTCAAGAGGCTGTAATATTTTTGGAGAGGAAAACAAAAGAGCGTCCCGCAGCTTGACACTCTGCTTCATAATTCAAAGCACAGTCCCATGTATCACTCAGATTTCTCCTTACAGGCAAGGATGCCTCTGTAGAGATGGAGAATATCACCACCTCAGCTGCCCACAGGTTCTTCTCTGGTATGCTTTATGGGACGTTATCCTTCAACATAACCTAGTGAACTTTCCTACAGAGAGCAGGACCACACAAACTGGACCACACCTTAGGAGAACACACAAGACCATGATGAAGTCAAACATCTTCATCCAGAGCTTGCTGTGAATTTATTGTAAGCTACAAAACCAGATGACCCTAAATTGTCTCCTTTCTCCTGGTAAACACTGGAAAACAGAGCACCTTTAGCATGCTCTGAACAGGCCACAGAAAGTCTTCCACGGAAGAGAATAAGGTGGATTTAAAAAAAAAAATTAATGAGAGCCAGTCTAACCCACTCACTTTCCATTGGAGATGTCTCATACCTTCAAACTCCCTTATCTCCCCTTCACATTAAATGCAGGGGAAAAAACAAATATTTTGCCAAAATGTAAAGTGGGAAGATTGGCATGATTATCTAGGGCATCCGTCTGATATTACAGGGAGGAAAGGTCACATGGTTAAAGCAGAACATGTGCTGTTTGCTGCAGTAGGAAAAATGTCTCTCAAATATGCTTTTACGGGAGTTCAAGTTTAAGTGTCCTTCCCTCTGAATATTAGACTTAATTTGATGGCAAATTGTCTTCAGAAGTCAGTGATTATTTAGTAGTTACCTTTTACTTACTTTGATTTCTTAATGAACTGAAAAAATCTTTAAACTCAAAGGTCTTTATATCCCTGATGAGCTGTTACAGATATTTCTGAGCTAATTCCATCACCTTGACCGTCGCTATAGAAATATAAATGGAGAAGATCATACCTATAGATCATACTTTGTCACTGAGCCCAGCAAGCCCACGATACCTACCTCGCTTGGAATCTGTTCCTGTGAGACCTTCGCACGTCAAGATTTTCGAGCTCCTCTGCCTTAGGCATATTTGATAAATAAACAATTTTGACAGCAATGTCAAAACAATGACAAAACCTATTAAGCACCATCAGGGGTGCTCTTGCTGTCTTTCTAAACAGGCACAGAACCAGTGCGAGCACACGAAAGCATCCCAAACCCTGTGTTTATTCTCAAATTTTTTATGACTTGCTGCCACACTGCTCTACCAGATCCATGCCTGAAAGTGTTTGCATAGTAACTTCTTTCTCAAAGTATATTATTTATGAAGTTTGGTACATGAAGCAAACTGCTTTTAGTAGAGAGAATGAGATTAATACATGTACACATGGAATATTATGAAATGCACGGAATAAGATGACAAAGAAAAAAGCAAAGTTTAATAGCCTCTGACGACATTTTTTATTCTAAATGTTGTATGTAAATTTAATTTAAATTGTAATATTATTTCTTTGGTTAGAGAATGAAATAAGACAAAGGTACTTCCAGACTGGTCATTTAATGCTCCATTTGCATTGACAAGAAAGATAATTTCTAGGAATTTATTGCGAACTGCACATCCCATTTTTTTTCCCTGTGAAATAATATCTAAGTGAAGAACACCCTTAAATTCTCTTTGTTTTATTTATTAAGGTTTAAGCATTCATCTTCACAGAATAAAAGAGTTGTTTTCTTTTTCTTTAGTTTTTCCCATTTTGTTTGTCAAGCAACCAAAAAAAAAAAGTTACAGACAGCAGGTTATTGTACAAATAGATATTCCCTCGTTTTGGCAGTGCTGCAGTTGCATTTAGAAGCATTTGTTTCCTCTGGCATGCTCACTATGCAGGACTCCTCTTTCAAAGTAATCCACACAAATAAAATTTTGTCAGAAAAAAAAAAAATCTAGGTTTTATGGGCCTAAAAGCTAGGGTCGTGGATTGCTGCGGTGTGCCAGAACTGGCTGGAAGATTGTTGGATTTGGATGCTGAAGTCGGAAGAGGGACCAAGGGGGGGGGTGTGTGTGTGTGATGGGATGGGTGAATCAGCCCACTGCATCGGGGCCGTGTCAATGTGCCTTTGTACAAAATAGCGCTCAGGAGTCCTACAGTATAATTTCATATGTTGCTAAATGGAACGATGCAAAAAATACAAGCACATTTTAAGAAGCCTAAATAACTATTTAATTGCTGTCTGAACAACAACGGCACCATTTGCATCCTTCAAATGATAGTAATTGTATACAGACTTGACGTATAAAGCTAGGAAGATCCAAGAAAGCCACTAGCAAATTGTTGCCATACAATGAGAGAGTAAATGATGATTATTTGAGCTCTGTAAAAAAATGAAATAATAATTCCTCCAAAAAAAATAATATTAACTATGAGTGCTTCTTCAATTAAGAGAGTATCAGCATCTCAATTAAGCTTCTATTTCCAGGGATTTATATAGTAACTAAGCTGCAAACAGTTGCTCTAGGCTGGAATGTGACACAGAAAAAAAATCATAATCCTAGCAGCAAAATTTTAAGATGTAGGAAAAAAGCCTGAAAAAAAAATCTTTTACCTATATTTAACTTGCATAAAATGGAAATGAGTAGCAATGCATTTCAGCACAGTGGTTCAGAAATTATGCTCAGGCCTATAAATGGCTCCAGTTATTCATCACTAGCTAAATATTTACCTCTGTGTGTGTCTCATACAGCCATCATCATGGCAACAACAGTCTTGCTATTTTATTCGACAGAGTCAATAGCTTTCTAAAAGCAGACAGAAACCATTTCCAGATTCAGTTGCCTTATTACCGGATCCAAAGTGTTTCTGATTACCCTTCCAACGCTTCCTTTCCCACCTGCAAGACGAATATTAACTTAGAATACAATGTGAATTGAGATGAACAGTTATTGTCTCCCCACTTCTACTGTTTTTATTACCAACTTAGCCTGATTTATATCAGTTCGCAACCCTATGGTAGAATGTATAATGCCATATTTCACAGAATCACAGAATTATCAAGGTTGGAAAAGACCTAGAAGATCATCTAGTCCAACCATTACCAATACTTGTAAATACCAAGATCATCTAGTCCAACCATTACCAATACTTGTAATACCAATATTTGTAAACTAAGCAACGTTCAGTGACCCAATAAAAAGATAAAATTATTTTTGAATCTTACCTGCAAAAAGTAAGGCTTATTCCAGAGAAAATAAAAGTTTTATAGATCAGCTCCCTAAAATTTATTCATTAGAAATATTTTGTAAACAATTAAAGGAAAAGTAAACATCCAAAGAACAAATTTTTGTTTTGTCACAATCACAGCAAGAGGGAGAACCCTGCACATTTTAGCAAAGCAAAAATTTCAGTGCCATAAAGTGGTACCATTCAATTGAAATGCACAACAATACTCTGTTTTATCCCTACCAAGAAGTTAATTTTAACATGTTTTTTGATCTCAGGGTTTGCCAGCTCAGGGACACCATGATATAATCCAAATTAACTCAAAATATGAAGTTAAAGGAGATTAGTTAAAACTGCCTTAACAACTATGAGGCTTCTCAGACATTCAGAATTAACGTAGCAATATTTCAGTTTAGCTTAATTCATGTCTAAAGTCAGTTTTAAAACCACTCCAATTTTAAGCGTCTGGTCATCCACAATTCAAAATGCAGTTCAAATAACCCATTTTAAAAATCCCCTTGGATTATTTTTCCCAGGTGTGTCCACAAAATAAAGCCTAAGAAAACCAGACAATTCCTGGAAGACTGCTAAACAGGAACTACCACATTGCTTCTGCGGAGTTCCTGCTCACAGCAGCAAAAGTGACACATCTCCCGACTCCTCAGTCTCACCATCACCCATAACATGCATATATGATAATTAGATTTAGCAATATGAGTTTCACAGTAAAATATACCTAATGCCTTCCATCAGCTCTTCTGTGTCTCCTCTACTGGTCCACAGTAACAGGTAATTACTTTTAAAAAAAATAATAATTTTTGTTAATACAGCACTACTACCAGTCTTAAGTGTTGTAATTGGCTGTTAATTAGGTTTCCCTTGAACTCTGTCTAATTGAAACTATAGCAGCCATCCATCTGCTCCTCTGCTGAGACATCACAAAACTCCCCTTTGTAGCCTTTTGCCTTTCTACTTATTTACTGACAGCCAAATGAAATACGAACTCCTCCCCCCAGCCCGTTTGGTAACTTTAAGTGGCTACAGCTTTTTACTAGAAAAATTTAATCTGATGTCAAAACAAGCAGCAGCACATTGGAACAGGTGACAAACATGTTCCCTCTCTATGGATCATTGCACAGCCATCACCTGGAGCTCTGTACTCCCTTTTAGCCATTGCACTTTGTTGTACATGAGGAGTAGATGGAGAAAGTCCTGAGAAAAGCCACCAAAACTGGCAAGGAAACACAACCCACAGACACAGATGGAACAGACAGCGACTCTTGGATTTCAAGAAGAGATGACTGAACAGAAACATAGCAGTTTCCAAAAGGCAAAAAAGTGCAAGGATGGAGAGAATAAACTGTTCTCCATGCAGGGCTATATATGTATTTCCAAATTCATCATAGGATATTTAAAGAAAAAAGAAGGAAAATATATTAACATTGGAATAGATTGCCTAAAAAAAGGGATACTGGAACCACCATTATAGGAAATTTCCATACACCAGACAAATACATTCCAGGAATGATGCTTCAGGGTACAGGAATGGCTTCTCTAGTCTTGTGAAGCTCCTTCCAGTCCCACTTTTCTAGGATATTATATACTCCTGCAGCCAAGTCATGAACCTATCCACGCAATACAGATCAGTGCTTCTCTTTCAGATCAACAGGAGCTTAATCAGGGACATGCCCCAGCTAGTGTGACATAGAGCAGGGGTAGGTGACATGGGCACATTCGTTGTCCTGCTTTCAGGAGATGCCTGGCAGGTACCTCCTGCTGCCCAGGAGGTTCTTTTGCTCAAGGAATCAGACATTTCAGACAAATCTACTTCATGCTTTATTGCTCAGCTCTTCAGACCTCAACCCAGAAAGCCCTCTGATGTAGAAGAGGTTAAGTTTTCATGTAATAAATTAATAAAAACAAATAAAAGAAGTTGGATTGAAATCCAGCTGAGATAGATTTGGCTGTTTTAGATCTCCTCAGGGGGTGGGTCCTGCAACCACAGCCCTACTCTGTATTGCCATCCCACAGACACAGCTTTGCTCTCCAACTCATGGGGAAGGTCAATGCCACAGAGGCAGCTGAGCTGGTCCTTGAAGAAGGTAGGCTTTAGAGAAACATGGAGCTAGCTCCTGAAGTTGTGTATCAGGATGCCACCAGCTGTGCAGCGCCTTTCCCCTGCACAGCTCTTGGCCACACCCCTCCATGGGATGAATCCAGTCCAGTTTCTACCAAGAAAAACTTATTCCCAGCAGAGCACCCTGTCCTGACCCTAGCTCACTGGTCAGCATGAAACTCTTATCATCATTCATGACTACAAGGCCCTTCCTCAATAACATACTGCGCAAATCCCAATTCTGTAAATTGTTCTGCGCGCATGAACTACACAATTAGTACAAAGCAAAAAAAAATTTTTTTTTTTAAAAAAGCTTTTTGGGCTGGTAGGATTCTGTCCCGACATATCAAACTTCAAGGCATTAGAAAAAACTACCTCCATGAAAATAAAATCCTTATGGGTAATATTTATTGTATCACACAGAGATGAAATAGGCTTCCCCAACCACTTTTTCTTTCAGTCAGGCAGCACAGTTCATTCCTGGAAGACTGTGCAGGTGTGTGTAAACATCCCAGTTTTTGCCTTTCCCACTGAGAGTAGCATGGGATAGGCATCCTTCAAATACACAAGAGAAGTTGTTTCATGTAAAAACTTCTCATTGTTTGTTCCTCAGCTGCTGATATGAAACCATTTTCTCTATTCCCCAAATGCCTTTACTTTGGCAGTGAAAATCTCAGGCCAAGAGGCGAATGGTTTGGAAATATGGAAGCTGCTGAAAACAGGTTTCCAGAAATACCGACAAGGTTAATTAACTGGTTTTGTTAGTGTTCCTGCTACAACACACCAATGGACTTTTTTTTTTTAATTTAAGTCTTGCCAAATAATTTTATTTGTTTGTTGTAAGTTCTGTATCTGTTTCTTGTGCTAGATTTATTAGAAAAGCTGTTCTCTGTACACAACCATTAAACTTTGCTGATGAAACGTGTCCCAAACCAACCGCAATCTCAGAAATACAGTATGGTTTTACTCTGGATAGCAAACAACAAATCATGTCAATATTGTAGTCTGATGGAAGAAAGATATAATTGAAAGCTGTTCCCTAACTTAACTAAAGTAAAAAGTTACTAGTGGAAAACCTATTGCAAAAGAAATCTTTATGAGCTCGGGTGTGCAAAGAAGTAATTTGCCTTCTGGCTTACCACTAGCGCACTGGAAGCAATCAAATGCAACAATTTCAAAAGGCTATTACCCACTCACTCTTGGAAAGGATTGTAAAATAGACTGTTGATTTACAATTTTTTCAGGTTTTATTAAAATAAAATGCAACTTGTCTTATTTCCCCTGAATCATTTTAAAGTATTCTGAGCTGATGCTTTGGTGGCAGCAGGGATTTTGATGCTTACTTGAAGCAATTAGGGAGCAATTATACCCTGACTATAAAGTATTTCCTTGAATTTGGTGTCAAAACTACATAATTTAGTAATTTCTGTTTGTTAGTGACGAGGTGGGCTGAAGCAGAGAAATCCAAATGCAAGGCACCCTATTTTGTGCTCTCTTGCCATCAATTCACCTGCTCCTTCTTTTGCCCACGGCTGGAGAAGGTCAGCAGTTAAGCAGTCCCTCTCCATCAGCTCTCGGATCTGTGGGTTGATAGAGCAAAACTCATGGGAAGATTTTGCTCTGGCCCAGCAAGCCCCTGAGCTAAGACCAAGCAAACTCCCCCAGCCTGGAAGCAAGACCCCACATGCCAGTACACAGCAGGCAGCTAAGTACAAACCTCCATTTCCATTCTGAATCACCACATAATTTCACCTTAAATTCTCATCATATGCTTTTTTTTTTTAATTTCCAGAATTTATTTTCAAGTACATTGTAAGAAACGTTTGGGCTACTTGCCTTCATTAATGCATTTTTTCTTCTGCATAGCTGACTCTTTCCCTCTCTCACAGACTTTTCCCTAGTTTTCTCTGCTTTATTTTTATTTTTTAAGATTTGTCCTTTCCCAGTCATTCTTTTAATTTATTGATAGCACCAACAATTCACATCTGTGTTCACATAAGGCCGGGTGTCCCAGCACCCAATGAATTACAACAGGAACTGCAGTTTTTATATGCAAATTCCCTATTATATGCAAAATCTCAAATTTTGGAGATTTTTGTTTGAGTTTCCTGGGAGTGGTACAGCAAGTAAGCTGGGAGAGGGACCACATACCCCATTAGTTGTTGGGACTACGTACTCTACTCAGTCATACAGGTTCCTCCCAGTCAAATTGCTCAGCATCGTCTCCCTATCCATAACATCTTTGTGCCACACATCTCCAAATACAAAGTGTATTTACACATCCCAGTTGTTCTGCTTGCTGGCATACCAGTTTAGGAGACTGAGATGTTTACTTTTCCCTCAGAAAACTCCTCTCCAGTAGTTTCATTCCATTTAATCCACATAAAATGATTAACACATTCAAAAAAATCCTGAAAGCACATAAATCTCATATTTTACCTGAACAGAAGTATTATAGAAAATATACACCAAGCTTTCTTTAAAATTCCCCAGAATGAAGATTACTTTTGCATAGCTAACAGCAGATTATTGAGCATAAGAGCAATAACCCTACAAATGCAGCAGTTTTCACAGGGCAGTTTAGGTAGGGGCTTCTTCCTAAAAAAACCAACCAAGTTACATTTTGTAGACGGGTAACACTCATACTCCAACTGCTGAAACTCCACGGGTAGGGTTAAGATCCTCATTTTTTTGTTCCAAGTAACATGATGCATCTCTGGTACAAGAAAGGCGCATTCCCTAAATGGGCTGGGGTCTTGGACAAAACCTGTAGTTTGTATAAATTACACCATTACACAAAATTTAGTAGGAACGACCTTGGATTCACATCAGCATAAGAAAAAACATTCTGGTTTCTTTGCTAAGGTATCATCTGACAAAGTCAAAGCAGCCAGCAGGCTGCAAATTTCACATCATTTGTTTGCAGAAATCAGAGCAAACTGCTGCCCCAATCTGTAGTACAGCCTCCACATTTTCTGAAGCAGGTAGCAAAAGGTGCATCGAAGAGTGAGTGGGAGCACGGAACTACACTAAAACTCAAGACAGCCTTCAATGTCTGATAGGACAGCTACCACCACCAAAACAACCACTTTCCACCTTCTCCCAAAGGGATCAAAGCCTCCAGGATGCTGCAAACCATCCTACCTAAAAAAGAACGAGTTAACACACAGCAGCAAGGGCGAATGCTTTTTCAATCAAACGTGCAATAGTTGACCTGCTCATCAGCTTTATATTATCCACTGCACTTGCACGTAGACGTGTATGCAGGAGGAGCTGTTTTCCATCCGGAGGCAGGCTGTGCCTGAAGAGTACAAGACCACCACCTCCCTTGGCCTGGAGAAATGTGGAACAGGGGTGAACCTGTGGAAGACAAGGAATCCAGCTGCTTATCCTGAACCTAGTTTATTCTAGATAGAACTCTCTCCAAGGCAGAGCTCTGTCTGGAGTTTCCGTGTGAAACGTTGGCATAATTCACTTTTTTTTCTATTGCTCCTCTATCTACCATTATTTCGTCATTAAAGGGAACGATTTTAAGTAGTTTTGATATAAATGCTATTAGGCAAAAATCTCCATTCTTAGAGATGTTCACAGATGCTCAGCTGGGAAAATTACTGTAGCAGGTTTTCATAAAAGAAATGTCTCCCGAAATTTAATCAAAGTCAAAAGAACATGATCCTTCTGATAATTACAGCTTCAGGAACACACAGAACTGACCAGCCAGACTGCCCCCAACTCCAGCAATTCCTCTTTACTGCTCCTTCACAGACACCCCACAGCACTGTTACCTCTCAAAATCTCCCTTAAATGTTCAATATACGATTCATAGTGTTCAAAAATATGTTTTTTCACAATAACTATAGAATACAATTTTTTAATAACAGATTAAATTGAAGACTTTCACTTCTAACCACAGAAAGATTTCATTTATTCATTGTCTGTCACTTTCTTTTTACCAAAGCTGTGATTTATAGCCCCAGCCAAACTGGTGAATACTGGCATGACCGGCATGGCATTTCTGCTTTTAGGTCCTATGCTGCTGTGCCTGCAGACAATGTCTGAAGTTTTGATGTATGTAACATTCACTGAACCTGGCTGTTAGCACCGGTGCTTTCAGTGACATTCTGTAGAGCAATGAGTTATTTTCTGCACTGATTTGCTGCTTGGATTATGGGTTTATTCCTTCAAGCCTGACTTTTCAAAAAAGGAAGAGAAAGTTTTAAAACTTCTATAATTTGAGTTTCTGTATCTTTTTAACTTTACTACATCACTCCTTCTTAATCACAACATAATTTTGTGCTAATTAAATTGTGTATGACCTAACCCTTTCTATTTGTAGATTTTGTCTTGCTCACTCCCCATTGATCTACTTCATCATATCTGCTTTATATGAACCTTAGTGAGCTCACTCATATAATTTATTTTTTTTTTAAGTCTTCCCCATCACTCATATGCCATCTGTTCCATCCTTACTTTGGAGAGGAACATATTTCTAAATTGCCTCGATGAGATCAATTGTATTCAGCTCACTCGCCATGTGCGTCAGCTTGGGCTTATTTACTGAGTGAAGTCACCCATCCTCTTTCCACTTGTATTTCACCAGCAATACACATTTATAAGGCTTGGCTTTGCTAAAGCCGGCAGCTCTCCTTTCAGTCTATTTACCATAGCAAGCTGTATGGTAAGCTTCATCGAACTCCTGTGATGCTGTAACACCCTCTCTGAAGGTAGTATAGTGTAATCAACATTTTTTTTTTTAAATAGGATGTGGCAAAGAGTCAAATCTTAAATGTTCTCCTGTTGGTTTAACTAGTGTCATTCAAGTTTCAAGCCATCCAAGTTATTTCTTTGGGAGTGAAGTGTCTCAATCACAGAAGTACTACGTACATTAGGTGGCTTCTTATCTACTGTGTTAGGCTTGGGACAGACACAGTCTGGGAAACCTGGATGATCAACATGAGATCTGATGCTGCTCCAAAGGCACTTCAGGAGGCATCAGATCACTTCACAAGCTACAGCAGGCATTTTTAAGTCTTACAAAGTTGCAGAAGCGACACTAGATGGGAAGCTCTCATATACCACCTTTTGAAAGGACCGTCATTTTGATTTGCCATAAGTTGGAGATGCATCAACACTATTTGCCAGAATGTGGACCTGGCATGCAATCAGAGTGCTACAAATCCCCAGCGAAGAGAGCAGTCCTTTGGTGCTTTGTAGGGTACATGCCACTCCAGCCCATCACAGCTGTACATACAGGCTCTCATATATAACCCTTCGTTCCTGAGCCGGTGGAGGAGGGACATCATCTAGGCAGCCTGCATCCAAACCAAGTGACCTGAAAAGGGTCTTGTGAAAGTCCATTTCTGGATCATCTTCTGCTGCAGAACCACGTAAACCTGTTGGAACCACCTTACACCTCAGCAATACAAGAGCAGACAAGGCAGCCTGCACTGCTCAGACTCAACTACAACACAAACCCCCAGTTCTGAGCCCCTGTCAAGATACAGTTCCCCACATCTTCTTAAAAGCATACTAGGTGCAAGGTTGACACAAGACATTATAAATCTTCTCTTTAAAAAGTTCCAATAGCTCAAGAACTTCAGGCGTATTGTATTTATTTCAATGGCACAAACAAAAGTACCTTAACATTCAAAATCTATTCCCACTGAGAAAGCAACTTATTAGTAAACAACTAACGTTTCCCACAGTGAAAACAATTTATTTCCCACAGAGAAAACAACTTATGAGCAGAAAGCACACTGGAAAGGCAATCTGGGTTCTGCGGAGCAGCTGCTCATCAATAACACTACTTTCAAAACATGCATTATAACGACCTCTGTTAGACCACACATAGTACGGCGTATTGCATCAAATGCCTACATTACTGTGACTTCGTATCTTGAGAGTAGAAACATATTAAATCTTCTAATACTCCATGGGTAATCCTGACACCTGGAAGTCTTTCTTTAGAAATTGGGAAGCAAAGCCTGGCATGTTTATATCTCAAACAGCCTTCACGGGAAATAGACTTATTAAGGACAAATCTCAATTTCCATTTTTTATTCCACCAAGATTGCTTGAATAATATAAAATCAAAACATGATTAAAATTAAGGTTTGTAGCAAAAAAGTGCCCCAAGGCATGCTTTCGAAAGGAAAAATAAAAAGACGACAAATGTGTCCATATTAACCATGAGTTCACCTTTAAGGTGTGTGAAAATGAATGAGCAAAGTGAACCCTCACAAAGCAAATAAAAACATGAAAAGGACCAAAGCAGGCTTGTTTTTAAGTTAGATGTCTAGAAGTCAAGGTTAGAAACTCAGAACATTTAAAAAAAAAAAGTACTAGTAATTAACTTTGTCTTTTACTTGACAGAAGCTTTGCTCCCATGTGGCATGCAATCTGCATGCAGCATTTCCTAAGCACCAGCTCTGAGGAACTTGTGTTTATCCTCCATCGAGGCAATCCAGGAGTGTTTGCATGTTTGTGCAGCGTGATCAGGGATGTTTACAGAGCTATTCATCATTTCATTCTGTCTTGTCCAGAATCACTGAGTGTTCCTTGAAGCAGAACAGCTTCAAGGAAGGTCCACACACTTTTCAAGCTAGATAAATTAAACTTTGAATGCGCTGGTACCTTCACTTAATGTCACTCAATATAGATTTGTCATGCTTCACCATATACAACATATTTTCAAAACTCAAATATGACTAGTCTTTTTTTTCTTGTTACTTTTTTTTTCCTTGGGGGAGGAAGGAACTGATTTGTCTTATATCCTTACTTTCCCCAGGCCTTGTACCATTGACTTTCTGATGTCCAACAACGGTAAAGTAGCTACCAAAATTTGTTTTTTTTTCATTTTTTCCATGTATTTTTCTTTTAGCTTTTATAAATACATGAATTTGCTTTCCCTAGAGTACGTGTCCCAGTCATGAACTACAAATTAAAACCTCCAAATTCTGTCCCAGAACAAACACTCCTGAATGGTGCCATCACAACACAGAAGCATTGGTATTCCCTATTCAGGAAAAGGATAGCATTCATATACTTCTTGGGATGTGGATCACATACAACGAAGTAGAGGCTGTTTTATAACTTGGAAGTAGTTAATAAAAGGAAAGGCAAAACAGCCATTTTTTTCCAGGTGCCTGTGGATGAGCATCTTCCAAACTCGAATTTCTGATGAGATCTTCCCAGACCAGCTAGGCACATGGATGACTGAGGAACACAACATTTTCTCACAAGGCTTAAGACCACCCAGTTCTTCCAGTCTTCACTATTTCCAGCCTCTTTAACACAGAAAGTCATGGCACTAAAGCCCACCTCTTCCAGTGCTGCCCAAATAGATGGCAAGTTTTGACTTGGTAATGAGGCAGAAATAATGGAAGAGAGAAGCCAATCTCATTGAGTACTGTGATTTATTTCAGGTTGCCAGCTCAGACAGCTACTGTGCTTTCCTCCAACCTGTTCGCTTGATAGATGGTGTCCCAGCACAAGTGGACAGAGAAGTGACAGAGGTGATGGCAGCCTGCCCTCGACCCATGTTTGGTTGATGAACCAGAAGGACCCACACAGCCTCCAAGCACAGAGTGAGGAAGACTGACTATGAGATAGAAAAATCCAAGAAACCATCAGCTTGTAACATGAGGCTCACTTGCAGGAATGAATCTATGGGAAACGATGTTTTTTTTATCACTTTAAAATTGATGCTGGGTAAGAGCAGAATCAGGCCTTTTGCAACTATCTTTTTCCCATTGCATCTCATGTTCTTGAGTCTGAGCTTTGTTATATGGAATCTATTATCGGGTCCTCACACAGGCACAGCTCCCGTTAGTGTCAGAAGGAGTTATGATACACCTGCTTATCGAGAGGAGATCAGAATCCCTGGTGGCACAACTTCTTTCAAAGAAAAATCTCGCAGAACTATCAAGCAAAAATACTTGAAATTTTAAAACCCTTCAGGCAACAATTATAGCTCTGCTGGTCCTTTGGAGGAGCACAAAGGGCCCCATTATACAAAATTATCTTTTGTATGTGATACCTGGCAGTAACTCAAAACACTTGTGACACAAAAGGACAACTAAGTTATATTTTAAACAACAGCACAAGCAGGTAGCTACTTTGCTACTCTTCTATCTCTTGCCTTCCTGGGAGAGAAATGTTTGTTGTTAAAATCACTTCAGGATCTCCGTTTCCACCTACACAGAATAACTGCGCGCTCCGAGAGCTTTTACCGTTGCAGTAGGACTGAGTACTCTGGCTGCAGGCATGTTCTCATCAGCAAGCCTCTCCACTGCTTAAGTGCTTCACTTGACCCAGGCCAGCTTGCAGCAGCAGAAGAAATAAAAGAAAATGAAAGAGAGCTCTGCTGCAAACCCAGGGCCGAAGGCCACCTTTCCACCACTATTTCGGTCACGACTCACCTCCTCCCAGCAGATTGCACATTGCATAGGGCAGACCAGCTCTTCCCATGCTGGGAGGATGGCAGCATGGCACCAAGGGGTCAGCAGAGGGATAAAGACTTCGTTAGAGGGGCACAAGGTAAAATTCCCTTTTTCCGTGATGTGAGCACAGAGAGCAAGTAAATGCAGCACTCAATATGAATGGAGAGGTTGTGACAGCACAGGATGCCTTTTTTTCTCTACTTCAGGAGAGACTGGCCTGTTGTGAAAACATTTTCATAAAGATAATTATGGTTTTCAGTGATACATACGGCACTGAAAGCTGAAGTGATGAGTCAAAATGTATCAACATTAGAAACCAATTCCACTACAATAAAAATTACAGAAGGCTTTTTATGGCAGCAGCATGAAGAACTTTGCTTCTCCCTTCCCCTGAATAACGGCAAATCATGTCCAAAAGAATTCAACACAATCAGCTAATGGACTCAGCAGTAGTACTTATTTATCTATCATTTCCATTACCACAGTGTTTTCCCCTCTCTCCCCAGCACTACAATAGCTTTTTTTCCACTATAGCATGAAAACATCAATCTCTGTCCCAGCCATTGTGGGAACTATCATTTTGGACAGTTGCACTGCCAGTGCCAACATGCTTTGCTCTGTTTTGTTAACCCAAAGCTTTGTTCTTAGCACCCTGCTTAAAATTTAAATGGGGAGGAGTTGAAACAGGAGAAGGCGCAGCAGTATCCCCCCCAAGCCTTCTTGAGTGTCCCAGCTCAGGTCTGCAGAAAACAATCAATGATTAAATGCTGCAAGAACTTGTTCTTGAGCTTTATGGAAGACCTGCCAAATGCACGTATGTTTATGTGTGTTTATCCAACTCTTGTGTAACCACACTGGAGTCTGCACACCCAACATGCACACACATGTGCACCCCAGGAGCAATCCCTCTTGCTTCAAGCACTGCACAGTGATGGTTGGAGGCAACCTCTACTGCAAGGACATAGCAGCCTAGTCTTTGAATCAGAGACACCAAGGGTTCACAGACAGAAGGCATGAAAAGAAGGTGGTGTGGAAAAACTTTAAAATGATACAAGCATATATGAAAAGAAAACAGAGAGCTCAACAGGGGTTAGGTCTGACAGTTGGATGCAGCCTGGCAAGCAACCATCATCTCCCCAACTGTTCAAAATGGTGTGTCCCCAAACCTATGATAAAAAAGCAGAAGCTAAATGGAGCAGAGAATATGGCCAGAGTTCAAATTCACTCATGGAAAGCCAGATGACAGGTTTTGCAGTCAGTAAGGCACGAGGAGAGCTATGTTCCGATTTGTACATTACAATGCAAACAGATTGCAAACAAGTTCCTAATCTCGCTGCATTTCAGAATAAACCTTAGTTAATTAAAGTTGGCAGGACTTCTGAAAGAAATACAGCAGTTACCTTCAACAAGTATTTGCTGCAGTCACACATACAAAAAGCTTATTATTCTGTAAGTATGTCTGTTGAAGCAGACCATGAAAATTTTGGGCAGTCATACAAAGCAATGTGTGCGCACCCAGAGAAATGCATTGTGCAAACCCTGTGTTACACAACACTGAAACAATTGTATTTGAATAACAACAGAGTCCTCTTTTTCTCCTCATGGCACTGTGGATATCTCGTACCTGTATTCTTCCCACTACAACCCAGGTAGCTGGTTCTGTCTGTGTACTTGCATACTGAACTGTAAAGAAAATACCAACGTATTGCTGTGCCTTGAATGAAAAATTGTTTATCAAAGTGCATCACTGGCACTGAACCCACATGCGTAGTGCTTTGCAGAGGAGAAGAGTGAATATTTTCCCAGTTTTCTTGACATTTGGCTTTGGTCAGAGACAAAATTTTAGTCAGTGTATGGACATCTTCTGAATTATAAACTTGTAATTATAAACTTGTAAACTATAAACTAAAAGCAGTTACATACCAGCATTTAAATCACTTATTTTTTGGAAAGACTTTCCTTAGTAATGTACACAGTGAAGTTACTACATTACAGATCAACATGCATATTTAGTACCTATCACCTGCAGTGTCATTTCCTGCCCTCATTCCTGCAGTAGCTTCTCTGGCCGAGATGCCTGTTTTAGCCACTTTCATAGCTATGACACCGACACTGATTCAGCAAATGGAGCTTGGGACCTTTGCTCACCAAGATCACAGCCAGGAAAATGCAAGCCCACCTTTCCTGCACCCATTGGCTTGTGCTGGGGCTGAGGAACAGAGCAGCAAGCTGGTCTTCTGCCTTTCCTAATTGAGCCATTCCTCTTTTCACACAATACCAACAGCTAGCTCTTAAACTCACACAAACATCTCTACAGACCAGCATAAGGAGCTGTCAAAGCTTTCCATCCTTAAGTAGATAGCACCAATACGTTCTTGATAGCCCATTTCATACCAGTCTAAAACGGACAGACTGTTTACATCCTAAATTAGAGTCAGCCCAGAGTTCGCCCATTTATTATTAGCTGATTAAAAAAAAAACAAAAAACAAAAAACCACACAAACCAAAAACAAACAAGCTTTAGAAATATGCACACCTCAGTTTCCCCAAAACAGCATTACAGAGTCCCACTTTGTGCCCCAGAGAACATTACAGTGTCCTTCTACAGGGCTCTTCATTTAGGAAGTCATGTCATACAAGCGATGATAAATTCTTACTATTTTCTATTCAATTTTTATAACAGTCCGGGTGAACTTTCTGCCCAGTTTACTTATCCAGCAAGAAGACAACTCACAGGAGATGTCTTCACGTGGAGCCCTCTTAAGCTTCCTGGACATTTGGTTTAGTAGGTTTCCCACTAGTGAAACTCCAGAGATGCCTTTCCCCTTGTAGACAAGGTGGAAAAGGAAGAATATTCAGCATTGCCAGGGAGGAAAGTATTTTGAGTATGCATACTACTATCAAGCTAGTGTAAAAATATCTTTTATTAACCTAGAGAATAATGAGAAGCTGGTTAAGATTCTGTATTTTGTTGTTAGCCTCTGCATATGCTTTATGATAAATGCTATTGAAGTACTTTAATTACTTTTTTGTGTTAACCATTCACTATTGAAAGGACTAGACTTGTTTATATGATCTCAGAGCTCAAATATGAGAGTAATTGACATTTTTTTGATCAAAGGAAGCGAATTATTTCTGCACTGAATTCAAAAGAAGCTTTCTCATAACAACAGCGTATCTCAGAAGACTCTCATTACCATAATATAATCAGGTCTTTATAGGAAGGGGATCAAATGCACCTTTGCATGTTATAACATTCAAGTGATGTTAATTATCTTGCAATGGCTACATTTCATTTTATGCCATGCAACTTTTTAATACACTGTGGTTATTTGGACAAACCAGATTGCTCACTTAAATGTTACTCAGATATTGCAAGCAACTGTTTGTCCTTGGAAACAGTTTAAGAAATTGGGACTCTGTTCCAAGCAAACACACGTTGACTAAACATGTCCCGCAGGCTGTTGAGAAGACTGTATGCCGTGGTGCAGAGAGAAATAGGTGCCTTTAGTGCAAGCAGTAAAAATACGAGAGGTGGATTCTTTCACACGGAGAGGCTTTATGTTGTGCCTAGAGGGAGTGAGTCATAAAGACGGCAGCACTCGCCTCCAAAAAAGTTCAGCATTTTGTAAGGCTTAAGTTTTCAAACTCCACATCAGTCACAAGAGCTGCCATCATTCTCAAGTAGCAGAGATGAAACTGGAAGCTTTACTGGAATAAATAGCTTTTGTAGAATAAGTGAAGTGAGAAGCTGAAGAAGCCCTTAACAGGCATGCAGTCACAACAGCAAGTTCATCACGAATAAAGGCATCAGGTTGGTGCACAGAAGTGCTTCAGCAAAACCAGCAGGAAATTAGGGATGGGATGGTCAACCTTAACCTTGGATATTAAAGAATCACTGGATAGGTTGGCCTCCTTGTCCAGCTTTCTGCAGTGCAAAAGGAAGCATCACCATCCCTGCCCTGGGTGTCACATCTAGCACTTGGCATTTGCCAGGAAGACAACACCAAAGCAGGACCACTTGCAGAGTCACCAGGTTTTCAAGTTTTCCCCAGTACCTTCCATGCTCTTGCAGAGGATGGCACAATCTCAGCATGTCAGAAAGGCATAATGGGACTCTGCGATCCCCCAGCACACATCAGCTGGTGGGTGGCTGATCGTGATCACCTTCAGGAGCACTAATCCAGTCTGGTCAGTTATCTTAATTATTGCATTTTTCTGATTATGAAAGCAAGATATGGCCCTGCAGAACAGGGAAGCACTAATGGCGGGAAGCCCTGTGCTTTCAATGGGGGAGCAACGGACACAGGAGCCTGCACAGCAGATCTGGAACCATCTGTGTTAAGAGCCAACAGTGAGAGGGCAATGTGTTAAGAGCCAACATCAGACAGAAAAAATAAGATAAAGTCTTCAGAAAATAAAAATAAAAGTTTATCTTTATGCGGCAGGAAGGAAGGGGACCAGTGAAGGGATACAAAATAGATGGGGCTGTCAGTGCCAGAGACAACAGCAACGACCTTAGCAGCTTCAAAGAGGACTAGAAGGAAGTCTAAGAGATAAAGGATAAGAGACTGAATTCAGTCACAATAGTCAAGATAGCAGATAAGATGTGACCATTTGTTTAGAAAGGAGAGAATTTCAGAAATATTACTTAAGAAGAATTGAAAAGCTTAGGACACAATAGTGGAGAACAAAAGCTTCAAGATAACTACAAGGAGATGGACTAAAAAAGGACAGATAGTCACTGAACTAGAGTTACTACATAATCAATATTTCTTCTTCATGGTTATGAAACTACAGAGTCACTGCAAAAAAAATGATATTTCTTATGAAGTTTAGGATGTTCAAAGAGAAAGGTAACTTCCTAAGTTCCTTTGAAAATCCAAGACTAAGTACTAACATCCATTTCTTCTAGTTAAGGTGTGCAAATATATATGCATTCATGACCAAATGCAGAACCTTTCAATGCCTGCTTCCTCAAATTAATATATTAAAGCAGTTCACATTGTATCTCAGCCTGTCATATACAAGTGCTATCTCAAGAAGCTACAGAAGAAAATGAAATTTGAAAATGTTGTTTCATAATTCTGGAATAAATTGAGAGATAATGAAATAGCTACCGTGCTGTTCCACTTGAAATTTAATTCCAGTGTAATTCAAATGCACAGTACTGATTACGCATGCCATCTGGGGGGGGGGGGGGGGGGGGGGGGAAAG
>WKFP01015271.1:1123021-1233938 GCA_011057875.1 Pterocles orientalis | reverse complement strand
GGGGATTTCGACTCCAGCAAAACTGAAGACAGCATCTATATTCCTATCAAAAGCAGGGGAAGAAATATATCTCTATTAGTAACAACTCTTGGGTTTCCAAACATCACACTCTCATACATAAAAACAAAAAATTATTTTGCTTGATTTTAAATGTGCCTGTTCCAAATCTAACAGACACAAAGGCTGGAGGTTGTCAACCGTTCCAGTCCACAGGATTGCTGTCACCACAGGCAGCAGACATACATAGGCAGAGTCACTTTCTGATGATACATCCGTAATGCAGCTGAAGCAACTTTGAAGGAGGATTCTCGCATCAAACTCCTCAAGCAAAAGCCTAAGGGTGTCTGTTTTTGGAAAGCTGTGCCCTGTATTTTAAATTTCTTAAACATTTTAATTCACAGAAAACCACCTCCCAGCTGATGGGCTACCGCACTCTGAACCACTTTCAACCTAAGGCTTAAAAGAACAGTTGACTGAAAAAGGATTAAAGGAGAGAAAAGCCTCCCATGCTGTAAAACATCCTCCTGGGTGGCCCCTGAGTAAAAAACTGGGACTGCAGAAAAGGCTAAACTGAAGGGACCTGTGGAGACCACTTTGTTTTAACCACAGTTTTAACAAGCTGTTCAAGGTTCTTAACTTGTCTCAGGATTTTAAGAGCAGATATTTTAAAGCAGTCATAGAGCAAACACTATCAGTAAATGTTAGCTCTGTCTCTGCTTGCAGTAGCTGTGCAAGGATAGAAAACCTAAAACCTCACAGAGAAGAAGTCTGAAACCGAGAAGCAACCGGAGAGCAAGGGGGAGATGATCATACTCCATTTCTTCTACCTGAACTACCTTTCTTCACAAGGAGGGCACATTTTAGGTTTAGATCCCTGTCATGGTGGCTCTGGAGACCCCAAGAAAGCTTGTTTGAACACAGGTTGATCCTTTGAACCCTCTGTGTGCTCTTTGTACTGTGCTGGGGTGTCCCTGGCCATGCTGCAGACACCAGATGTGCTGATATCCAACAGCTGTGCGCGAGGGATATGCAGCCATGTGCCTGCACCATGCTGTAGGAAGGATGCTGTAAACATTCCCCAGAGGAATCATTTGTATTGTACGTCATTCAATGTCACACAACGGACCTTAGAGTCTAAAGTCCCAGGGATTTGGTTTTGTACCCTTGCTTGTGAATGGTCTTTGGGGTGTCGGGGAAAAGGCACATCTTTTTGGTCTTGTTTTTTTTTTACTGCATTCTCACCCACTTTCCTTTGCTTTTTTGAAGCAAACAAGTTTTCTTAATGAAAAACTGAGCACTTGCCCTCAGGAAACGCACATTTTACTGTTGTGACGCATTTGCTATCTAAATCACTACACCAATTCACGGGTAGCTTTCTTCACAGATGCACCAACTGATGCTACTGTCACGATATCTGTTAGTATTTGCCTGGTGATAGTATTCAGGTAAACACTCCTCTGTGTACAAGAGCACAGTTTGGTACTTCAACATGGACAAGAGATTTCCCTCCCACGCCAGCAGACTATCTCAGCAATTATATTTCTGCCATTTGCTTGAGCTGCCTTGCTGTTGAGCACAGGTCCCTTCCAATTGTGACAAGTCCATGTTTTGGGCAGCAGCACAGACAGGACCTCAGCAGTATCTTATACTTCTAAAAAAAGTAAGAAACCGGATAAAAATCCCTGCATTTGTACTGGATCTCATCTTCAATGACATTTTATAGTTTGGGTATGCTATGTGATTAATATGCTGGTACTCATGAAGAGACTGTCTAAGCATTTCTTAAAAACCCACCTAACCTAGAAGACAAGGCTTTTCAAGTAGAAAATTAATGTTTATACACTGGAATTTTCTTTGCCAAGAAAAAAACCTCAGCTTCAGGACTGTACTTTAGCCAGCTGTTAATTTGCACCCAATCCAATTAGTCTGAAAGCAGTTTAAACAAAGCAGGAAAAAAAAAATGAAATAATCAAATATTAAGCATGGCCATAGTCTCAGTGTTGGGTTAAGAAGGAAACTATCTCTTTGTAGTGGAATATGCTTTTCGTCTCACATGCACAAAGACAAGCCAGGCAGGTGGTTTATTACAATCTGCACAGCAAACCCAAGCATCTCTCGGTGCTTCTTCATTGCTCTGTTCCACTTTGACTGTCCGGTGAAGCTGAAGTTTTGCCATGTTCCATCTGATCTGCTCCCCCATCCATTTCAGCTGACAGACAACTCAACAAACCTGGCAGAGACCAACTAGAGAAGCTGGCAGCAGCTAAAACCACGTGCAAGTGGAAGGGTGACCTGTGGCATTACTCATTACTGACACATCTGACATGCTCCAGCTGTCCTTCCAGCCCTCTGCCACCCTTTCTTTGGTAAGAACAACTATTAATTAAAAAGAAAATAATTAAACACCCCCCTTTCACAAACGCACACTAAGTCTGTTTGCTTTAACAATGCAAAGGAAGACAGAGTACAAATATGTCCCAAACTGAAAAGTTACTCCCAAAAATGACCTATAGCTAATGCAAACAACACCCCTTATTGACTCTAAACTTATAGAATGGTTTGGGTTGGAAGGGACCTTAAAGACCATTGAGTTCCACCCCCCTGCCATGGGCAGGGACACCCTCCACTAGCCCAGGTTGCTCAAAGCCTCATCCAGCCTGGCCTTGAACACTTCCAGGGATGGGGCATCCACAGCTTCTCTGAACAACTGGGGCCAGTGCTGGAGAGAGTGGGATGTGGATCAGAAATTATTTATAAGACTTCTCAGAAACTCGGTGACAGGAAAAATAGAATCACACTGACTTCACTATTCACTATTTTTTCTAATTATGGTCTTTCTTGTCCAGCTCTCCTGCTCCCTCTGAAGTCCTTTCTGACTGACCAGCTGCACCCCCCAGTCAGCAGCATGGACATTTCCATTTCCATTCCTGGAGATACCCCAAAATCTCTGACCAAAATGGAAATGGTCACTTTCCAAGTCAGTCACAAATCTTAGCTAGTCAGCCTTTGCACCCCCCCCCCCCCACACCTTTTTTTTTATTATATCCTCAGGAATTCAGCTAAACTGTGTTGGCATGATTACATACAGTAGATACAAGAAAACAGAAAGGCAAACTAAGAGGGCAAGGCCTTTACAGAATAATCACTGGAATGAAACACCTTGAGCTAAATATCTTTCCCAAATAATTCAGCAAAAGGCACTTGGCCAAATTCTATTTAAAAATAAATGAATAAAGAATTAAACCAGGAATTGTTTCCACTACCTCTTCAGATTCAAAATTGGCCCCATTTGGTATCACATAGCACTCTGAGAAGAGAAACTGGGCAATGTTACCTCTCAGGACACATTTACACACTGTAAATTTTACATTTTTAAATAATTAAAAATAACATGATTATTCAATCAATATTGATAAATACTTAATTTGGTTCTCTTTCTTTCAAGTCAAGTGAATACAATCCCCATTCCACATCCATTATTTGATCCAGGCAAGGTCTAAATTCAAAAATTTCCCTTTGACGTCAGCGGTTGGCTCAGGAGCTCCCTGGGAGGCTAGCAGGAGTTCCTGAAAAGCCCTTCAAAAGGTCCTGAAGCTGAAGTCATGCTAGCCTAAGGCTGTGCACTTTTTTGACTGCTTATTTGTTTCTACTACCTGCAGTTTCCAGTCTCAGGGCTCAGGGATAGCCACATGTGGTCCTTCACAGTAAGCTTCAAGACAGGTAGGTAGGTAAATAGGGTTGATCTGAGCCTTGTGATGGACATCAGGAATCCCTCACTGTATTATGGGGTTTTATTGCCTTAGCAGCAGGAGACAACTTGTGCAATTACCAGATCTCCATTGCCCAGGATCTCCCCCCTCTCCCTTACCAGATCAGCAATAGGACGAATGAGATGCAGCACTCACTTGACATGCAGTGGGACTACTACAATAATTACTTATTTAACTTAAGCACAAAAACTAGGTGTAAGTAACAGTGTCGTTAAAGCAGGCACTGACAAATACCAAAATATTAAAGCACTAAGGATCCCTGGTTCAGCATCAGTGCGAGGGAGCTGTGGGCTGTAAGTGGACTGTTACTACAGCTGCGTCTTTTTCATTACAGAAAAAGAAAGGAAAAAAGAGAAAAGGGAAATACAGGGTGATACAGAATATACGCTATAACACACATCATTCAGTGACTTATTCAGACAGGGGCAAAGTATGTCACGAGATGAGGAGCTGAAGGCTTTCCAAAAAGACTAAAACCTTATTTTGTGGGTTATACACTTAGACATTTCTTGTGCAATATATTTCATATATATGTATATATATAAAATAAGGAGCAAGAGACCACCTGGAGAGAGCCAACCCAAAAAGAGTAAGCACTTCCAGACAGATCCTCATCTCTATACCAGGCGTGACACGCACAATATGGAATAGACCATTGGCTAGTCTGGGTCTTAGTCATAAACCTGAGGTCAAATCCTGGGCTAGTAACTGGGGCTGTGCTCCCTCACAGCTTCTCCTGCCCCTGCAGACACTGGCACAACAGAGAAGCTGGAAAGTCCTTCACTGTCCTGGCAGCAGCTTGAACCATCAGTGTGTGATCAGCTTCTCCTCAGCACCAATCCAAACACAGCCTCACACTAGCTACTGTGAAGAAAGTTAATCTCTGTCCCAGCTAAAACTAGGACACAGCCTGAGCAAAGGAAATGTGGGGAAATAGAACCAGGCAGTACTTTTCAAGCCAGGTGGGGAATTGCAGCTGTGCAGCAGCTGAGCTCCAGAGGAATCCACAGCACCCTCATTCCCACAGCATCACCAGGATGTAAGGACAACCTAATTATGAAAGTAAATTCATAGGAATGGTCACCTAAAGTTCAGCTCATTTCCATACTAGGCAAGTCGGCAGAGACAGTACAAATACCATACGGCAGCAAAGGCAGCATGTCTGGCAGAAGGCTATGCATATTTGCATGACAAATAATCTCATTAAAGAAACAAATTACATATTGCCAACAGAATATCGTCTGCCTTCGACAGCTTTGGTGCCATGGGTTTTCAGATCAACCCACTTCATATGTCAAGAGTATTTGAGCTTGAATAATTGGCCCAAAAATAATCCTTTTGTTTCTAGATTGATAGAATCACTTGTACTGCATCCGAGAAATGCCAGAAGATTAAGTTGGTAATGAGATTGTACCTTTCCCTATTCTTGTTAGTTTGTCAGGGCAAATAATTGATGTGCCATTTTCTGTTCTTGCCATGAGACTGGATTTGCATTTTTGCTTCCAAAGGAGCTGGGGTTTTTGGTGGGTTTGTTTGCCTTGCTGTTTGTTTGTTTTCAGGGTTGTTTGGGGGAGGGGATTTCTGGGGTGGGAGGTGGTTTGGTTTTGGTTGTGTTTTCTGATTTTTGTTTTGTTCTGTTTTGGTTGGGTTCGCAGGGTTTTTGTGTTTTGTTTTGTTTTTTTTTTTTTTTGTGTGTAGTTTTTTTTTTTAATTTTTATTTCTTTATTTTGAGTTGCGTACAAAAAAAACCCCAGAACTACACCCAGGATTTGCAGGCTACAAGAGGACACCATTCTCCCCACATTCTCACCTTCCCCATTCTCACATTATTGCATATTCTTTCCTACAGAAGAGCAAATATGATTCCTATGATGTGCTGCAGGATTTGCAACTATTTCTCTACAGATATATCTCAAATCACTGTCATAAATACTCACATTTACACAGGGCAAGCCATAGATCAGCACTTCACCTGCTCTTTATACCACTTAAAGGTCCGCATGTAAATGGATTCACATCCCGAGGTCACTGCACTTTAACACGCTGAACCTCCCAGGCATTTGAGTCAAGAACTCAATCTGACAAGTGTCTGTCTCTTTTTTCCACCTCAAAACATAAGGTTTCATACACCAGCCCCTTAAACC
The DNA here is from genome assembly GCA_011057875.1 of Pterocles orientalis. NCBI lineage: Eukaryota > Metazoa > Chordata > Aves > Pterocliformes > Pteroclidae > Pterocles > Pterocles orientalis. Next base: position 1,228,024 of record WKFP01015271.1, on the reverse strand, counting down.
CTGACATCGAAGGCATGCACCTTGTAACATACAGAGAGTATCACCACAGGGAGATGCTGGCATTTCTTGCTACCGCATTTTTATTTTATTTCCATACCATGCTAACAAGACACAGTTCCATCAGTCTGCAACTGATGATATCTGTAATTATATCAGAAGCCTGGCTTAAAGGTAGAAAACAGTTCTGATAAAAACACTCTTTCAAAAGTTTTGTTAAGTTCTCATAGCCAGCAGAGAATAAGAGGGGTTTTCATCAAATACAAAAGGCCAACAGAAGTCATTTACAGTCTTACCATCCTCAAACACATACAGTCATCCTAAATTCATACCAATTACAACATAACAGTCATATGAGACATTGACACTTGAGACAAATTTACACAACACAATTATGCACAAAATTGTCAGCACTCACACAAGTTGGGCATGCCATTATGCACTTTAACATATAGTTGGCTTGTTCATAAGATACATTTTCATACAGTAATTGTAACTTAATTCAAGGTGAAGACTCTTCACAGACTTTTCCCCACCCTGCTGAAAGGTTAGGCAACAGGTTACTTTTCTGTTACTAATATTAAATAAATAAGAGTCCCTCGTCACAGCTGGCTCCTTTTTTTTTTTTGCCTTTACAGTGCTGCTTATCCCTTTTTGTCACGTTTTTCATTGCTCTGCTCCTTTGAGTACATCCTTAACCCTTGTAATAGATAGAAACTACCATCCTGACCCTGTGTTCCTGTCTGTCTTGACAGTCTGCAAGTGACTACATGAATTCCCAGACTAGTGAATTGGCCTAAACAAAAATAAAATTAAAAAGACCTAGCATCTAATAATAATAAAAAAAATCATAATGGAATTGAAAAAGGGGGCCAGGGGAGAGCTGTTTGTTTTCTGGGAGTTACAAATCTTTTATCTGAGGGGTTTTGCGCCCACAGAATGGATATTGACACATGTTTTTCCACTGAAAAGTCCTCCTTGCCTCCACCTCACCCTCCAGACAGCACAGCTGCTTGAATTCATACATCTATCCTGTGTTTCCTTGGAGCAAGTGATAAGTAGACCTACCCATAAGTATCTGTACTGTGTTTTTTTCCATTCCGGCTGAGAGCTGGCTGAAGGTCAGAGCATAAATTACATTTACTACAACACATTTTGATGGGCTGAATCGATACCCGTGATCGAGTACACTGTGCAGGCTCCCAACAAGGACAGATCTCCACTCCTGTCATGAATTCTTTCTGTTCTTTAAATCATAGCTATCTCCATTATTCCACTCTCAGAAAAACCCCGTTTTCTGACAATACAGCAAAACACATTCTGCAAGAGATAACATTCCTCACCAAACTCAGTTTAATAAATTCCCTCGGGGTTTTTCCGCAAAGGAAACAGCAAATAAAAGGATAGAAATCTATACAAAAGTTATCAAATTCAAATATCAAAAAAAAAAAAAAGTCATAGCTCTGTTAAAGAATTAGAAGAAACCAAATTTCCCCACACTGTTGGTTTGTTAAAATGCACTACTACATGCACAGTCATCTTGAGATGGAATCTCAAGACTGTGTATAGTGCTCTGGATATATATGGGGTTACAACAACGTGCAACACAATCCACAAACACCCATGTACCTGCAGGATACACAATTTAAAATAATCAGAGCTAAATGCACTTATTCTTCCTACACAGCACACAGAACAGAGGTTTAGGTTTTTATGAGTATAGGAGGTATGCTTCAACCTCTCCACTATCCATCTAGAGCGGGGTTTTAGCTGTTTGCTTTTCAGGTCATTCTTGGGAGGAATCACTCAGTGTCAAAAGTTTCAAATCACATTTCTGGACTGCAGTTTCCATTTAGCATTGGCTGTGGGAGAAACGCCTCAGGGACTGGCAGTCAATTGTTTCAAATGACTCAAAACCTTTTAGCTACAAACAAAACCATTTATCCAAACTTAAACCCAAACCAAAACCCAAAATCACCTACAAGAAAAGCACTACCACCCCACAGAAATAAACAACCAACCCCAAAAGCCAAAGCACCCACCCTCGCCACCAAGGAATGCTGCCAAGAATGCCTAGGATAACTAAATTTAATATTTTTCTTTGAAAATTTTGGCCAAGTACTGTTCAGCCGATCTACCACTGGACTAGGAAGAGAGATTCCCTCTTGTAATAATATCTTAATGTTTCCTCTTGTTTCTCTTAGCCTCTCCATTCAGTTAGGCACATGACCCCAAGTGTACAGAATATTTTTGAAGAACAAGCACTTAATAATGTATTTAAGCATGTAACTATAGTCCTGGACTGCATTGAAGTGTTTTCATGAACATGAACATCATTTCAAGATTGTTTCCAGCAGCTATGAATAATTAAACCAAAGCTGGACATGCGATTAAAGATTAGGAGTAAAGATCTGGCACTTAATTTATCACCAGTAACCAGCTCCACAACTACCTGCACATATGTGCTTGTTCTCCAAAGGCTTCCTCGTGATCCCAGCCAGCCCAGGGACCTGAGGTTATATAGTATATATACACTAATGAGTAATTTATAGTGCCATAGTCTTTCCTGGCAAGAGAGCTCAAAGAAGAGTTTTTTGGGTCACAACCACAGCTATCACAGGCTCAAAATGCTTAACACGTTGGGAAGCAGGGGGAGGACAATAAAGGCAGACATCTCATGCCATACTTCAAACATTGGCCTGGGATCTGAAAAGGCCACAGGCATCACTGTCAAGGACGCAAACTCTGTCTTCAAGTCAGTCAAGTACATCGACTAGCTGCTTAGGAATCAGCCTTGAGCACGCATCTAACACTGAGATGTGCAGAGGCTGAAAGTTTAAGGGTAAAACCAGGAAATTATTAGTAATACAGTTAAACAGTAATACAGAAAAACATAGTTTCCCTATACATTTATAATTTCCAGTTTTTAATTACAAATGCAATTAATGAAAATCAGAAAAATAACACCAGATTTCAGGGAAGGTCAATTCATGACTGAGCTGCAGTTCCAAAAAAGCTATTTTGAACTGATAAAATCCAGGTATCCCCAAAAATAGGAGAAGTCTTTCTTTTGAGGACTGTACAGTGGTATGGGTTATGGCAGAGGCTGACACTAAAAGTGACTGTTGATGATCACAGCAACACATCCTTCTCTCACACAGCCTTGTTCCACTGAGCAGGAGAAATCTGGCAACACAGAAAACAGCAAGGTAAGAGAGAATAAGGGAAGCACTTAAACCTTACCCTTTATTTTTTGTTTTAAAATAATAATAACAATAAAAAGAGCATGTATAGATCTCTGTTCCCCTAGAAAGCGTCAGCAGATCTAAGCAGGTCAATGAACTAGATTAAACAATGCGGTTCCCACTTAAGAATAAAAAATATTTTAGGACAATATTCAGTTGTTTTCACTATTTTGAGACCAGGCACATCTTCCAGAATAAAGAAATGGATTTACTTGGCATCATTTCCTCCTAACAGGGTACCCACCACCCAGCTTAGAGAGGATCTCTCAGAATGGAACCAGCCCACACAACAAACGCTCCCTGCAGGAAGAGGGGTCCCTCCAGCAATCGCCAGGATAGATTTCAACGGCTGTAGATATTATTAAAGTCAGGAAAAGCTCTGTGGAATTTGGTTTTATTTACCTTTTAGAGCTACAGCTCCATGGGACAGCCTTTCTGTGCTACCCACCAAAGGGAGGCTGCAGCATCCCCTCGTCACTAGATTTGTCTGGGATTGTTAATGAAGCAGATCTACACAGTTTGCTAAGTTCTGGTTGCCTTGAGGTTGCATTATATAGCTATACTTTACCCTGGATAAACGTCTAATCTCCTAGGACAGATCAGCATGACAACAAAGGTAACATGTTTAATTTCTTAAGATGTTTAGTGTTTTTCAGTAGAGCAAGTTGGATTTCATCCTCAGTCAGCTGGCATTAGTAAAACAAATCCTGCCTTTTTATCAATAATATATAAATCATTAAATACACAGCATTGTTTTGTAATTGTTTGGCATTGCATTGGTCCCATGCAGGAAAGACAAACCATGACCAGACTGCTGAACCAGGTACTGCCACTGGACCCCACTGAAAACAAGCTCAAGCTGCCCTGTGCCTTCAGGGTCATGGCAGTACATCTGTGCAGAAATAGCAAACCCCCTCACTCAGTGTTCTCCCAACCCCTTCTCACATGAAAGTAAAGTTCTCCACAGAATGACTACAACATTTCAAACTCTGTAGCAGTGCGTTAATTTTGATGCATTAATTCATGAAGCCCACAGTATCTCAAAGATCTCGGTAAGAGCTGCCTACCGATAAGTGCTGTACAATGCTCTGTTTTGCAGCAGCTTTTTTTTAAATAACAAAACAAAATAAACACCACAATGTCAAACTTGTGTAGCTTGTGGAGCATACATTACTGTTGCCCTAGGGCTGCAGTAACCTTGCACACTTTTCTCACTGAACACTTTTCAAAGAGAGGGTTTTTTTTTCACCTTAAGAAATAATCCATATTTTATACCCCACAGCGAGGAAAGCCTCAAGGTTCACCTCTCAGGTGTTTAACCATATCAAAGCAAGGTCCACTGGTGCAGGGAGGCCAAAGCATTTAATAATTCACAACTTGCTTTATGAAACAAAAGCAATTCCTAACAAACCTCGCCAAGCACGATAGCTGCATCTCAGAGAAGTGAAAAGAACAGCTTTAAAAATAATCAGCTGCCAGATCTTGCTATTTACCCAAAGAGGAGCCCAACACAGAAGATCTCAATGCTGTGTTTTGGGTTCACACAATTTAGTTCTACAAACACAGTGGCTCTGCAGCCAGGCAGATGCACTGCAGGAAGAATTGGGGTAGTGGAGAGGAAAAAAGTCAGTAAGGATCCATGGCAGCTCAAGAACTGAAACTGTGTAAGAAAAGTCTGGCCCAAACCCACCTAATAAGGATTTGTTTGCTTCTACTTTCCTGGAGATAAGTGCATCTTTAAAAGACTAACTGGAGTTAAAGAGTTAAATTTCCTGTGGTGATCAAGCATACCAAGAAATGTGAATAGTCAAACTGCCTTGTCATAAAAAGCTGTGTTTTCACTTGAATTATGATATCTGTGGAGACTTAAATCTGCCAGGGCACACACATGGAATTTCTTAGATATTTTTGTGGCTGTTAAAAAAAAATGTTTAGTCTAAAGTTGGCATTTCCTAATCATTTCATGATTAAGATGAATATTGGTCCCAGTGTATAAATAACCCATTTATCCTCAACCCAAATGATTATGCCTGACTGCAGTGATAATACCTGATCTTCCGACCTATAGCAGATATGGGCTTGTCCTTTAACTAAAGAGAAATACATCCATCTCCCAGGGCATTTCCCTCCAGCGTGGCCATAGCAAGGGGTCCTCCTGCCCCACCTCCTGCTGGACATGGTTACTTTATGCCATGCATAGGTCAATATTTGTTGAAGAAAATTAGAATTTCGTGCATCTGTAAAGTCCTGCAGGATGTTAACATGCAGGGGAAACAGGTGTGTGCAGGATGGAGAACGTGATGTCCAAGACTTAAAAACAGAACCTCCCTACTGGTAGGTAGTGTTGGAGAGATCAATGTCCCATTCCTGTCTCTAAGCAGCACACATATATCAGGTCACTGCTAACAAAGTTCAACACAGACCCCTAAGGGACCACAAAACCAATTTTGCTTTAATCAATACTGACACTGAATTAAGGAATTACCACGTACAGATACGATGATGATCACTGTAGCATCTGCTGTGGGGGTATGTACTGTCTCGGTACCCATAGTCCTCATTCAATACTTTCAGAAAGGAAAATCAACTGAAAAGGTATATGCCTTAAACTGCCATTAAAAAAAAATAACTTCTAATAAGAGATGCAGATATAAACAAATACTGTTACACTTTTAACAGAGCAAGAACACACTGTGCATCCCCCTTTATCTTTCTCCAGTTAAAGCCAGAAATAGAGCACACTGTGCCCCAAGACAGAGCTTGAGGGATACATTTAGACTGCACAGGAACTGTAGGGAAAATAAGCACTGACACCCAAAGATACCCCATTGAGCTGCACAATCCCACAGTTTAAAACTTAAGGATTTGTTATTTGGTTGCATAGGACTATTTAAACCATTGCACATGCCCCATGAGGGAGCTGAGAAGTTTGAACCTCCACCCACAAGCCCATAGGGCTCAATTTCTGGCACTTGCTGCCACCTATCTTCACCTTTTCTTACCTTAATTCTCTTATCTATAAAACAGGGTTAAAAATATCACTGCTGTGAGGTCCCTGTATATGAGCAGCTGTATCAGAGCTGGGTGTTACACTGAGAGTTATTAAATAAAACGTGACAGGGCCTAACCCATTTCTTAAGAAAGATTTCAGCTCACCTAGGATTCTAAAAGAAGTAATCCCGGATAAATCTCATCTTTTCTCTATTTCTGCAACATGATGTTTTTCACCCTGTTTTTCCACTGCAAAAGCTCTCAAGTAAATTCCACCCTCCCCTTCTTTTTTTTCTTAAGTATAATGTCAGTTGTCTCTCAGCATTCAGAAACCAGTGTGATCTCCTGGGCTTTATGTACCAGAATTTGGAGTGATAAATGCTCCTACCTCACCCTCAGGAATTTCAGCTCTTTGTCTTTGGGGTTTACAGGCATGAGTGACTGAAAGAAAGAATACATTTTCCTTTCCAGATTTGCATTGTATGCTTGTATAAAAAGATTCTAATAGAAAAGTGGCATTGATAGCAGCAATACTTCTTAATCAAAGAGCTGCTCATAGGAATTATATACTAGATGATACCTTCAAATAAGGACATAAATTATGTTACATTGCTTCATTTGATTCTTTGGGGAACGTTTAAGTTTAGAACAAAACACAGTATAGGTTTTTAGTACTGAGAAATAATGTCACTAATTGCAATCTACAGCATATTCACTTAAATAAATTAACTTCCCAATAAACTACCTTAGTGTAAGTCTACCCCACGCCACTGTCTCACACAGGTCCAGCATGGGAATACTGCAAGAACTTATTGCTCTTATATTACTATATATATTTTTAGTAACTTATACATAGTAATATTACATATAGATTATACAATTACTCATTACTATTGCTTTATAGAAAGGCTACAAAGAAGAAGAAGATAGAGTTAAATTTTGGATGATGCAGAGAGCCTGTTTTTTTGGTAAGATTACAGGGACTTTCTTCCTCTTCCAGCCTCATTCTATTACCCCATACCTTTCACATGGTATGGAGATGGAGATTCCACATTTCAGATGAAGATTTACACCAGGTGAAGGTATTTGAGCAAGGTGCCACCTTTTCCAACTCCAGATCCAAATGACTGCTCATTCAAATAAAACCTACTCCATTTCTGCCTCCTTCCCTCCATTCTATTTACTTCAATGATCACTGGATGAAGGTGTGTTCTTAGGCTAGAAATTGAGAAATATCACATTCTTAACACTCATTTCTCCTAGATACAGGAGCACTGCTGATACCACCACCACCTGTGCTGTTTAGCTTCAAACATCCTGGATAATATGTCTGCTCAACTAATTTCTAGGTTTCATACACACATTAAATCTTTGTGCTCATTTTCCTCCATCCTGTAGTCTCTAAGTTAAAATAACCCCTTCTTTTTCCTTTTATTCTTCCTTTTAGAATATATATATATAAATTCCACGAAAAGTGTTTCTGTCTGCATTACAGACCTTAAAAAGTACCCGTGCCTGATCTACCATCTTAAATCCCATTTAGACTTATTTATTTATACTAAAACTTGGTCTAGTGAAATATTTTACAGTTGCAGTGATCCCCCTTTATGGGGATAACTATTCAGGCTTTAAGAACAAGCTGTGATGAGTGCTTAAAGGATGAGCCTTCCGACCTCGTAATATGCATCCTTATGAAAGATACTTGAAAATTAGTATCTCCTGGATTTTTACCACCAGAACTGCCATTTGTATTCTGTACAATGTCTGCTACCACTAAAACTGCATCACTGTTGGATAGTTACACAGGCATGTATTACAATACACGTAAGTTATACTCTTACAGTCAGAATAAAGCATCCAAGTCCTTACTGGAATCAACATGCAGTGCTTTTCCTGCACATTTCACCACAATCTAGAACAGATACATATGGGAAAAAAAAAAAAAACAAAACAGTTCTTATTTTTCAGAAATTTTGCAGATGGAAAGCCAAAGTATGTACTGCGTATTGTGATGGATGCACACAGAGGCTCCTTTGCTGTTGGAAGGCACATCTTGTGGAGAAAGGCATAGAATAGGAAAGTCTTTAATTAAACTGTCTTTATTCTAGTTTTTATGTTTAATGACTAATAACAGTATGCATCACTGCAGCAGCCATACTTATAGTGATGTGCACTGCTTTCGCTCAATATATGGGGAGTGAATGTTTCTGTGTTTCCCAAAGCTCTACTGAACAAATTAAAATTTTAATTAATATTCTTTTTCATTATTTCCTTCTCCCCCTGTCTGACTCCCCAAGGATTATAGACCTGAAAGTCAGTACAGTGCTGATTTCAGTGTATGCTCTGATCTGAATGCCAAACAAAAATAAGTAGTTAGCACAGCAGCCAGACTCACTGTCACATCAATGGCCAGGTATAAAATTGGTGATTAAACAAACGTGCCTGACCTCACTTGAGAGGTTCCATAAGCAGAGGAAGCAATAGCTTGATAACCATATTAGATGTTAACATTTAAAAATCAACTGTGTAAGATTAAAGTAATAAAGTGATTGATTGCAGCTGAACATTTCCAGTACACCCAGTTGAGCAGGCCTTTTGAATTGCCAGGAATATAATGAAGTCTCTCCTTTCATTTAAGGAACTCTCTTGGCTGCTGCAGGTCAGCAGTCCTGGTACAGGAGTAGCAGCAAAAATAAGGAGTTGCCATGCCAACGCTTTTTTTTTTTTAATACATAAAACCAAGATTTTTTAATATATAAACTTTTTTAAATATATAAAACAAACTTACTGAATAAGAAAAGAACTTGACCCTTGTTTAAAATTAAATACTTAATTTAAAAGGCAAGATTCCTTAATGATCTAAGGCCACGTCTCCTTGGGTACAGACCTATTGGAAGAGATCACTTGCAGAGTGACAGTATTTTGGCACATGCACAAGTAGATGCTCAATGACAGAAGAACCCGAACCAAAATTAAAGCAAACAGACCAATCTCAACACTTTAAAAAAAATCTAGTTCAGAGCACTAACTGCTCTAAAATAGCTTCAAGATGATCAAAGCATGATAAAATTAGAGGTGAAATGGGAAAAAAAACAAAAGTCCTAATTCTTTCTAGAATAAATAGACCTCAGGTGGACAGTCAATGGTTTAACTTATTTTGTCTGATGATGTGATGCTATAAAAAAACTAATAAATTCACAGTTAACATGTTTGAACATGTGTTTTGTTTTAGGTTATTTTTTTTTCTTTAAAAACACCCCCAATCAAAACCTATAACATAAACAGGAACTTGACTGCTGGGCAGAAAGGAGAGTTGGGTTTCAGATGCTTCCTGCAGACATTGTTTGTTCCTCTGCAAGTGCAATGTAATTTGAAGGTATTCACTCAGCACTCTCTTTTAAAGTTTTGCTGGTATTTTTTTTGTCACTTTGCCCTTCTGCAAGAGCTATATTCCCCTGTTTTCTGGGGAATTTTGATTAACTAACCATCTTAAAAGAAGTCACGCTTCATGTTTATACAAATAGGTTTTATTTTAGTTCTTTATATTGGAAACTGGATTTTGTTGCATTTAAATTAATCTGGGGCTTTGCCTGTTCCTTTATTAACTACAGTGCCAGGTTTTTCTTCAAAGGGTGATAAAACTATCTAAGCCTGTTAGAAGTCCCACTGATGCTGAAGACATATTTTTCAAAGATTTTGTTGATCCAGCTGTCTTCAACCGAGACAATATGCAATGCCTTTTTGGAGCTCTTAATGGCATCTGAAATAGAGTATATCATGCTGTTTTCATGACAAGTATGTACAGAAACAGTCAAAACTCCAAAGTCTTCTATAGGCGGTTGATCTTCCCATGATATTTAAGTTTAGGATTGTCGTTAAGTTGCCAAAAATTTACCCAGTAGAGGGAAGATGTGAAATATCGATGAAATAGGCCTTCCATTGATGATTTACCTTTGCTTTGGAATCCTATTAGGGGAATTGCAGACATCTGACAAAACTGGGATTTGTCACATTCCTTGGAACAATGTACCAACTCCTTAATTGCCTCTAAGCTGAAGAGACTTGAGTATCATGAATCAATCTCCTCAAATTCAAAGGAGCAACACTCCCTGGTACACAGATCAATACTCCTTTCATTACCCAGCTTTCTCCTCTTGAAGGCAATTAGCCAAGACCTGCCCTACCACAGCATCCTAAATAGGGGATGCCAAGTGCTGTTGTCTCTTGCTCTCAGAGGGGTTTGAATCCAAGACACAATAAGTGGTATCAGTGTGGGTGCTATATTTCATCTAATACAGATGGGAAGAGTTTTGTGGAAAACATTAGAGCAGCTACAGATTACTTTTTGATAGCTTTGATATACCCAACTTAAACAATGAGGTCCTGGCTCACTGAGGTCCCCGTTACTCCTGTGGCAGTGTTATACCCTGGCTCCCTGCAGAAGATTTCAGCATAATTATACCATATTTAGTAATAAGTGGAAGATTAAGGAAGATATTGCCCTTCCTGGGAACAAGTAGGGGTTGGGTAGAGGGGTGAGGAGAGTTTGATTTGTTTGGGGCTGGGGATGTTCCCATGCAAGGCTGGGTTAGGAGCACTCCCGAAAGAGCCAGTGAGAGCACCTGCTAGAGGTTCAGGGCCCAGAATACCTGTAGGATTTTTTTTTTTTTTTTTGAGCAAATGTTGAACAAGCAGCAACTCACCCTTGAAATAAGGCAGAGCAGATCTGCGCTTGTCACTGGGGGAACACAGGGGGAGCTTGACAGCTGCCAGGTGAAACTTCCCAAGCACTGGTTTTGTTCCTGCTCTTTATGTGTGCATGAACTGCCATTGACACCTCTTTGCTGTGGTTCAGGGAACACATTAGACAGCTACCATTTGGAATATTAAATGATAATTGAATTTTGCTGTTCTTTAATAGTTATTGTGTGCCAGTAGCATCTACATTAAAAATAAATAATATCTTAAAAAAAAAATCACAGCACACTCATGTTTTAGCAGCAAACATTCACTTCTCCCTGTGTCATATACCCAACCGAGAGCTGTCGGTCTGACGCCTGTCATCTGCAGCCGTTCCCTGCTATCTGCCCATTCAGCGTGTGCCACAGACGTCTCCTCAGAGTTAATTGTCTGCTCAGCTTTTGTCCCTTTCACCCAGGTTTTCTTCAAGTAAACCGCTTGTCATTGCTCAGTTACTTCTGCGTCTCCACAAATTAACTCAGTGCTTGGCAGGGCTCAGCATCTCCAAGCTCCAGCCAAGGCAGAAGGAGATTCCTACACACAGCGTGCCATCTAGTGATGGAAGAAGCAAGAGCACAGTCTCAGATCCCTCTGAAATGTTTTCAGATTTGTTTCGTTTTTCCTCTTCACAAGGAGTCCAAAGGAAACATTCAGGGGTCCAATAAAATATTTAGTCATTTTTCTCACATCCTGACCCTACAAATAAAAGCAGCACACCAAGGACACGCAGCATCTCCTCCAGGCAAAGTACCACAGTTATTAAAAATGGATGGCAAAATAAATGCATGGGGGGGGGAAGGAATTAAACTCATGACAATTATTTTCTTGTATATCACCCTAATGAAATTCAATGACATAACATAACAAAGCACTGAAGGCCACCCTCAGGTTTTGTACTTTGCACCCAATGTGACACAGCCAGCACAATATCAGCAGTGACAGCACTCCTGAAGAGTGCTAGAAGATGAAGTAACTGGGAAAACAAGTCTCCTAGAGGGTACTAAAATGGTGTAGATGCATGTACACATACAATTTAATTCTCACATGTTTAACAATTCCCTTAAGCCATATACAGCAGCCAGCACTTTCCTTTTTTTTTTTTTTTTTTTTTTTTTTAGAAAATCACCGTATTCCAAAGGGAGCACCCAGGCAACTGCAACCCACCCCACCTGTGACAAACCCTGCCAACAGTTCAGACATACCAGGTTAATCAATCTTCAGCAGCTGAATAAACTACTAGGGTTTTTCTTACATCTCACCAAGGACTAGCTCTTTCCTATGGCTAGGAAGGATGTCCTGGATGAGAGCCTGAGCCCTAAACCAAGCTGACAATTTTCCCAGGTGGACAGTGTTTCTTAAACTGCTTGGACCCAAATGCCTTCAGTCCCAAGCAGCAAGGTGAGCATAGCTCTGGGAAGCTCCTCATCATAATTTTGACATGTATTGTTACCAAAAGAAAATAGAGTGGTTTTCTGGTGTTTTGGGGTGGGGGTTTTTTTGTTTGTTTTTGTTTTTTTTTTCTTTTTGAAAAATTTTTGCACGCAATTCCACATAGAAAGAGGCTGTCATTATTAATAGTGTCGTAGTAACTAACAACCAAGCAGAAGTTTATTAATACCCACATCACCCGAGATAAGCCAACCAAAAAAACAGAAGAGTATGAGCTTCCACATTAGTTAACATCTAATTAACACTCCTGAAAACATCGTGTGCAGGGAGCACAGGAGAGAACTTTCAGTTATTCTGCACACCAAGCTCTCACAACTCTATTGCACTGGCTAAATGTAAGATTTTTTTTTTCCTAAAATCTATGAGGATTCACAGATTACCAGTATTTTGTCAACAAGATATGAACTCTATAAACAACAGGCTGCTACTTAGCTGCCCTGGGCTTTTTCTCTTTCCCCTCTATCAGCTCCAGACCATGGAAGACCGAGTCCCTAAGGCAGCCCAGAGCAGCGCAAATCTCTCCCCTTAACACTCATTTTCCTTAAGAGGGGTTTTCCTGCAAAGTGTCTGATTTTCCAAGATATTTGATGCGAAGGAATGAAAACACAAAAAAGCCCCTGATTACTGAGGCTGTGCAGAAGGGGAGGTCACTCCCTGGGATAGAATTATCCCAAAACCAACTTACACAAAGAGAAACAGGTGTCACGCTCAAATGTCGGAAATGGTTGCAACACAGCACAGATCACCCATAGCACCACTGAATCCAGTCCCAAAACATTCACTGATTGCAGCAGGTTTAGGCTGAAACCCCTTACACCAATACACCAAGACTAATTTTCACTCTTAACAGCTTTGTCTAAACCCCCACTCCCCCTAGTTTTACATTTAAGCCAGACTTTCAACATTATTTTTTTCTTTTTTTTTTGGTATGAAATAATAAATTGAATCTGACAAGTTATTTGTCAAAGGACACTTCATTAACCAGAGTACCTAACAAACAGCTCTTCATTGTCTGAAGAAACGTGGGCTAAACTGCTTCTGGAAACATAAATTCTGCTTATTTTTAACACCTGAAGAACACCTAATACATTGCCAAAGCTGAGGCTTTTACCCGGGGTCTCAGCATTAGAAGATGGGACAAATGCTTATTAACACAAACACAAACACACACACACACACACAAAAATTCTGCTTATTTTTAACACCTGAAGAACACCTAATACATTGCCAAAGCTGAGGCTTTTACCCTTAAAGACAAAGCAGGACAGGTTTAGCCTGGTGCTCCCCAAATGCACACCAGCTCTTTTCTTGCACACTGGCATAGTTATTCCTACATTTTTGGAAACCTCAACTGTGCTAAAAGAGTCATTTATGCACCAAAACAGCCTGGAGCATCTCTGGCAGTGCTACGGCATGGGTGGGCTGCACACCCAAGGGAGGACAGAGGCGTCATCTTGGTTGATGTAGCTTGTGCCTATTTTTTGCACAATAACTCTGCATGCGATGATTCTGCTGCACTGGTTTTAATTTGCCATCAGCACCATGTCAGGACATGGGGCATTGCTGACCTCATCACACCCCTGACCACACGGACTTTACGAGAACCCATCTTTCCTAACCCATTCCTGGGGTTTGCACTTACCTTCATTAACTACCACCGGGCTATCCCCACATAACCCCCTGCATGGAGCCAGGTGCCCTGGGAAACCACAGATTTCTCCCACACAGACATCCAAACTCCCTTTAGAAGGTGTACAGGGCTAGAGGCAGCACTGGGAGGGAGCACACCATGTCCAACTCATCAGCCCATGGAGAGCTGCCTCCATCCCTGTCACAGACCAAACCAGCTTTAGGGCAGAGTCATGAAGTGGCAACAAGTGAAAGGAGGGTACAAGACCAAGGCCATGACGGCGACTGCTGCTGATTGAGAGCATTTCCGAAGATAAACGAGTTTGTCATTCCCACTGGGCCTTCATCAAAATAGTCTTTCAGCTTGTCAGTAGAGAACAGCTGAAGGAAAATCAGCATGCAAATATGAGCATTACAAGGACAACAACAAAAATCTCCTTACAAAGCCATTTCCAAACTGTAAGTTTGGTGCATGGGGTTTCCGAACCCTGGGGACAGAAACACCTGGGATTTACTCTGTGTGTTGCCTTGCCCATAATGTCTCACTGCAAGAAAAGGGAACTGATTTGAGGGACTGGGTTGTTCTTTCAGCAGAGTTTTCAGGTAGATCCATTAGATTTCTAAAATGATGGGTTAGCTGCAAGGAAGGAGACCAGGGCTGTGAGTGGGCCAAGCCAAGGTGGTCTCAGCGAGATCTGACTTACCCAGGCAAAGCCTGAGACTTTACTGTGAGTCTGGCATCTGATGAGGACCATGAAATACCTTATAGGATGAGAACTCATGAGCAATAATTTTTAATCTTACATGAAAACAGCATTTAATTGCATGAAGCATCCTACTGTTTGCAAACTGGTTGAAGTCTTGAGTTTTCAAGACAAAAATTATTTCAAACCTGAAACTTCTATTACATGAAAGCAAAATTTATTTCCCTTGGTGTTTTAATCACAGCACGTTTGCCTCTTCCAGATAATGTTGTGCAATAATGTCTGTGAGAACATTGTGCTTACCCATATGAATGATCTGAAGTTGTTCGTGGTTTCCAGGTGGCATTTGTTTAGCAGTTTTAAGTAGGTGAACAGATAGAAGAAAACTCCAGCAGAAATAATGATGACAAAATATTCTCAACCGTTCCTTCAGGATATTGCTCTGTGAATTTCAGAATCAAAACAATAGGATGACACCTCAATTTTATTATTTGTAGTGGTTATGGTGACTAAAAGACATCTTGTTAATTTTTGCCCTGAGATCTGCACAGACAATTGTGTGTAAATATTTTGTGACCACACTTCTTCTCAAAGAAGATCTGTGTGTCTCAGATTAGAGGTAATTAAAATTCAGTACCCAGGACATCATCTGCCTTGTCCATCAAGGACCAAATGGGAACCTTGAGAGTTAAAGCACTGTTCTGAAGCTGTAAGAGACAGCAGGCAGATACCCTCCGTGAAATGGCCAAGAGCAGCAAAATCTACTGGGAACATCCAAGATGAAACCTTCAGCAGGTCACCAGTAGTGAAGCTCAGAGGCCTCCATGAGCTTACTTGTTCTAAGGTGAAGTTGGAAACCTCACAAAGGCTCATTCTGTTTCTCTGTTGTAATCCTTGTAAGATGACGTAAAATAGGGGTGAACTGAATCATAATGTTTTCTATCGTTGAATGACAATCACCTCCAAACTTGATTTCAAATGGTGTAGACAGAGAAATGGGCAAATGTTTCTTGTACAACCTGCAGATTCCCTGATCAGTTTGCCAAATCCTAGCATATCAAACCTTTAGTATGCTCTAAAAATGAGGAATTGGGTGTGCGTCTGCATTTTAAGTGGTGTTTCTCTCCCCCTAGAGAACAATTATTCCAGTGTTTGCTTGCTGACAGCAAAGCATTTCTTTAAATATGAATCTGCCAGAATTTAAAAGACTCGGCTGGGGCCATCCAGGTTTATATCATACAATGCTTTTGCTCCAAGAACCCCCACTTTTCGATTCAATGCTTGACCCAAACTTCCCCAAAAGTTGGAGGCTGATAGATATGAGGATGCCGACATGTGGATTACTGCTTCTAAGACTTGCCGTTAGTTTTATTTAGTTATTTCAAATCTAAAAGTTAGGTTTCCCCATGGCAAGATCTGATAGGATCATGACTATCTGTCATTTTCAGTGAAAATGTAATATTAGATTTTATTGTAGGATATATCAAGAAGTCTCAAAAGAATGAACAGATCACATATGTTCTGTAATGTTTCATTACTGAATGAATGATCTGGGGTCTCTTGGTGTCAATGGGGGCTGCCTCCTCTGCACACACACTGATTTAACAAAGCTGGGTGGAGGAGAAGGCTTCCCGGAGCAGCACAGGATGTTTTGGGTGCTGCCGATTCCATGAGGTGTGTGCAAGCTGTGGGAACATTTTAAATTCTCATGGGAAACAGGGTCCTTTCTAGTCCTTAAAAATCTGAGGCTCAGTGGCTAACAGTGACACGAAGTAGATATAAAAAGGCTCAATTTTTCTATAATTCCTACATGCTTTTAATAATTTACCCTAAGAGATTTTTTTTACTATAATATTTTTATAGCCTATTCAGATTCACATGCTATACTTACTCTTCTTCAAGTTTTACGCTTTTAAGCAAATTTCTCTATAAATCATTAATATATGATCATGTAGCTGTTCTCTGGCCAGAATCAAAGTAAATTTTGATTTAATGTTACCTTCTTCCCCCCCGCCCCCAATAACCACTGTTTTATTTGACATGTAGCCTATTTCTAAGCTACTGAGACCACGTATGAAAAAATCCCAGATCAAGAACATTGCCAACAGCATGTTCCCTTCACCAGTTTTCCAGAAATTAGTTCCATTTGGAATGCTGAAAAATTCACTCTGCATCTCGCTCCCCTTTGTTATCAGCCCTTCAACTGCCAATTTTTCTTTTTATTTCATCAAATATAATCTAGAGGGTTTTTTTTTGTTTGGTTTGGTTTTCACATGCCAATGTTTTGTACATGCTGAGTAGCTTAACCACTTCACTTTTCATTTTCTTGATAATACCATCCAGTCCTCCGGAACTGCAGAACTTTTAGTGAAGAAATGACTTGCAGTCAGTTGACACCTCAGTCTTTCAAGGAACTTTAGTTTTACTAATCACCTGTAATGTCTCATGGGCTATTACTTCACCTGCTTTATTCAACTGGCTTTAAGCAGACAATTAGCTGGTAGTAAAGCCTATGCCAATTAGAAATATCAGCCATCTGCAACAAGATGTCTGCTGATCACATAAGAATTCTTTTCAAAAGTATCACCCAAGGAGAGTTCAGCATAATTTGGGTCAACATGACTTTTCTTGTTTAGTTCTTTAATGAAGGTCTTCATCTGGACAAGCTGAGTGAATTTGTGCTGCAAAGGAGAAACTCTTTGAAACCATCAAATTCTAACACCAGGTAGCCCCAAAAATGCTTTGTCTTTGGATGAGTCCACCAGGAGCATCAATGCAGAAGAAACTTCATTAGAAGCAAAGATCAGTCTGCAAAACTGGAATCTACAAAAGGAAACTTTACCCACTATTTTTAAAGACAGTGTCTTCCTTACTTTTTAAACAGAAGAAAAAAAATAAAATCAACCTGGACAAGAAAGCCACGGGAAAGGGCATGCCGCTAATATACAGTTCCAAACATACAATACGCAGTGAACCATTAATTATACCCAATTCCACTAACTGATTGTATTGAAGAAATCTTCCTTGATAAGATTAAAAAAGCCTTGCAGCGGTCAGAAATAAATGCCAGCATTCACTTAAATCACCTCTCTTTTCCTAAACTGTTTTTCTTTCCTTTGCGGCTTCTAACCACAGAGGAGGGAGGAGTTGGAGAAGAAGGAAAGTTGAAGCAAATAAAATTTCTCCCTTCTGAGAAAGTGTCTTTCAAAGTATCCCCCTTGCTTTTGTTCTAATTAGACCATAATTAGAATAGTCATTGTCATGAAAATATATTTGGTTTTTTTGCTACCTAAAATTGTGCGTGACATTTTTATTTTCTGTGGATGCCTCTGGGGAAGAACAGAAAGGTGGAGAATTCAGCACAGGACTATATCCAGCTGCACCTTCACATCCTAGGGGAGCACAAAGAAGAAAAGTGGTGTCCCTCCAGAGCACAGGATGGAAGAGAAAAGCAGTTCAGAGCCATGTCTTCTCTTGCTCCTCGTTGGGCACTGGTGGGTTTACTCTTTACTTGGAAAAGGTTCAAAACTTGTGTGACCAAGGCCCTGGGCAGCCTGGTCCAGCTTTGAAATTAAATCTAATTTTGAAGTCAGCCCTGACTTGAGCATAAATTTTGGTCAGATGTCCTTCAGAAGTCCCTTACAACTGAAGATTTTCCTGTATCTAGGAGTAGTTCACAGTGTCACGGCATTAAGCCTAGAACTGATTTATTATTGGTTTTCTGTTGGTTTTATTATACTGGTTTGTTTTGTTGGTTTCTTTCTTTTTTTTTTTAATCAGTATTACTATGACTACCATAACATAATTGTTTATCAGAATAAACAAAAATCCTTACTCCAACCCCTTTTTCTCCAAAGTTTATGTTTTGACACAGCCCCAGCACTTTCAGGAGAGGGAATAGTAGCAAGTCAGAGATTACCATAGTCACCATAACCTTTACACAAAAGCAGTATATCAAAATATAAACTGTGCCTGTGCCATGTAAATGTTAACAAGTAGTATCTGGAAAGGTTAAATACGTATAATTACAGCTTGCTAGTGACAAGAAATTATTAGTTTCTTTCTTCCTCAGAAGGCACGGCTCCAAAATACTAAACTGAAATAAAAGTATATATCTAATCCTGCAATCACAATGGGACATGGAGAGCTACAATTATATCAATCAGTCAGAAATAAATTGAATATATATCACTGCTAATGTCCTCACAGTCAGTCCTATATTCCACCCTTCCAGATAAATGTATAGAGATTAGTCAGAAAAGTGTTCTGAAAACTGGAATTTAAAAATTGCATTGTTAATCACTTCAGTTCATGTATATTTTAAAAAAATATAAGCTCACAATAGTAGAAGAAAAAAATCCCTACAAATCAAGCACAAAGAATAAATCTCTGTTTTCATTCATAGGCAGAAGAGAAAAATCTGTTTGCTAAAGAAATTATTTAAATGCTCTATATTGGCATTTGATTGGAGGGGGAAAATTAATTTCTTCCCCTGGAGGGAAAAAAACTAATATGCTACTAACTGCAGTAAAACCAGACCCATTCCGAGCTGACACTTGCAATTAAAAAGAGAAAATATTTAATGGAAGCTTGTGAATAGTTTGCAATGGCAAAATTGCTTTTAGCCTTTAGGAAATTTCCCTTTTATTATAATTTGCTTAAACTACTAATGTACAGTGTTTGTATCACATGTAAAGTGAACAGTGTTACTCTGTGAAATAGGGATGGATGGGCCAAAGTAGTGTTTCAAGACACTGTAGGCTGGCAGCTAATTGCAGGAATGAAAATTCCGTCCAACCACTCTGTTCCATGCATAGACATCTACTGCCACCTGCCACCGAAAAGATCCAAGCCATTTATTCCAGTTTAAAATGACGACATGGTTTACCATCTCCTGAATATTTCAAAAGTGAATCTTGGGATTTTCATTTGCAGTGTATGTGGATCGCACCCATTATGATCACCTCTCCCTACGCAAATTTTTAACTGGAAATTTAGAAATTATGAGAGTTTCAGCCCTCTGCAGCTGCCACATTGCTGTGAACAAAGCACGCAATGAAGATGCAGACTTGTCCTATAGGCTACCATGCTAAAGATTATTTTTGCACTGCACATTTTTTTCTCTCTTTTTAAAATGTGGTCATTCTTACCAAAAGGATAGCATTTTTTTGTATGTAGATGTTCACAAGAGATAGAAGATAAATCTGAATTAAGCATACTGGAAATATTTGTGCAGTACTGGGTTCTCTCATTGTCTCAAATTCAGGTTGTGGGGTTTTTTTTGTACACTATATAATTAATGAATTTTTACATTTCTACAGCTTCTACGTTTGTCTGCTCACAACAGCCCCATCAGCTTCAACTGATCACACAAGCATATGAGGAGAACAGGGCATGAAAAGAGGGCAAAGTCCAGCCACTATGAGTCTATTTAAATCTTGAGTAAATGTAAATGAGGAATGAAAAAATGAATGCATTTCACTAACCTCTGTTAACCAGAATATGAGCTAATTGATCAGAAATATGAAACCAGTAGAAATGAATCCTTCTCTGTGTGTATGGCAGTGATGGATTTATGGGGTTTTTTCCTAAAGTGGTAGCAAATGTGAAACCCCACCAACATTCTTTCCTTTTTTTTTTTCTTCTTCTTTTCTATTTTGGTAACACAGTAAATCTTTGTCAACCACATTTATTTAACTACATGTGTTCTGATTAACTATCTAATGGTTTTAAGAGATGAAAACCATTAATTCTGATTATAGGGCCTTAAAGCAGGCACTAACTCTTACTTTAATTCTGATAACATTGGCTTAATGAAACAAAGGTGGTTGGAAGCACAGTCCATCACAGTGAGACCATGCAAGCTGCTCACACTCATGGTGGTTGTAGTAACTACCTGCTTCTGCTGCTTTTCCAAACTGGGTGCCCCTTGATGACTCCCCAGTTCAAACTGGTCGCAGGGGGGGTGATGTGGCAAAGTGAGTGATAGAGATTAAATCTGAAAGTCCAGAATAATGAAGGGGCTGTAAAAAAAACACCATAATCCTTTTACAAAGGAAACGTAAGTAAGAACCAGCTGAGATTTATTGCCAGGGACTAAGGTGAGCAAAATACTTACCAGGGTGTTGCAATGAAAGCAGCCCAGCTCTGGTGCAGGGTGCCCAAGGACGCAAGGACAGTGGTGGGATGCTGGAAGAGTGCTGGGGTGCCCTGTCCCCTCTTGTCTGCTCCCACACCAGCATTCTTCTACCTATACACAATAAAATAGCCACAATTTTTTAAAAAAGTCAGGCCAGTGATAAAAGACCATTTCTGTTTTGACCTTTCAGTAGCAAGTAACCTGTTTGCAGTGAAATGAATCTTCAGTCTGAGTGTAGCTGGGCAAGAAATAGATTTCTTGTGCTGATATTTGGGACCTTGCACGCTTTTCCTCCCAAATTAGGATTAAAAATAAAAATCTATCAATTTATTGAAAAATGATAATCAATAAACAGGCTTATAACAGGTCTGGTAAAATATTTTCTTCTGTTATCTTCAAAATTGATTCAGCGTTGACCTTTTTGTTTTTAACCTTAATTAGTACACAATAACTGAATTGCAAAGCAGATAAACGTTGCTTCAAGTTAAGAAAACTAAAGTTTTCCAATAACACATGTCAAAAGACTCATTAAGATAAATTTTAATAATTTTCCAATACTACTTCTTTTTCTTAATGTGAACATTAGTCAAATTTGAATTTTATGTTTTTCATAAGGAATAGCCACCATTGCTAAGGTGAGCCCAACAGCAGACCAGGAACTGTTGTACTTTTAAACAACTACTCTGTGTTTGCCCATTAGACGAGAGCATCCATACACTCCTGATCAATCTTCATGCTAGCACATCTATTGAGTGCAGCTCCCGCCCAACAGCTGACAGATGCGACGAGAGGGCTCCGAATGCCACACGAATGCCAGACATGAGCTGTTTCTGATGCTCTGCCTTTCAGATCTACAACCCTAAGCCTAGCAATGGGTAAAGACCTCATTGGATCCTAAAATATGCACCATTTTCATGATAATTTATGAGTCATATACTTAAAATGTTATCCAAGTTACAGTATTTATATAACTTCTATCATGATTTTGCATTGTGCATAGCACTAGCAGTAATTTCCAAGGTCATAACACATTTCTTTAAAATGTTTCTTATTCTAAAGCCTGTTTAAGTTTTCTGCTTTAAAACTGTAATTAAAGCTTGCAGGGAAATCCTTTCTTACTCTCTTTATGTTATTCAAACGCTTCTCTTGCTCCTCAGTGGCCTACACCATATCCCACGTAAAAATCTGAAATACAGATTTGTCTCCTCCACCCGCAGCACAGCACATCTGGAAGACAGTCCACCTTGTAAGGCTCCTGTGCCAACCGATAACATCAAATTAGTATTTTCTTTTTGTGGTGTGCCCATGTTCAATACCAAGCTTGCATACTTTTTTCACTCATTTGATCATACAGGTGGCCTAGAAATGGACATTGGAGAGCTCGTTTGTGTGAAAGGTTCAGGGAGGTGCAACAAAAAATAATGCTGGAGATGCGGCTACCGAAGACCTGGCGCACTGTGGAGCGAGAAGATGGGAACAGCAAGCAACAAGAGCTGTTGCTACCTGGTCTAATATAGCTTTTGTAGAAAGAGACTCCTTTATTTGCAGTCAGAGTTGAATTATGAAAGATGTGCCAATAGTATATGTATGCTAATTAGTATTTTTAATCAATGGTTTCCGTTATTTTTACAAAGTTCTGTCTCCTATGAGTAATAGGGAAAAAATAAATGAAAATCCATTTTTAATGGGTTTTCTCTCTCAAAATTGCTTTGAAGATTGTGGAGCACCTTCACAATTTTTCTGGTTTCTGAAAATTTTCACTTCCTGAAGAATGTACTACTGAGGATTAATTTCAAGCCATTTAATTTTGCAGACATGACTAAAGACTAAATAGTCCTGTGGGGGTACCTGTCTCCTTTGTCATTTGCTATATCCATTTGCTGCATGGAATCTATTGCTGGCCTTCCTCATGTAGTTGAGGGCACATGGGACAATTTGCCAAACCAGTAACATGCCAGGGCCATAATTTTCTTCCTTTTAAATTATTCATATGTGATCTGGTCCCTTTAAGTCTAAAACTATTGCTCAGCTTCTACTCCAAACCAAACATTTCTCTCTCCAAAAAATAATAGGAAAACCCACCACTCCCCTCAACCCAAAAGCCAAAGTAAAGACAGTTATTTACTTCAGTTGTTACAAAGTGTGTTTGTGAAAAATGGTCCCTTCCCCAACTGTTCTTTATATGGCTCTGGTAATTGAATTAAAGCAAATTTCTCCAAAATAAATAAATTTAGTGTACCAGATGGCCGCCTAAAAGAACACGTATTTTAGCTTCCTACATAGCAGCCAAGTTGATTTAAATCAACTAGAAGAGAGGTAGGCTTTAATCGGGTCAGCTGACAGTTATTAGATCAAACCTGACTGAAGTGCAGAAATTTAGTGAAAATAAATTCTGCTATGAATCCAACACTTTCCTCCCACAGGGACCCAATGGATAAAACTTTCAAGACATTAAAATTATTCTGGTTTGGGAATAAGATTTAGTAGAGCATGTCAGCCTTTTATTTTACTGTTTAGCCTCCTCTGTGACTTTGGTTTAGTGTAAAAGGTACCCCATAAAACCAAGCACCACGGAACAAGCAGAAGATGGAAAAGGTCTAATTCTTGGCTGCCTTGCACCAGGCTTTTACAACTCTTCAAACTAGACGTAAAATACTACAAAGTCAAAATAGCTGCATTTTATACTCGGCTTGCACAGCTGTAAAGGAAAACAAAGCTGAAAGGGAAGAATTTGTGCAGTAAACAGGACATATTTCCTTCTGGGGCTTGAGCAACCTATATTATCATTAACTTTTACCATTCTTTTTAAAAAAATCTGTTTGATAAATACAGAGGCAAGTTACAGGTGCCTTTATTGTGCCACCTGAGATGCCCCTGTCAGTGTCTTTTAATTATGATATTCTTCATGACTTTGAACAACAGCTGGGCTTTATCCTCCTGGTAGGGAATGAGATCTCTGTTCTGCTTTCTCTTATTTTGCAAAGCTGATAAAAAAATAGATTTTCCAGACTGTGGGACAGTTCCAAAACTTTAATATTTATCTTAATCTCAAAATCAAGCTGAAAAGGTACACTTCAGAAGTGTTTTGGGGAAAAAATATTCAGGAAGAAGACCGTTGGAGATAACATATTTTTCCAATCCAAATAGGATGTTTGAACACTTTCCCTATTAAAAAACAATAACCAAACTCCGAACTGAGATGATTCAGATAACCTTAGACTCTTAACTGGGTATGTCCACAATTCAGAGAAGTTTGTCTCTGTCTCAGTGACTTACAGAAGCTCCATTACCAGAAAATATTTATGCTTTCTGCTCCTCTTTCTTTACCTAGGCAACTTGGGACAAATCAACCTGCCTGGGAGTCTGGATACAATAGGATTGGATTTGATCAATCTCATTCTTCTAGTCCAACACAGAACAGAAAATACATGCAGTGTTTTTTAAAAAACATGTCTAGTGGCAATATATATTTAAAATTCTGTATTTACCTTTGCAGCATTTATTTGTCTTAGAGTAGGCTGTATTAGAAAATACAGCGAGGCCAGAACAGATTCATTCATTAGTGTTGGAGATGAATCCACCGTTTCTCTTGGAGCAGATTAGACAAAAAAAGAAGAGTTAGTTACATTTGATTTGGCTGACTGTAGCACACCCTTATTAAAAATACTTTCATAGGATAAGCTTATGTTGCAGACTGCTGAACCACACTTCCAAAGTTCCTTGTCTAGAGAGAAAATAAAAAAAAATTATGAAATTGTGGTGTGTGGAATTGTGTGCAGACTTGTGTCTTTATCTCTACCAGCACCAAGCAAGAACCTGGGTGTGCTCCCACTGCTCTTCAAGGTCAACCTACCCCTGTTGTGTGCACAGAGTTGCAGTAGCAGGGGTGAGGATCCAAGTCCTCCTTTACGTTTTATCTATTTGCTTCTCTTTCCGTTTTCAGCTGCGCTCATGCTTGCGATTTGCAACGTTCCAGCCACTTGTAAGTCAAAGGAAGCTGGAAGCTGCAGCACAAAACAGCATCTTGCAGAATCAAAAGCTTCAAGTGGGTCCTAATCATTAGACTACATTGAACTTCGGACTATTCATATGCAGAAAAGATTACCAAATCATATAGCATTGCTTAATTAATGCCATAAGCAGCCACAATTACTGGGCTGTTGTTTCTAAGAATAAGCTTAGTCTGCTTAGAAAAACAGGGAAACGGGCACAATAACCTTATTTAAAGCATCTTTAAAATGCCATCTCTGATGCCACTTTTTTTTTAGACAGCTCAGAGAGCTGTTCCCAAATTTTTCTGGGGGAAAAGCAACAACAAAAACCAAAACAAAACAAAAACCCAGAAAAATGTAATGTTTACCGAGTGTTGGTTGGGGTTTTTTTGTTGTGTTTGTTTTTTTTTTTACTATAACATATAATAAGTAACATGTAATAATATAATATAATTAATATAATTAATATAATAATATGATATAGTACAGTATAATAATATAACATAACATAGCATAACATAATATAATATGATACGGTAAATATGAATAAAATGAATTAACACACTATTTGTTACAATTGATATATCTTTGTGCGTGAGATTTCCAACTACTAGAAAGTAAAATTTCAGGTTGACAGCACAGGAATAATGAGAAATACCTTCTGGGTTGCTTACTCTAAGACAGACTCTGTCCTATAATACGACAGCCAGCTACTTTTCCTGTCAAGGGTGAAAATTAGATCTAATGATATTCATCCTCCATAATGTACCGTTTTTACACTGGCCTTATTTAGGAAAAGTATCTGAAATCTAGCAGGAGATAAATCTGCAGAGCAATATCTCTACTGAATATTGTATATATCCCACACAAGAATACATCCAGAAGAACATAACTTGTATGTTACTGAGACAGGTTTACCATAGGATAATTACTAGTTATAGATGATAGTTTCACTTTCGTAAATTAGGTCTGAGATAGCATTAGACTGATGGCAGTTTAGTAGGGTTAGAATAGTTAATAATAATTTATTCCCCCCCCCCCCCCGGATGTTTTGGTAAACCATTTTGTTTGGCACCTCAAATTAAATTAGTGGTCACTTCTTTTTTTTTTCAGTTTTTAATGGCAAAATAATCCCAAAACTCTAAACCATGAACCTCATGCAATGGAAATGTGTTTTTACAGAGTAAGTTTCTTTGGTAGCTATAGGGCTTCTTTTATTTACTGTAAATCACATTGCTTACAGGGTATTTTCAGTGTCAAGGACTTGCGTATGTACACACGTACATGAATAAATCACTTATAAAGAAATGAGACTAGCAGGCATGTAGCAAGTCTTATGCTCTTCCCAAAATGGTTGCTCATTTCTTTCGTATCTTTTTAAGAAACCAACACTTACATTCTTCCTGGAAGAATTATTATAATTCATCCATATTACCATGCAGATAGTATTCTTTTATTATGGATAAATTAGAGCATTGCTATGACTGAGAAGTATTTCAGGTATTTTATAAAGAAACACAGGAGAAATGTAGTCGTTACTGTCCTAGCTCTGATTTTTCACATGCTTAATATTTAGACTTTATCTCAATTGCAATAACATTTGGGTGGTGAGGGGGATGCTGTTGCTCTTTACTAACAAATTTATTAATTTAATCCATATGGGGGGGGACACTCATTATCTCATATTTACTATCCAGATCCTTCTTGTAAAAACAGAGACTTAAACTTATTAAATAGTTTTAGAATTAAAAAGAGAGGTTGCATTAAGTATTTTGTATAAAATGTAGTACTACATGAAGTAACATACAGTGTGTTTACCTGGCCCCGCCACGAGATAAACTTCCTAAAAAGTTATGCTTTGCCTATGAATAGGGATTTCTATATTTTACAAATATTACTGTTCATGGAAGTAATTTTTTTTTTTGTTTTAATCAAAGAAATTTCAAGGTACAAGTGAAAGGAAAACACATCATTGCATTGCCTTGTGGCTTAATAGTATTGCGCTTCATACTCTTTAATTTTATGTTCCACCTTCTGGAAAAAACTAAAGTTAACATGAAAGATTCTTCCACCCCAAAATGTAATTATTTCATTCCTTAAAAATACACAAGTAGACCAACTAGCTAAAGAAATCAATGGGATTCTGGGGTCTAGAAATGATCAATTACATGAAAAAGTTAGTCAAGCAGAAACAAAAAGCAAACAGTAGGATACCTGTGCACAAACTTAATTGCTTAGATTTCTTAAATTTCTGAATTGAAAGGTAATATATTAAGGAACCTAACTGGATATTGATTTAAATAAATTTAGCCTCCTGGTGACTCAGGAGTGTTTACTAAGGGTTCTGATGTAAATTAAAAGCAACAAGGAAAAAAATATTTTTGTATGAGGGTTATAAGAAAGCCAAACTAAAATGGAAGTCTCATGCACAGCAAAGTTTTGTTATTTGGAAACGTGCTGCTCTTATTGCCCTGAAACCCTTGTGCTACTGAGTGGGAAATAACTGGCTGTTGACACGGAGCCAGGGAGGGTGAACATCCTGGTTGAAGTGCCATTATCAATTACGTGCTTTCATAGAGTCAAAACCCCAAGACCTAAGAAATAAGAGTTCCCTGAAATGACAGAAACGAGAGTAAAAAGCACTGCAACAGTGAAGTGCAGTTTCCTGGAGATGAGACTAAAGTTCCTACATTTCTGTTTGCTGGAAAGCAGAAATGTGCACTGGCAGAAAGGTCCCTGAAGAGGCATGCTGCTCATCTTCGCCTGTGTGTCTGAACACACCATTACCAGGTTCACGAGCATTCGGTCATGCCTTGTGCACTTTAGCATGCTCCAGCCACCATGCAAGGTCAAGGAGTGAAATTATTCCCTCTACATGGAGCCATGATACCCCATCTGGACTACTGCGTCCAGCTCAGATTGAAAGGACAAGGCAGTGGACACAAAATCCTCACTCTCGTGATCTCCAGCCCCTCCTTGAATAAGATCGTGACCAATGTGGTCTAATATCGGTCCTGCGTTGGACAGGGTGTTGGGCTCACCTACCCAAGCTTTCCTTGAGAAGGATTCTGTCCTTCCAGAGTGAAAATTTGCCAAGCAACTCAATAAAAACCAGGGCTGAATCCCTGCTAATTAAATAAAAAATTTAAATAATTAAAATAAATACATAAAATAATTTTAAAAGAAATAAAAATTTAAAAATAAATGAAATAATAATATAGAGGAAACAACTTGTAAAAAAAATCCTTTTATTTCTTTCTGTCTCATTTCTCGGTCCCCAGTGTCTGGCACTCTGACAGTTTTGCTACATATTTTGTGCTTTCCTTCTAATGTGTGATTTGACTGTGCCCTATACTTTAGATGTTTCTTTGATAGTAGGATTGTTCAATATTCTAACAAGCTTACCATAAAAAAAAATAAGCACTGCACTTTATTTGTCATGGAATCATTTTACAGATGTAGTCAGTCATGAAGGGGGAAGTTATTGCAAATAACTATCACCAAACCCGTCCAAATCGCTACCAACAAATTAAGTGACAGTTGCCAAAGAGACAGCTATTGTTTGTGCCAATCATTTCTTTGTGCACAGTTTTTCTGTGCTACAGCTTTAAACAGCACTGAAACAGTCGCTGTTTCCATTATGGAGAGGAGCTTGGAACCTTCTTCTTGGTTAAAGCTTATTTTATGTGCTACCTGAAATACAACAGCTAAACTGTGCAAACTAAAATAAAGAAGTTTATATACCAAAGTTGGACAATATTTTCATTAGGCAGTGTTTTTTTTTACAAACAAAGGATGTCTCCTTTCAGCAGTCCATATCAGTCTTTAGTTTCAAATGTTTTCATTGACTGTTCCTACAATCAATTATAAACTTCCTATTGGTTTCACTATCTGCAAATATTTCAGTATTTCCACGCCTCTTCTCATTGCATCAGAGTCCTTTAGACTCTTCTGCATGTCACCAAATGACATGGAGTGGCAAGCACAGTGTTACTCTCAATTGCAGACAGCAAGCACAATGTGAGGTCATGTTAAGCACGAGATAGAGAAGCTGATAGCTGCTTTGGATTGACTTGCGAGAGTGTTACTGCTGTTTTCTGTAGAAGTGCTATCAAGGTGCCAGTGGTATTAGCTTTCTCTGATTTAAGGCTCCCCACAGATCTTGGCCAATGTTTTGGTCCTTACTGACATTTTTTTGTGAACTACGACTCATTAAATTAGCTAGAAGTTAGCTTTAGATTAATTACAATATGAAGAGCTTGACATTCTCCATCTGGAGCAGAGCTTTCAGTTGTTGCCTGCTGAGGGATGAGCCATTTGATTCATAAAAAGGCACTTAATTTACTAAAACCTATCATTTCCACATTCAGCTGTTCCCACTAGGGCAGGACTGTAAGGGCTAAACCATGCTCTTGAAGCGTGTCCTGTGCAACCCTCAGATTTCACAAAAGGAAAGGGGGTGGGACGATAGCAGTGGCATGGTTCTGTGGCTAAGCATCTGAGGAGAAATTAAACCCTGCCATTTCCTTCCCTTTTCCTTCTCCCACCCTGTTAAACACGAAAGCTGCAAAAAACAACTTAGGAAACCCTGCGAGTGGCTGGGAACTATGGCCAGGAACCCCTTGTTGTGATCAGTGAGTATTATATTGACACTGTGTCCAAGGAAAAAAATATAAAAATACGTCAGAATCCTTTCATGTATAATCTTAAAAAAACCCCACAAAAAACCAAAACCAAACCCACACAAAACCAGTATTATTCTGTGGGCTAAGCTAAAGCATTTGCAAAAAAAAATTATGGGAGTACAGGTGCTAGGAGACTCATAAACCAGGTGTACTGTCAAACTTTAATAAGGGTAGTGGCTTGGGAATGTCTATCTGTGAATACTAAACCATGCTGTGTATATGGAACCTCTTACCTGGGTCCTCTGGACAGTATGATCAATGCACTTTTTGCAAAATGCTAACTTCCTAATGCACCTGCTGTTCCTAAACCTCTTCCTCCCCTCCCAGCAACTCAAACCGAGCAGACAAAAACGAATATTGCATGGTATTCTTTCAGCATGGATATGATTACAGCTTTCATACAAGATGTGTTAATTTTCTAACCTTATTATATGATCCTTTCACATTAGTAGAACAATCGAATTTTCTCCCAGTGGATTTTTCCAGAATCAGAAATTTCAAGGCCATCAGAAATACTGTGAGCATTTCTTCTGCACCACATATTGGGATTTTATTTCCTCATCTCTTCATCTAACTCAACAACTCATGCTGAAATTCGATCATACATTTTAGGAAGAGACTCCATCTTATTTTAAAGATCCTCATGCATGGTGCATGAACCACATCCATTATTAATCCGTTCCAATGCTTAATTACCCTTGTTAAGAATACAATTAAGAAATTGTCTGATTTCTGTTTGACCTTTCCTGCATTCAATTTCCTTCCATTTCTGCCAACATTTTCTGATAATATTTCTCCCAGATTCTCTCATAAACACCCCGCTGTTCTAGAACGAGGGGTTTTTACGTTTAATACCCAGGACTGTTACATTCTGACACAAACTCTCCTCTTTCTTTTCTCAAGTGAAAGTGGTCTACATAGATGACAAATCCAAAACAAGAAAAACAAAGAACAGAAAGGACAATGAAACATAATATGCATTATTTTAAAATTTATGTGGTTTATTACAAATTTACTTAGTGTGTAGCTCAGCTTACTTCATGCCTATATTTAGACAAAAGTCTAGCGTTTAAAGTTCAATTGCAGGGGGTTTGCTAATACCCAAAATCTATTATTGCAGCTGTCAGTACAGTGCTGCAGTGCATCCAAGGTGCTCAACTGCTAAATCTGTCGTCCTTTTGGATAAAGTATGGGCATTAACGATCAGAATATATGTGGGAAGAAAGGCAAATATTTCTCTAGCTACAACAGTACAGTGCTTTTCTTTTTTTGCCACCACCACCACCACTATATGAATATTTTTAAGAAAACAAAGCAACTAGCATCTTTTTGTTTGAAAACTCTATGTTTTCCACATTCTCTCAAAAGACAAAACTTCCCACTGTTTTATTACTCTCAGCTGGGCTTCAGGGTTCCACCAAGGCTAGAAATTCAGCTCATCCACTTTGGCCATCTCATACATGCCTGTACACCCACACAGAGCCCTCCGGGCTGTCTCCAGCTCCCATTCGAGCCAACAACAGAACCTCGAAGAATTAGAACCTGCTGATTCAGGTAAGGGGTGGGCAAGACTGACTTCTGCTCCTGCTGAAGCTGTGTCATTATTGTCAGATTCTTAATCCCTCCCAACATGCACATTTGCTCCAGTATGGGTGAATACATGGAAACAACTCCAAGCCCTTTCTGATAGTATATGGGTGACAGTCAGAGCACATTTTGTTGTATGTGTTTGTATCTCCCTGACTCCTACATACAGTTTCCATGGGAAAATTGCAGAATGCCTACACATGTTAATTTTTAGTGCAGCAGGCTGCTAAACCTACCATCTCACAAAAATGTCCTTTTATAGCCTTGTCAATCAGTGTATAATTAGCTAAATTTACATGCAGAACAGATGGGAATTTTGGAAATGTTTCTTTTACTAAATGCATGTGAGGAGGGGGAAAAAAAAAGAAAAATCATGACTTGGGGATTTAATATATATGTATTCCTAATGTGATGTTGAATTAAATTAAGTTCTAAAAATATGTGCAATAAAATGTCCAACAAAACACGCCAAGCGTTATTATTACAAACTACAACAACAACAACAAATGTTTCCCTGGTATTCAGAAGAGAAAGTAAGCAAATAACGTATTTCATCAGTCCTTAAAGAAGAGCATGGAATTGCCTTTACTTCACTGTGCTTACCATTATCTGCCTCAGAGGAAGTGGAATAATTTCTCTGGATTTAAAAAATTTGCCTATACATTCGCCTGTGCACACTGGGATACAGGATGATGCATCACCATCTTCACTTTTGCAAGATGGACAGATTTCCAGAGGGGGAAACTAAAGAAGGAGAAAGGAAGCCACAAGAAGAACTGGACATTCAGATGTCATCCTTGATTCCCTGCACAGAGTGTCTCCCAAGCTGCAATGTCCTTGCAACAACGGTTTGCAGAAATCTCCCATATTTATGGTCTATACTACCATCCATGCATCCAGCCTTCCACATTATGAGTCACCATTAATTCTGTAAATCATGGATCAAGTGGGATTGTATAATTTACCATTCATTTTTCAAATTCCGGTTACCTTACAATGGTGTTGTAAATACTCTATACAGAACATTTCCCCAAAACAAGCTCACAGAATATTTCACATACATGCCAAGCCACTGAACTCTTTAGTACCAGTGTTGGGGTCCATGTGACTTTGGCCTCCAAAAGGATAATTGCCCAACATAACCATTCATTTTCGGAGTCATTCACACCCCACACTTGTAGCACCCTGGTTTTGGACAAGGGGTTTCTGTAACTCCTTCATGACCTCAGTCACCACTCTTTACCAGGACTTGGCTACTTAACATTTCCAATTAAATATAAAGGATGATATATATACAAAATTCAAGAACCATCACTGCTTTATGCATATGCTAATCCATCAGAATATCACTTTTAATAGCTACTTACTATTTTCTTTCTTTTTGTGTGCTGTTCTGTAGTTATATTTTCTGCCTATTGAAGTCCTGGTTCAGACTGAGTGCTCCTGG
This sequence comes from Pterocles orientalis, assembly GCA_011057875.1. Taxonomy (NCBI): domain Eukaryota; kingdom Metazoa; phylum Chordata; class Aves; order Pterocliformes; family Pteroclidae; genus Pterocles; species Pterocles orientalis. The sequence goes on along the minus strand of WKFP01015271.1, from coordinate 1,195,419 downwards.
TAAGTTAAGGAGATAAAAGAACACAGAAATGTGACTTTTTTTTTTCCTTCTTCTTTCTTTCTGCACAATTCCTAGGTACTACAACCTAGCTTTTTGACAGCTCAGTTTAGAACTAGATGAGAAAATGAAGTAGCAAATTAGAAGGTAATAAAATGAATAAAATTCTCCAGATGAAAACTGTACCAATATTCACTAGTTTGGAAAAATACATCCTTTCCATTCCAGCAAAATTAGAATTACTTAAAAACTTGTGGGTTTTTTCCCTATTAAATTGATAAGAAATGATACAGATTGATTCTTGTCAATTAGAGCAGGCGTTTTGCTCTGCCAGTGACCACAAAGAGTGAAACTGTCAGATGAGGAGCTGGGTACTGAGCTGTTGGAGTGTAGTGTAGGGGAGAGAGACCTGGGGGTCCTGGTGGACAGCAGGATGACCATGAGCCAGCACTGTGCCCTCGTGGCCAAGAAGGCCAATGGCATCCTGGGGTGTATCAGAAGGGGGGTGGTCAGTAGGTCAAGAGAGGTTCTCCTCCCCCTCTACTCTGCCCTGGTGAGACCGCATCTGGAATATTGTGTCCAGTTCTGGGCCCCTCAGTTCAAGAGGGACAGGGAACTGCTGGAGAGAGTCCAGCGCAGAGCCACGAGGATGATTAAGGGAATGGAGCATCTCCCTTATGAGGAAAGGCTGAGAGAGCTGGGTCTCTTTAGTCTGGAAAAGAGGAGACTGAGGGGTGACCTAATCAATGTTTATAAATATGTGAAGGGTGAGTGTCAGGAGGATGGAGCCAGGCTCTTCTCTGTGCCATCCAGTGATAGGACAAGGGGCAATGGGCTCAAGCTGGAACATAGGAGGTTCCACTTGAATATGAGAAAAAACTTCTTTACAGTGAGGGTGACAGAGCACTGGAACAGGCTGCCCAGAGAGGTTGTGGAGTCTCCTTCTCTGGAGACATTCAAAGTCCGCCTGGATGCGTTCCTGTGCGATCTGATCTAGGTGTTCCTGCTCCGGCAGGGGGATCGGACTAGATGATCTTTCGAGGTCCCTTCCAATCCCTAACATTCTGTGATTCTGTGATTCTGTGATTCTGTGAGGTTCAGGCTCCCATGCCAACATGCTGGTGTATTCATGAGCTGGACTAAGAATCATGCAGCTTCTGTTGGCCTGTGCAGAAATTCTGCATCAGTCAGTGCTGGAATTCAAATTTGAGATTTGCTTTTTAAATCACAGCCAATTCTTGGGCATTATATTTTGTATTTTAATATTTCAGTTGATACCCATCTGTCCTCACAACTAACTGCAGTGGGAGAAGCAAGGTCAGGCCCTTTATTAGTATGAATTACCATAATAATAAGTTGATGTAATATGATTAGTGCCTGAATTTGATTTATTACATTCAAGAAGGAAATGAAGGGCAAAGGATACAGTTTTGTTTATTATCGGTATTCAAACAAACACTAATAAGATCCCAGCTAGTAAGGCATCAAAGTGTTAGAACGTACAGGCCGATGAACATTCAGCTGTTTCTCCTTGGGGTACAAAGTATAAATTAATTATACCTTGGCAGGCAGCTTGACTGCAGGGTCCTTGGGGATGAGTAGAAATAGATGGAAGAGACTTACTTGGCTGCTAGGTATATCAAAGCAATGGTGAGGATTATTTTTACTACCCATTATAATCAAGAAGCCCAGAGTAAAAAGCCCCCCAAAACACAATTAAGAAAAATTATCAGGAAAATTGGACCTCCTGGCTTATTAAGTCCAGTCACTTGTTATTCTGGGTGTGTTTTTCATATGATTCCTTCATTGAGGTATCAAGCTCCACCAGCCTAACTCTTAAAAATAGTTAGGCTTGGAGTTTTAACACATTTAGATAATTCCTAAAGAGAGATGACAGGATGCACTTTCTTCCAACTGTTATCTTATTCTTGAGATAAATTGGATCAGATCTATATGGTATATCCCTGAACTTGTCTTGGGAGTTGAATACAATGTAATGTGAACAAAAGAGGAACTTTTAAAGTCAATAATACTGCCAAAGCCTGTGTATCACAAAACTTCAGGTGTTATTGTGACAGAGTAGAAAGACGATATTCAGTCAACAGAGAGAAAAAGGTTCTGTAAACTGGAAACACCAAAAAATGCAACTTGTTAAAGCTATTGAGTTTATTTTCAGAAATGACATGCTATTCCTGCTTTAAACCTGAACACTTGATTTGTCATTTTAAATTATAGCCCCCAACCTGAATGGCTAAATTTTGGGGTGGAGTGTCTCAGTGAGCCATAGTTCAACAAGGTATTTCTACTCAGAGTAGTGCACCTTCAGAATAAGATTGTCAGGCTCCATTTCAGCACATACTCACCTGTATGCTTAGGTTTCATATCTGGGAAAATGAGATCAATAGGTTAATCCTGGCTGGAAAACTAAGTCGATGTATTCCATTGGCAGAGGCCTCCCATTAGATTAAATTATATGTGTATTTCCTCCAATACCTGAAGTTTAACAATGTGAGCTTCGAATAACAACTGAGAGATTAAGCTTTATATTGTGTAATATGTTAAATAATAGTTCTGAAATGAAGCTAACATTTGTTTTCATTAATAGATCGTAGTAACATGAAGTTTAAGATTTTGATTCAGAAAATTATCATATCTTTACAGAGAAGTAGGGAAAAAATTAAATCTTGCGTATGAATTACTCCATACACATTTAATTTGTCTCAGTCAACAGGCTTTTCTCTACTTGTTCACATTTTTTGTATTTAAATAGACAAAAGCAAAGAAAAAAAATCTATCCAAAATAACCAGAAATGCTATTTTGTGTTCTAACAAAAAAGACTGGATTAAGAAGGAAATATGCTTCTGAAATGTGATTAAAATTTACACCACTCATCACTGGAAACCAGGTGCCTATCTAAAATTAAATGCTTATGTATGGATTACAGGGACTTATTCCATCTGTAAGAACAAATAGTGATTATACGGGGTATTAGCAATATAGCTACAGAATAATTATTGCAAGTTTCTTGTGTGGATACTGTCTTTTCACTCTTGAATTCTAGAAGGAGCTGGTAGTAAAAGTAAAAATATGAAGGGGAGATGTGAAGGCTCTTCTCTATCAGTTTGTGAGTTTTCCACAATGATTTACTGCTGATCAGGGTGCATGAGCTCTTCAGCAGAGACAGAACCACAGCACGCTGGCACACGTCACATTGAATGAGAAGTATTTGTCTACAGATGTTTCAACAGTGTTATGTCCAGATCTACTTATTAATACACAATATGGGTTTAACCACACCAGTTCTCAAAACAAATATGCCCCCAAAACAAGCCTTGCATATTTTGCCGAGGTGTTGGAAAAGTTGAGGAGGAAATATCTAATTACAATGTTCTACTGATGGCATCTGGTTCTGCCCTACAACGGTTTCAACGTGGAGTCCTCCTTCTTCTCTTATCTGTCACATTAACACACACCTTTCTTCTCCCACTTCAGTGAAGCTTTGACAGCATGTCAGTGTGGGATCCTCTCCAATCTGCATCAAAGCAGGAGTGGGTATATTTTGAAGTATGAGGCATGGCTATTAAAGGGCGGTCCGTGTTTGAGATGAAACCAACACTTGAGATTGAAAGTTAACAGTAATACACTCTGTCATACCCCATATCCTGCAGCCAGCTCTGTTTTGTCTAGGCAGGGAGACAAAAACACGCGATAATAATCTACTCACGAGGTTTAGCAAACAGCCCATTTTGCACAGTCAGCAGAAAAGAAGATCTCCCTTCTTTCCCTTCTCCAATTTGATATCCAAGCTCCAGTTTGAAAGACAATGTCAGCATGGTACCCTGTTGGGTTCTGGTGATTAGAAGTTGTCTTCAAGTCATAACCAACAGAACATAAGTCTCTTGTCTTTTTGCAGGAACAGAATTCTGCAGTGAAACCAATTCTGCAGTGCTTCATGGTCACGTGTCAGACACTGAATGCAGCTGAAAACAGGATTCTTAAAAGCATTATTTTACAACAATTATGCTCATTCGTACCATGAATAAATGCATGTTTTCTTGATGGCACAGACTTTTGCAGACTTTTGTTCCTAAATTTTTTTTTTTTTTTTAATCAGGTAAAATGATGCTATTCTGAACTTCTTCATAAAAATGGTATGTTTGCACATTAAATCAGATTTTAAAAAACACAAAAATAGTACAAGAGTGAAAAATAAATAATGAAGAATGTTTTGATATAAACATTCTTATTTTGTCATAACGACGGAATATTTACCTGGTCCAAAGACCACACAGACAGTGCTTTGCTTAACTCTGGTTTGAACTTTGGACATCAGCATTTTTCTAGCTTGGAGCATACCTCTGAAGTTAATGAAATTCCTTTTAATCTGTCAGCTTTTATTTTTGTTAATGAAGTCCACAAACATGTTTAACTAAATGGTTGAGCATGGGAAACTAAACGTTCTCCAGATACATGAGGTTTATTGGATTCAATCTAAAGTCTGTAACAACAGCTGTTTAAAGAAAGATCTGCTGCTGGCCCTGGCTCGTTGACGTGAGATTGAGATTTTCTGTCAATGGGGTTTGGACCAAGCCCAGAAGGTATGGTGCTGCAAAGAGAGTTTCCTGCTCTTCCATAAAAGTTAAAAAGGGGAAGAAGAATGTCAATATACTGCTGTCATATTGCTCTTGACATGTCCAACACAGAAGGCAGGGTTCTCTGTTCCGCTTGGCACGTGCCATCTTGTACCAATGCAACAGCTGATTTTTGTCAGTGCCCGTTATTTGGCTGTAGCACCAGGGACACCTACTCATGCGTGAATTCAGAGAGGTTCCAGATACAAAAGTGTTCCAGCACAACCAAAATTTAATCCTTTTAAACAACAATAATGGTTTGAAACAGTCATTCATGATTCATTTTGGATTGTTTGCGTAATGAAGTCACAGGAAGAAGGAGGGTAATTCAGGAGAAGGTGGGGAGGAGATTGAAGGTTGCAGTTTTAGCAGGAAACCTCAAGGCTATCAAATGCTTCATGAAATCACTGAGGATGAAATCCGTATTTCCCTACTGAGTTAAACATGACTTGACAATGCCAATGAACTTTCAGAGAAATGACAGACAAATTACAGTGCGCGTGTGCTAAGCCACGTTGAAGCCTTTATTTTTAAAAGGCATCCTGTCAGGAGTTGTAAATACTGCAGACTAACACCAAAAGGTTTTTTTCCTACTTCCTATGGCATCTACTTTCTGCTCACAGACTGCTTATGGGCTCTGGAGATTATTCAGTAGATTGCAAATTAAATTCCTTTTGACCAGGAAGCAAGTGAGGAATACCGAGATACTTCTGGCCCCAGTAAGAAAAGGCTTGTTGTTTGTCTCTGGATGTCTCCACCAACAGACTATCTCTTCCCAGAGTGTCCCAAATGAAGTCTTCTATATTTTCTGTGTTTGAGGATTGGATTTGTTTTGTGGAGTTTTATTTATTTACTTATTATTGCTTTTAGCACTTGTTCTCTGAAAGCCATGCAAAAACAAAGTTAGCCCACAGTTAAGAGTTGCACATATAAAAAGGATGTTCAGATAGGATGCATGACTAGACAGGATTTGGTTTATACCCTCTTAAGCTGAAGCTGCAAGAGGCTGCAGCATGGCAGGCTGGGTTCCACCACCACCCCCCTCAACATCTTTTACCATGGGGCCATAAACTCTCACCACAGAGAGCAGAAATGAGCGAATGCGTTGAAGGCTGAGCGTCTGTATTATATATATATTGGATACATTTTAACATCTGTATCATCTGTTCTCCTGATGATATTCACCCTCTACTCCCCACCCAGTCACTGTCCCTCACCATTTGCCACCCCACGGTTGCTCATTTCAGTACCCCCTGGAGCAGTGCAGGAATATTTGAAATGCTACAGTTCCCAGGTCTGAGCCAGATCCGATACAACTCACTTCAGCTCGTACTGCAAAATTAACATTAACAATACTTGCACTTTTTTTTTTAAATTCCTACTTAAAAACAGCTACACGCATAATATCTAATTCTGCAATCATTATTCATGTTGCATAATGTTTTATTCACGTGCCTAGCTCCTGTCAGACCAAATAAGACTATTCAAAAGAACAAATGCCGTTTCAGGCGAACAAAGACCAGGGAGCTGGGCTCACAGTACTTTGTGAAACATTTGTACTGGCTGACTGACACAGCAACATTAGGATTTGGCTAGGGTTCATCAAAAATTGGTTTGATTTTTGGAAAAGTTTCACAGATTCGTTGTTTCTCCAGGAAAGTGAGAAATCCTGCTGGAAAAATTAACAGTATCCATTAAAAGCTCCTAAAGAGCATAAGCAGAAGACAATAATTTTCTGCAAGAAGGGGAAATGATTTGCAGACCAAATTTTTTGTTGTTGTTGCTCTACTTTTGGTAGCAAGAAACCTTTGTTTAGTTACCAATCCAATTTTCAGGACATTTCTAAGAAGCTCTGGTTTGGGTTTCTCTCTTGTCTTTTTCCTACTTTCACCATATGCTGTTCTGACATGCCAATACATCACAGAGCAAGGTTATCAGATCCTCTCTCTAGAGCTTTTACTAAATACTACTAAAAACAACCATACAGCTCCATCTATCTTACAAAAAAAAAAAAAAGGAAAAAAGGGAAAAAATAAAACATTGCAACCAAGCCAAGTTTCCAGTGGAGACCTTGAAAGCATTCCTCTTTAATATTACAGTAATCTGGAGTAGTAACAACATTAATTTCGATGATGATGTGAGGTCAGTTCAAATTTTGGCCCGATGGAGAAGTGAAACATCTGCAGGAAACACGTTTCTCTTACATCGGGCTTGACGTGGGAATTAATGGGTGCAATTCTGTGGCCTGTGTTATGCAGGAGATCAGACAAGATGATCATAGTGGTGCCATCTGGCCTTAAAAATCTATGAATCTACATTTAAATTCTCACTTGAACTTAGGTAACCTCTCTCTAAGCCCATCTGCATGTTGAATATTCCCGTTAAAATGCAGTCCCTAGCAAGCCAAGTATACTTTACTAGCCTCAACCAGCTTTATTTTATGTTGCTGCTGACGTTGAATTTTGGCAATAAAAAAAACAGAAGAAAACCCAATAAAAAACCCAAGCATTTGTACCTCTAAATGCAAACAACAGACAAATAAAAAATTAACAGTCCCTACAGTCACCATGCCATTTCAGGGACAACTACCCTGTGCTAAGGAACTGCTAGCACTGAGTTCTGAAGAGCAACCTGAACAACCAAGCGGTTGATAGTTGTGTGCAACAAACCCTGGAAATTAATTCTGCTGAGAGGGTAGATGAAGACTTGCACAGAAAGTGGTCTTTGGAACCACAGAAAGCTTAGGAAGAGAAAACACGCAGTTTTTAAGTGAGACAGTGTATAGGAACACACAAGGGTACGAGTCTTGTCCCTCAAGTCAGAGAAATTTCTTTTTTACCCTAATAATTGTTCAGCCAGGGTCTTGATGCAGTGACCGGCTTAAAATCAGGATTTAAAAATACAAGAAAACAGGGATCTAAAATAGTTGCAGTGGCAGAGGGAGATGGAAACCCTTCTCCAAGGCCTGGCAGTTCCCTACTATAGTGTCCTGTCAGCACCCATGCACCCCATGTTTCCAAAGACATTTTCTTCCGTGTTTTAATCTTAATAATTGTGAGGTATCGATAGCATCTAAATTATGTGTGCATATGGGATGGGTTTACCCTTGGCTGGGAGCCAACCCCACACAACTGCTCACTCATCCTACCCCTTCCCGGGGATAAGGAGAGAATTAAAGGGTGAAGGGAAAAAAGACTTGTGGATTGAGATAAGAACAATTTAAAAACTAAACTACAGTCATGTTGAAAATGATAATTCATACAAATATACAAATGAGTGATACACAGTGATACTGCTCACCACCTGATGACCAAGGTTCAGTTCCCAACTAACGATCCCAGAGCAGGGAGAGTCCTGAAACTGTAATCCCAGAAGGGAGATAAAAGCCCGAGTGTCCAGGAGATTGAGATGACCCTGAGAGAGGGGTGATCCAGAGGGAGACAACCCAAAGCAAGAGAAAGCACTTCCGGACATATTTCATCTCAACACTGGGCATGCCGTGCATGATATGGAATAGACTATTGGCCATTTTGGGTTTCAGTCCAAAACCTAAGATCAGATCCTAAGCCAGTAACAGGGGCTGTGCTCCCTCCCAGCTTCTCCTGCCCCTGCAGACACTGGCAGAGCAGAGATACTGAAAAGTCCTTGACTCTCCTGGCAGCAACTCTAACCATCAGTGTGTGATCAGCTTCTCCTCAGCACAAATCCAAAATAGCCTCTCATAAGCTACTGTGAAGAAAGTTAACTCCATCCCAGCTGAAACCAGGACAGTGGTACAGTAGTTTTTTGTGGGTCTCAAAGCAATTTGGCAATGCCGTATTGTTATGCTGATACACCTTGGTTCTGAGAGAGAGGGGCTTGGGTGCAACTGCACCAACATAGCTGGGTCAGATCTTTCATCCCCTCTCTGCAGAATGGCCTCTCTATCAACTTTGCAAGATTTGATGATATTTCCTGTCTAGAAAGCTAGGTCAACACTACAAAATTTTTGAAACATATTCTTGATGGTTACACAGGAACAGCAGGAGCCTGATCCGGAATTTATTGAAGCAGTATTGCTGTTTACTTTGCATTTAGAAGCAACCAAGGAAGAGAGAAGGAGTAGAAATAGAGTATCAGCAGAAACTTGTATTCCTGAGGGTTTGGTTTATTGGGGACAGGGTTGTTTTTTAGTTTATTTGGTTTGGGTTTTAAATACATATACACATTTTGGATCTAAGGTTCTTCACTCAGTTGGATTTTGGTTCCCATCAAAACATGTTCTGTATGATCAAATGTGGGTTATTTCTAGTGAGGTTACTTGGGGAAATATATTCAGGAAGAGGTTGCTTCCTGCTGATGCAAAACAAACACAAATAAAGAGACAAGCCAGGAAAGAGATCTAAAGAGAAGCAAGTAATGAAAAGAACATTTTGGGTGCAATATGTTATTTGTTATTATTATACTATGTCCATACTCTTCTTTATTCTCAGCACTGTATGATTTAATTGTTCCCTGAAGAAACAGTTCTGTAGATACATCCACAGGGAGCAAAGGCTCTGCCAGTGACAATCAAATTAATTCTCTGTTGGAAGCATGAATGTGACTTAAAACCCCAGAACAACATAATTTCAGCTGTTTGAACCATCTTTCTTTACAGTAAGTATTGTCCTTTATACTTGCAGGCTAAGAGCCCTGATAGCACAACACCTATTGAGAAAGACACCAGTAGTAAGGAGCAAGTAGGTCTGACTGCAACATTGCCTCAATTTTATCAAATCAGTATATTGATTGATGTTCTTTGAACAGACAATGAGGCCTTGCCTTAAAATTTAGTATGCATAAAAGCAAGCCAATTTACACATCTTGGAGTAACTCCTGGGTTTGGGTTTTCAATGCACTTTTGCCTCAAAGTCCAGCACGGCTGGGATCAACCCATCCCTCCTCAGTACAAACCGGAGAACAAAACCAGATCTTAATGTGTGGGAGAAACACAGTATTTTCTTTTATATCTGTGACTATGGCAACAAAACCTATATGAGGTTCTATATGCATCTATGCTGAAAACATCTGCGGAGAAGAGTAATGTCAAAACATAATCTGCTGCACCTCATTTCTGCCAAAGGTGTCCCTTCACAAAACAAAGCAACTATTCTTTTTTTCTTTTCAAAAGAAACAGATGTTTTATATCTACATATGATTCATATGTGGTGAGAGGGAGAAAATACAGACTTATTGGTTGCTCTAAAAAAACCTCCACTAGCCTTTAAAATTGTAACCCATTCCTCTCCTTGATGGAATAGCCAGTAGTGCCCGACAACAGAACCACTGTCTAAGGGAACTCATCCAGTGCTTTGCATTGTGGTCATGAATGCTTTTCAGACACAGTTATGGACTCCAGGACCAAAGAATTTTGTTGAGTATTTTGATTTATTGATCTACACTGATGACACTATAATGACTTTAACTTCAGGGAGGCTGTGGGGTTGGATTTTCATGTGTGACAACCTACACAAGTACATATACAACTTTTAAATATAAAAAATATATTTATATCAGTTATAGAAATATAAACATTTTAAATCATATCAGAAGAATGCTTTTGAGGTGGCCTAAACCAGCATTAAAATGAAGGAAATTTCTGACTTAGGACTGCTTTTTCAAGTCACTGCATCCCATTGTACAAGGGCATAACAAGGCAAGTTTCACAGCAGGAAAGTCCACGGAGGGCTATTAGATGCAGTCATGTAGCTGGCACTTCCAGGTCAGTAAGCCCTTAAACAGCAGATTACTGGAAGCCGGGAGAAGATATCCAGAGGAATTATCTCTCAGTGTCTGCACAGTTCTTATACTCTGGCCCTGGGCATCTGCTCCTGGCCACTGCCAGAGGCAGGACACGATGGGCAGATGGTCTTTGGGCTGTTCCCCCACTTCTGTGACTTCCCATCACAGGCTACTGCAACCAGACACAAGAGGTCTCGCTGCTGCTTTAGCTCATTTTGAGCAAGGAGCTTGGAAAACCTTATGAAAAACCTGTACATCACCCCCTCCACGTTATATATGTAAATATATGTTCAGCTGAAGATCTTCTCTGCCAGCTCCCCCCTCCCACAGCTGAATACAGAAGACGAGCAAGGAGAAAGAGGAGCCACCACTTCTTTTGCACACTGCCCCATAACGAGTGTGCTCTTCTTAAACAAGGCAAACTTTTTCTTTTTGCAAGGCAACACTTTGTAAAACCCTGACCTCCTATAGAAAGGGCTTTAATTCCCATGTAATGGGCAAGAGCTGGCTCAGTCATCTTGACAAGAAACACCATCCAAAATTGTCATGGGCTACATGTGTCATGTATTGCTTTCTTACGATCTCAAAAGCTTCAAGATGGGCCAGTGTCAAACTATTGACTGGAAGGACTATCAAGAGATGTAAAGTACCCTTAGTGTAACCAGATACTGCCATCAGAGAAGAGCTGAAAGCATCATTCTTTCCAGAGGAACACCTATCTCCATACAACATTCTTCCCCATATATGGTCCTTTCCCACAAATATTATTGAGAAAACATGGCAAGGGAAGCCTAGCTGTCCTGGGGTCTGTATGTGTTTTCTTCTTAGTTCTAAATATTTCTTAATTATCAAAACTTTCTATTTTGTACTGTATATATGTGACTAGTTAACATTTTCAATGGCATTTTAGATGGCATCACATTGATTCCCAATAGACTAAACATTTGAAGTGCACGTTTTCCAAAAGCTTTATCTTGTTCGTGTTGCCTTGTGTTTATTCTACTTTAAATTGTTATTCTCAAAAAATATAATCCCTCACAAAAAAGATGGAAAAAATAATCCTTTATGCACTCAGCTTTTGTTGAATTGTCCAGCGCAATTTGCAAAGTCAAAGAACAGAGTTGAGCTGTGCCTGCCACCTCTACTTCTAAAACAGCTCTTACGTTTAAAACAATATCAGCGGGTTCAGGGCACTCAGTAAAATCCCAATTTATGACAAAAATTTCTATTTAGTTGGCACAAACCTATTAACTCGGCTGAAAAGAGTGACAGTAATTGCAACTTGCTAAGGGTTGATAAGAAAATTTGGTCTACTAATTTGAAAGAAAATTTACAGACTGGCAAAGCCATGTCAGACAAGAGAACCAAAGATAGCTGCACTTGGTGTTTTCTAATTCAAGTTAAAAAGAAAAAAAGAAAGCATTTATAACATTTGCACTATAATAAGAGACATTTTCAAAATTATAACTTTATAGCCCTTTTTACCTTATTCCATCAGTGTCTACTCACGGAAAAATGAACTTTGTCGCAGACCAAAATTGACCCTTATTGATCACTTATAAAATAAACAGAGGACATCAGATTTCACCTAGTACCACTGGCATAGATTTTGTGCTGCAGGCACTGAAGCTGTGGTTCCTAAAATAATTGAGGTTTGTAATTGAAGAGAGCATGGAATTTAACTATCTAAATGGAAAATAAAAATCTCTTACTTGCACAGTAAAGAGAAGCTGCCAAGTGTTCCTTCCCACCTACTATGGGGCTGGCAGAACATCACTGTAAAAATTACACCCCAGCTGTGGGCTGCACAGCCAAGGATTTATGATGAGCTCTCTCATTACCCAGTTTTGAGTGTGAACAAGTGTTTGAATTGTTTGTGCTATGTTGCACCTTTAAAAAAAATCTAAATATTAAGTCTACAAAAACTGCAGTTTACTTTTGAAGTAAGACTTGGTGTCATATTCTTGGAATAGAACCGTTCTTCCTCAGTATCACTATGTTCACGCAATTTCCCCCCGTCATCACCCAAGAAAACCACAACGTTTTTTCCCTTGCTGACAGGCTGGCATCAGCTGCCCAACGCAGGCAGCTTGAGCTGCCACCAGCATCTTCCAGCACAAAAACTTTGTGCAGGCAGGCAAGTCTCTGTGTGGTCTGTGACTGAGAAGTCCCCTGGAGAGACTCTGTTTTATAGGATTGGATTAAAGTGCCTAACGCTTCTCGACAATGGGTTTATCATTGTTCTTTTATCTGAGTTTCAAAGAAGCTCAGTAGAGTGACCTCTCCTCAAGTATTTTTCTCTGATTCCTTCTGATCTGAATTTTCTGCAGAGGAAGAGCTAAAAGAGAAAGAAATAAGCCTTCCTTTCCTTTTTGTACTGCGGGAACTTTGCAAGGTGTATCTGTTTTCTTAGGCCTTTGGAAGGTCTGAGATTTTTGCATTACCTACGATAATAAATAACTATATCAAAGATATGAAGCCTTGTGCTTCAGGCCAGAGGTCAGCTGCTAACTGATGGAGCAAGTAAAAAACCCATTTCTCTGTAAGAAAATCATTCCCCAGTTGTCCATGATGGGTTTCTCACACCTTCCTAGGGAATGACTAGCAGAAAGAGAGGCTAAAATAAATGCATTTCCAGCCTGCTCCAATACAGCAAGTCATGTGTTTTGAAGGCAAGGTTGGGGTTTTTTTTGTTGTTTGCTTGGGTTTTTTTTTCTGTCAGTGCTTGTGCTATTGATAAATAAGATTTGTTATATGGGGCTTAGTGGTATTTTTTATATATATATTTTATACATGTATATATTTTATACATGTAGGTATTAAATGAGAAGGTACTTCTGTTAGTGAATTTATTTTTAAACTCTGCAGAGAGGGCTACATTATTATGTCACACAAGGGTACACTGTTGAATCCTAACTCATGCTTACCTGCAAGTAATGTTGTTGGCTTATATTTGCATAAATATGAAAAATCCCTGGGACTATCTCTGCTACCTGCCTCCCTGCTCAGACAATAGAGTAGAAAGGTGTTGCACATTTAATTCATCAGCACCTCCTGCCTGTGAAGCACTTGAATTTCCAGGTGTATTCAGTACTATGGTTTCCAGTGAGATTTTATTCTCTCAAGGAAATCTCAACTATGAGATCGATGGCATGGAGAGTTCATTTAGACTTTGAATCTGAAGAAAGATCTTATTAATCCAACCTTTCTTGGGCTATTATAATGCACACGTGAATAAAACCTATAACCTCTACACTGTCAATGGCACATGTATTTCTAGAGAGAAAATACCTCACAGGTATGGATATAAACCTTTAAAAATTAAGTATAAGGAGCAGCAGCAGAAAAATGAAAAAAGGAAGTTTTAATGTATATTTAAAAGTCTAAGTGCCATTCACAGATCAAGAGCAGAAAAATAGGAAAGACCTCTACCAAAACAGAGTAATCACTCTCATTTTATGACAATTTCCGTAAATGCAACTCAGCTGACAGAGCAGGAGTTACAGGTTTTGACTTGAATGCAACAGCTTGTTTGGGTGAGCACTCAGGGGGGAAAAAAAAAAAAAGAAAAAATCAGGAGAAGCCTGTGGCTGTGTCAGTCTGGCTTATGAGGCACTTTTACAGTGCAGCGTTCAAGACCCTGTAGCTGAGGTTACACACCAGTTATATGGTAACAAGGACAAGTATATACTAAATGCTGTGAAAGTAGCCTGGTGTCATTGCGGATAAAACTGAATGGATGGAGCCTGTGAGGCAAAGTGACCAAAATGAAAAGGAATAAAACCTGAGAAATAAGCAAGTTCTACAGACTGGCTAGATAAAGTGTTATCTAAGCAAACAAGTCTATAGCAAACTGATGCAAGGCCTCAGAAATCATATCTCTTCCTGTAAAGGCAAAGGTTGCCTGGGAATACTTATAGCTGCTGCAGAACATCCTTCCTAGGTGCTGGCAGGCAACACTTGATAGAGAGTTTACAGACCGATGCTCCAAGACTTCCAGAAAGTGTAAATGGTTATGAGCTCCCTCCTTTGGTCACGGGTAGCCCGGCATGTCCTTGCACACACGCCTGGTCTGTTTGAAGACAAGCCCATATGCTCTATCTACGTCCTTAAATCTGCAGGCAGCAGTGGTAGCTCAGTTCTGCCCCGCCACCTGGATTGATGCTTGGCAAGCCACGGGCTCAGGGCAGATGAGTAGCAGTGCCACTAACCCTCCCTGTGGAAAGAAACTATTGTGGTGTGCAAATCCTTCCTGAGGACCTGGACAGTCATTGCACTGTAAGTCATAGAACCACAGAATGGTTTGGGTTAGAAGGGACCTTCAAGATCATCGAGTTCCACCCCCGTGCCATGGACAGGGACACCTCCCACTAGCCCAGGTTGCTCAAAGCCTCATCCAGCCTGGCCTTGAACACCTCCAGGGATGGGACATCCACAGCTTCTCTGCGCAACCTGGGCCAGTGCCTCGCCACCCTCACAGGAAAATATTTCTTCCTAAAATCTCATCTAAATCTCTACTCTTTCAGTTTAAAACTGCCATCCATCCCTCTGACCATCTTCACGGCCTCCTCTGGACGCACTCCAACAGGTCCATGAGATAGTAGACTTCATGAGTGGTCCCTGCAGGACCTGCTCCTGCTCCAGATGCTCCACTACTCTCCCAGTTGCTGGTGGGTGCAAGGGGAGACTGTCAATACTGAGGCTGCAGCTGCTACCCCAGACTTCATCAGTTCTGGAAGAAGTAGAGGAAGACAGCAGACTGTCTGTCTCTGTTGGAAAACAGTCTGCCAAGAACCTCCTCTTCTCACTTCCTTCCCTCGTCTCTAACACAGTGAAGAAAACAGATTTAGATTTTTTTTAATGTGTAACAATCAGAAAATCCAGCTACCATGCATTGTCTTGAATGCAGTCCGTAGCAGTGGCATGTGAAACCTGGATGATTTTCCCAAACCACTTAGAGGAAATCCACTGTCTGAGGGAGGAGTTAAGGAGTCCAGGCAATACAGAAGGTGGGTTTTGGGGGGACACAGAGGGGAAAGGAGACAGGAAAAGGGGTAAATCAAGGCACTTCCAAATAAGTGGTGTAGAGAAGAAGTAAAATAAATTTGAACAAAAGATAAAGAAAAATCCTTGTGACCCATCCTAATGCAGGGCCCTATAGGTGATCACAACACAGGATAACTATGGCTCATAGAAAATCTTCTGGAAGTTTCTAGGTACTATAATTTACATGAATATGAAAGGCAGCCTCAGCTTATCCTTGACCAGGCACAATCCTGAATTTTAATCGCTGCAGAAGAATTTGATAGCTTGCAGAGGGGAGAGTTTTTGTAATAAGGTTTGATAAAACATCACCCTTGGGAGAGCTCGTACATAAACACCTCCAAAGAGTTATGCAACCCTAGCATACAGCTTTCATGACAACAAATCTATCCAGAATCAGGAGCACAACCCAGGACTTAAAAAGGCTGTGTCTCTGCATAGCAATGATCTTTTCCTCCGAGCGATATTTGTTCTCGACAAGGTATGCAAAGGGAAGCAGAGATGGGCCCCTCCTCCCTCTCCTAAATCTTCACTGAAATTATTGTTTTCAGGAGGAGGACTAAACCCAAGATTTTTGCCAACAGTAGAAAACACATTGTTTGCACAATCTCACCTCCCCCAAATGACAGCTCGGTGTCATTTCAGATTTTTACGATGCCATCTGACAGCCAGGGTTTCTAAGGAAACACCAATATTGGGGGAGCTGGAGGGAAAGGAAGAAAAGGACAGAACCTAAAAATAAGAATCACATGCCTCTTCCAGACATTAAAACCGCCTAATAAAAGTTGTAAACATCTCCCCTTTGGAATGGTAACATTTCTAAGACACCCGTAAGACTCCATCCAAGCAGAATCGTTTTGCGCTGAACAGTATTTCACTAAGTGAGTTATATTTATGAAATCACATTCTTTTAAAGGATGTTTAGAAAAATATGCTGAGTGGATTATTTCTTAAATAACGGGAATTAAGAATAAATGGAAACATTATAATTTTGTGCCATTGCAGCCCCCAATAGGAGTAAAGTCTCATGTGGATAGAAGAACAGATTTCTCCTATTTGGAGTATTGATGGTTTCCGTGCCGGAAATGTAGGATTATTTTTATTTTCTTTTTAATTAAACTGAAATGAGCGCGGTAAAAGAAAATTATATCTCTCCCCTCGAGCAATGACAGGGCATGCTGGAACTAGACTTCCAAAACACTCCAAACTCTCCTGCACTAAATGTGCCCACAGAAATGACATCACAACACAGCAAATTAGGTGCTTTTTAGGTCAAGCTGCAGTTGAGTTAGGGGGAAACAAAACTATACTAGGAATATTTTTGGAATGTTCAAAACCTCTAGTTTTTCAAAATGTCATTGTTTGTCCGATTAGCCCAAAAAAAATCTCTTCTTGGAGGGTATGCATTAGGGTTGTACTCTATAAAGGGACTCTGGTCTGAACTATAACAGCACATAGCACAATGTTGAGAACAAATTTGTTATGAAATAACTTTGACACAAAGATCACTAGAAGAACTTAAGTATTTTACCATCCCTCCCAGTTATGTAGGCATCCACAACCAGTACATGGCTAAGTGGATGTTTTCACCAAATGTGACTACTGGGTTTTAGGCTACACATAAATATTCAGTTTTACTCCCAGAGAGTCACTGATACACTCCACGTACGTATCAGGAGGGAAGCATTTGTGGAAGTGAAGTCAGAATGTATCTTTGGAAGTGGTAGCCAGCCATTTGTTTGGGGTATAACTTTGATGTTTTGTGCTGCTAGTGTTTAGACAGAGATCCAGAGGACATCAGTTTAGCATTACATACAGGCCCTTAACACTGATTACCATGATTTACCATGAAAACTCTTTCTGAATCCTAGCTGAAAAGTTCTTATGCTATATATCTGAGACAAACAGACAGCCTTTATATCATAGATGTAAAATATATATACATATATACAATGATAATTAGTTGTTTCCATTCATCATTATTTAAAAGAGCATTTAGTCACTAGTTTGTAAGTATGCAAGTATACTTTTAAGTACCTAGGAATCACCAAACATTCTCAGAGGAGCACTGGGCCGTATCTCCATAAAAGAAGCAAAGCTGGACCTTCAGTCAGCTGGGAGCAGAGTCATTCCTTGACCCACCCAGAGCATCTCCCCAGCCCTGCCCGCTGCAGAGAACAACTGCCTTTCTTTCCTTTGGCTGATGGGGGCAGGGAGAGACAGCCAAGATAAAATCACCAGAGTTCAATAACTACAGTAAAGGATAAGTGGTATATCTTTGTGTTTGAAAAAAACCACAAAAGTCTCATACCCACTTGCATTAGCAGCCAAGCAGCCCTTTCCTGGCTGGAGCAGTGGGAGTGCCCAGGGCTCTCCAGATTGCTTTAATCAGCACCTTAGCCAGTCCCTTTCAATACACTGAAAAAGAAAATTCATTTTTAAGTCTTCCCATGGATCACATGCTATAAAAGAATTCATCTGGTGTCTGAGGTAGGTTAAACATTTTCAAATTCATACAGACACTACCTTGGGTTCCACGCTGCAGGAGCCCTCCTCCTGTTTGTAACACCCACCACCGGGAGAGGGGCTTCAATTAGCACCGTGCACACACCTGAATTATATAGCAGAGAAAAAAAAGCACCCCTGGCTGTTTCCTTCTCTCTTGTTACAGTCAGAACCACACAAATTGATCTGTGCTGTTCCTCAGTTTGTTCTTTTTCATCTTTGATTCATGATGATAAAACAACAGAAGGAAAAAAATAAAAATCCTCCTGCCTGATTTAGCAAGTAGGCAGAACAAAAAGCCCAGCCTGACTAACCGCACTAACCTTTTAAAATGCTGGATTTTCATCGACTGGCTATTCCCCTTCCTTGCAGGCTGCAGAGGCTGCACAAGGGGAGAACAATTGCCAGTTAATCCAGTTACAGAATTCTCTAAAGGTTCAGGAGATGGAGGAGCTTGCCATTTGATATATGATTATGAGGGATTAAACCCTTCATTCATGTGACAAAATTTTAATAAGGACAGTAAATGACTCTGAGAACAACGTGGAACATCTGCAATTGTTTAAGGATTCTTGGTGAATAAAAAAGAAGTGCAAAAACATGAGAGACAAGGAAAGGAAAATTTCCTGTCATGTTACAAACCACACAACAGATTTACAAACCTTTTTTCATGATGCTCCTTCAAGTGACACATCAGGCATTTGCTATAACCAAGAGCTGGTATCGAAGGGCCAAGTACTGAAGCAAGGTCTTGAAGGACAAACCGTCCCACCACGTTTGTGAAGCAGCACCACAGGTGAAACCCTGAACATCTCTCTGCCAACTGCAGCTCATACTGGAAAGTAAATACTTAGTACTGGGATGCTTACATTTGCCTAAGAGAAAACGCAGATAGCAAGCAGCAGCACAGGAGTGATTTCCACAGCAGCTATTTCTATTAATTTTCCTCTTAATTCCAGTAGCACCATGAGACATTCTTCAGCATCGCATGGAGTTATTTATTTATTAATAAGTGATAAATAAGCTATTAATAATAAATAAACAAGTTCTCTAACTTATTTATTTGTTAATTTGCAGAGCAAGGTGTTCCAATGAAAACCCCACACTGCCATAATGAGGAGGGTGGCCAAGAGTGTGTGACCCCATCCTTGGAAGTTAGGTTAGGCTTTTGTTTCCATTAGCGTTGTAAGAGGGAACTTCGGATTCCTGAGCCAACTTTACAGCTGAAGAATATCTTGGTTTTCTTCTTTGTTCTGTGACAGGTGCAAAAACGTGGGCTCTTCATTAGGAACCCACCATTGTTTTAAGAGTAAAATACAAAAGAGCAATGTATATGAAACCTTGTTTGATTTCTAAATAATTTAATTTTCAGAACTGATGTATATGTTTTGCTTTAAATTCTAAAACATTGTGAAATATCTTTTAAATATTAAGTGGGAAATGTTAGAACCAAAGTATATGTGACCTCCTTCTTTTTCTCATTTTTCCAGAAAAGGTTTGCGTGTCTCTTGGTCTCTAAAAATCCCTTCTATGTTTCTTCACATGAAGTAAGGAATATGAACCCTTTTATCTTTTAGCACATTTCCCAGTGGAACAGTTTCAGCTTCAGTTTCAGCTAGCTGTCCACAGTGACTCCAAATTGATTTATTCCTTGTAATCGTCAAACTTTGTCTTCAAAATGCTGGGAAATGCTTTAATTCAATCTTAGTGTGTCTTTTAACTTTCTTTTCTCTCTTTTGCTGCTTTAACAACTTTAAAATGTTAAAGGCAATCTTTTATCTATTTATGAAGCTGTCAAAATCAAGGCATTAGTTTAGAAGAAACCTGTATGCTTTACTTAAAGTAGCATATACGCAAGACAATATTTTGAGTTTTTCAGCCCAGATTGAGGACTGACAATAAGGTAGCAACAATAAAAAATTCTAAGTTAAAAAAAAATTAAACCAAAGGAGAAAAAAACAGCAGCATTTCAGATGTGTATTGCAACTGTAGTAAATACCACACATTTATCCATGTGTATAAATTTGTCATTACATATGTTCAAGCTTGCACAACGACACAATGACGTAGACCATAAAGTTCACAAAGTCATTCTCAGTTTAGGTGTGAGTTAGTCCCATTCAAACATGAGCATAAAAGTGTTCTTAATTTCAGTTTCAGATATCTGTATAATAAATTATATTTTCATATATGCAGGATCATCCAAGCTATCACTAATAAAACATTAAAAGCGTGGACCAACTAAAGTCAGACAGGGATTTTTAAAAAGCCCAAAATGTCAGTGTTTATGTCTTTTCCAAAGCTAACAGGTTCTGTTTGTGCCACCGTGCCGTATTGAATTTGGTGCCAGAGTGCATGGGTACATGTGTGTGAAACAAATGCATACATTTGGTGACCATACGTGCTGTAGATCTCAAAATGAAGAGAAACAGACATAGATGTCCTGTACAGGCCAAACTAAATTGCTCTTTTTTAGCTGTAAAGTGTTGGTAACCACTTGTTCATGTTTTATGTAACACACTAACTTGTCTTTCCTTTTTTGTATTCCCAGTTCTCATCATTTATATATATTTAATGTTCTACTCTCAACTTGTGGCTTCATTTCATATACCAAAAAGCATGTTCAACAAAATCTGTTTTTCTCAAAGTTCTATCATTATTTACTGTAATTTAAGATCATTAACCGACTTCTCTTCTTCTGCATTGACTTCTAGATCTCAAGTCCAAGTCTGTCATTCCTCCACCTTATATTGGTGATAGTATGTTTTTGTGGAGGTTTGTTTTGTTATGCTCCTGTAATGTAAAACTTGCTTTTTTTATTGAGATTTTAGACTTTTTTCCTCCAAGATGAGCATCTGCATGCCCAGTGCAAAATTGGATGCAGCCTCAGCTATCTGCAGCAATCTTGTGCTATGTGCATCACGGACCTGAATCTTACTTATAGGGTTTTGTACTAAAAACCTTTGGATCTGGGGGGTTTTGGGGGTGTTTTTTTTTGATCCTTAGTATCTCAGTAGTTACTTTTCAGCATCCAGCTGTGAAAATTTTGGCCTGCACATATTGCATGTGACTCGTTGTGGTCCTTACACCACGTGGAACCAGGATGGAGGGTGAACACCCTGCAGAGAGCAGCCTGTTCGCTCTAAAGGAAAAAAACCCTCCACAACCTTGCTCTTGTGAAGTATGCTTATGAGTCTCAGTGAGAAGTCACTATAGCAGAAAGGAGTTAACAGGGAGATTTATTCATATTCAGGAGCCCAGAAATCTAAATTGCTTCCACCTCCTCCCGGAGCTACCGGCAAGGTTTTAGCAGCTGGCCCTTCAGCACTCTTCTGGTAACGCATTAATGGAAATAAGATCCTTACAGTCAAGGATTGAGTGTAATCCAAGTTTAAAACACCAAGTCCAATTTTTCCAGACAATTTTGTACTTGGATGGTTTACCACTCACAGTTATCTCCAAATGTGAATGCAAAGAAGATGTAAAAGATATTTGAATACATGCATATCTTTATCCACAACATCAGTGTTCTTTTTCCTTTTACAGTCTATATTGGTCATTAGGTGATGGAATATGATGTGTCAGCCTATGTATAAACCAAATTTACAGTTCCTTTTCAAGAAATATATCACAGGGTAAAAGAATTTCCTTACTACAGCAGACTCATGGCCACCTCACTCGAAACAAATCCATCACAGAAAATTATAAGAAACCCTGTCATAGGCAAATACAATCAAAAGAATGTTTTTTTTTTTCCTCCCCTCAGAGAAAATTAGCTTCTAACCCAATGCTAGAGGATGAAATAGGTCTTGAAGAATGCCGATGCATATGTCTTCAGAGGAGCCGAGGATGATTCTAGATTCAGGCACCCAGGTGCCTCTTCTTGCCCCAGTTAAACTTTGGGCCTTGATTCACATAAACTCACAGCAGTGGTTTCTACAATTATTGTTGGGGTTTTTTTTAATACATAGGTATTTCTGCTGCAGTAAATTGTGTGTTTGACAATTTATTGTTCTAATTGTATTATTAAAGCAGCAAATAACAGCAGCTAGTTTACTCTCAGTGCATCATTAATTGTCTACTGGAACATGTAACTTAAGCATACCTCCTGTGATTTGTTTCTTGTCTTGAGTGTCTTATCTCATCCTGATCTTTTGACTCAGCTCTTGACAGCAGTCTTCCGAGAAATCCAGTGCTTCACATTGCCTACCTCAGTATTTCTGAAACACCTCCGTATTTTTTTCTATATCTTTTCCTTCTGACAGACTCATTAGATGTTAACATAATATTCTAGTTGAGCACCTAGCTTTCATCAGCAAAATAATATTTATTCCCTGGTCTGTACTGTAGTGCTTATACTTTGTACATACTTGGTTTACTAATTTAAAAAACGATGCATATTAAATGAAAAGCTTGTGTCGATGCCCAGAATTATGCATAGGTGCATTTGTCAGCAATGGATGTATCAGCCTCTACGTTATCACGCCTTGTATTTTTAAGTTCCTCTAATATTGTCTAGCTTTGACAAATATTAACAAATTAGTGTCCTGCAAATACTATGGTCTCACTATTAACGCTGGAATCTCATCATTGCCTCATGCCATGAGGACCATCTTTTCCTCTATTTCACGTGATGTTTCTTAGCCAGTTTTTAATCCACAGTGAAGCTTTACCTGATATCTTGGTGGCTTCAGTAATGTCATCTTCTCAAGGACTTCTATCTACGTCTTTCTCTGAAGCCCAACAAAATAACTGTTAATCTCTCTGTAGATATTCTCAACGAGGGTTGTTGGAGTAGAAAACCCTTACCAGGAGAATCTTTAGGATAGACTTAAGGAAGATTTTAATGATGTACATCCACATGCAAATCTCTTTTTAAAAATGAAAGTCATTACACAAGTAGACAAGTTCCAGGATCAAATTCCATAACTGTAAAGAAAAAACCTGGGACATGACAGTAACTTGTGATAATTTTCTAGCCAGCAATATTTATTTTTATGCTTGTATAAGTTTTGAAGGATATTTAAAAATACGAGTAAAGTTTCTGGGGACATAGTTGCAGAAGCCATCTCAACTGCTATATCAGACAAAAAAAAAAAACCCAGTTCAAAAATCTTATTTCACCTTCTCTCTCCACTTCTGTGTTGATGGGTTGAAGTATTTAATATGTATCAGGTAGTTATGTTATATAGAGAGTGCTGGTAGCAAAACTGATATACATGTAGTATTACTGGTTTTAATAGAATATAAATCATTACTTTGGCTTTAATTTAGTACTTTAGTGCTACTGCCAGAACCACCTATAGAAATATCTGTTTTTCCTAGGAACAATGATTAAAAGGGTTACATTATAACTTAATACATGTGACTTCACTAAGCAAACTTATCAATATAGATCAACTCCCAAATGTGAAGAGCCAAACATACTTCTCTTGTTTTGTTTCTTTCTGAAAAATACCAAATAACCAGAAATATGTTCTGTATTAACTCTGTTTTTTCTTATTTAGTTGCTGTCACTGTTTCAGGGGTATAGGTCGCAAAAGCACCTCAGGACAAATTACATTTTATATATATGATTTCCCTGAATAAGAACTTTTTTCTGAGTTAGAGACATGGCCCAACCTGAGGGCGTGAGCTTAGTTTTGATTCATTCAGTAACGCACCTAGAGAGTAATACCAGGGGAGCCTTAAATTGTTCAAGTGTTCTGGGGCAGGGCTGTATATTGGGGACTTCATAGACCATCCTTCAAATTAGACAACTTCACAAAATTCTTCAAACTGTCAGAAATAATAGACTTCCAGGGTTTATTACCCTGGAAATACCTTTATATCTAAAGATGAGTCTGCCTTTCCTTCCCTAGATCATTTCGGTAAATTAGTATTGAGTTATGCAGCCTAATGAGGGAAATTAATTTCCTAAAATTACCTTCCGTGAATGAAACATAAGCTATATAATCAGTTGGTTTGTTTGGTTTTTGGGTTTTTTTTCAGAGGAAAGGGAAGCACAGTAAACGGAACAAACTGGTGTGTCTTAGATGGAAAAGCACTTTATTTTCTTTCCAAAACAATTTAAATAATAACTCTATTTTTACCCTCCCACTGCCTTCTATCCAATCTGTCTTCATTTTGAAAAGATGTAATGATTGCACAGATAAAATCTTTTAGCTCTTTATGTACTGATTCCGCATTAGTTAACAATAGATCTAAAGAATACCTATACAGGATTTCTTTCAGGATCTTTGGATCATCTCAGAAATACTTCTTCAGGTAAGAGCTTGCGATATATATAGTTCAAATGGGACACGTTTTCGTCCTCCTGTATTATTAGCAGCTCTTCAAAAGTGCACAACTTTCTAGTTTTATTCTAGAAGGCACCTCCAAATCCAGGATTAAGACATTAATATTAATAGCCAGAATATGACCCTATTAAATTCCTGAAGCATCTTTCTACAAACTCATGAAAAGAGATTTTATTTCTTCTGGGATAAAAGAGCCAGTCTGAAAAAATAAAATGCAATTAAAATAAAAATAAATAAAACCAAAACCCTCCAAATCCAGAATAAACCAACCCCAAAACCCAACTGAATGTCTTCACCACTGGCCAACTCTATCTTCCCTACTGACCACGGATGGGGAGTGCTGCACGACAGGAGACCTCCCTACCCATTCTCCAGCAGCCCTCCATTAAGGCAGACCAGCTCACCTTCTCTGGGCTCATTGCGACAGCCCCGAAAACACCCCAACACCAGCACTGGATCCCTCCTGCACTCCCGTCTGCGCTGGGGCACATCTCAGCCTTCTCAGGTCCTTTACAAGATTCCAAGGGTTGAGAACATGATGGGCTGCATCTTCGGATGAGTAACTCCATTTTTACACACCACAGGGCGATGAACCATATGCGATGGGTCTGCCTCACTGTCCCCAAACGAAGCAGGAGTCAAAGATCCTTCTGGTGGCATGGCTGGGTGATGCTGCGGAAAACCACTATAGAAATATTAAAAGTTATCAATGTTTGCAACCACTGCCGAAAAGCTCCAGCAGAGCCAGGAAGGGCTGGTGAGGGCGAACGGATCACACCATCCTCCTGGCTCTTGCAGAAGGGTTTCAGTGCACTCCTGAAACAGCACGGCGGTTGCGGTAGCACGTTGCATTAGTTTTACCAGTTAATGAAAGACCTAAGGCAATCTAATTCAAGCTATTTTCTGGGGAAGCATGCCAGCTCTATTCCCAGGCCAATTATTGCTTTCACAAAGTGCTCTAAATCTGTCAACAAGCAAAAGTGTGAACTACAGTATAAAAACACAGTAAAGAAGGTGACCCAGTTGTTACAAGTAGAGTGTTTCTTCTTGCAGTGGGAGCAATGAAAGCTGGCTGATGAACAGCCAGCCTGCCTGCAGCACCACTGCATGATTAACTGATATGCTAGCACATGCCAAAAAGTTTTTGCCCTTTTTTTTTAAGCTACGCAGTTTGATGGTAAATGAATGCTTGTTCTCCTACAGATCATTATGATAAACACTTTGCAAGTGGGAACTCCTAGGTAAGCTCAAATATCTGCCTTACTACTGGGAGTATAACCAAAGGTAGGTAATTCATTTTTTAGCTACAGAAGTAACTACTTCTTAATACACATGGAAATTTTTTTCTAAAATAAAAGTTAACAAAGGAAATGACTAAAATAAGAGTTGCAATCCATTTCCATAATAAGCCAATACCTGTATCTTCCTCAAACACTCAACAATATTGTTGGGTACATAGTCTTCACAAACAGAAGTGAGAAATCTTCTTTGCATGTTTATTTCAGTTCAGTATCATACAGGCCAGCATTTGAGAAATCACCCGCTTGTCTTATCTCGAATATGTGAAGGCTTCTTGCCACATGCAAGGTAATTTCTTTTCTTCAGATATATGTAAGTAAATGAAGTGTAACATTGCGTCAGTCCCCTTGAAGGCTTCTGGCATATGCTCAACAAGTGCAAATGTTTTGGCTGTGCTCAGTTTCTCCAAGAGAGATTGATTTGCATTTGAAGCTTCCTGGGTTTAACTCTTCTACAAAAATAGCCATGATCTGCAAAGGCCAAAAGCTATTCCAGATTGTCAATATTCTCCAAGCTTCGGCTCCAGCCTGAATCTCCAGGCTGGGTGTTGACCCACCACGGCTGTAGCTCTGTAATTGCAAAAGTTATTGTGAAGACTCTCCAAGCAAAGACCTGGCAAGCACGCCGTATTTCATGGAGTGCAATTTGGTGAAATGTTATATGGGAAAAGGAGACAAGATTTTATAATCAGACAAACTAAAACTATAGGATTGATGGTGACTGTCAACCTGATTATGAGAATGAATCATGTCTGGCTCTACAATTATTAGTCAAAATAATTCATTATTTAGTCAAAAATAACATTAAAATTTAACCAATAAAACTACTTATTGATGGCTGATCTTTTTTTTTCTAGTCTAAATGTCATCTCTGTTAAGAAAATGTGAAAGAAAAAAGTCAGAAAATTATCTTAGTCACAATAAACCATCTTTCATCATTTAAATAAATAGAAAAGTGAGACATTCTCTGATATAGATTTAGGTATATTATTTATGCAGTGAAATATTACAGCTTATTTGCAAGGGCCCTGGGGGACTTAACATTATTTTTTACTAAAAACTTGTTTTTATTTAAAGAAAAAAAAATCTGAAGACATGAAGTCTCCACATATTCTTGCTATTTACATACCTTAGCCATCTCCCTATGCCAGTAATGACTTCTACCCCAGACAGAGGTGCCTTGGTTGTTTTCTCCTGTTGACCCTGCCTTTTGTCATTTGGTAATTTCTGTCTTTCCTGAAGAGGTAAACACCAAACTGGGCAGCCTTCCAGGGCAGCCGGCATGGGATGCGGGAACATCACCCCAGCGAACAGCCCCATGTACACATCTGATCATTTCCCCCAAAATCTGCACATACAGCTTTGTCTTACCTTGGCTTCTTCTCAGCAGATGTGCAAGGTGCCATGGACAAAACAACATCTGGATCCAGAGTAGAGCAAAGAAGATAATGGAAGGAGAGACAAAGAAAGCAAATTGAAAGCCATCAGAAAATTACAGAAAGTTATATGGAACTTTTCCCCCAGTTAAACTGAGGAAATAGACCAAAAGAGAAGAAAAAGATGAAAGAAAAACAGGCAGATGCATGGGCGCTAATAGCTCAAATGGAGTCCAGCTGCTGGGCTAGAGCTTGGTGTAGCTGAATGGATTTTGACTCAGTTGTCAGATGTCTGTGTGATGCCTTTACTTAGAAACAAGCAGAACTATTCGATTCTCATCAGACAATAAATAAACTTAGCCTCCAAATGAGATAAACATCTTGAAAACTGAACTCTTCAGCTTTTATTAGTGACTGAATAGCTCTAGGTGTTTCTAAGCAAAAATCAATGGAGAGATTAGCTGCAGCAGCTTGCCAGGAGGTTATGGACAAGATGTCCATTGAACAGATAGCCGGCATATTCAGAGACCAAACAGCTGCTCTTTGTGTCAGGGACCAGGTGAACAGGAGCCACCTTTCACTCCACTGGAGCAGCACAGGGAGGACCATCGATCACCGGCTCTCTGCAGGGTGTGGAGCATTGTCTGAGATGGGCATGTTGATGATTAGTGATTGCGGTGCCCAGACTTGGCTTACCCAGCAGCATTTGATCAGGTCAACAGCTTACCCCATGAGCTTCATCAATCGAAATTTCATTCCTGGAGCCACTGTTTCTGCCAGGGAGGCATGTACATTCTTTTCCTGCATCTACAGCTTGTCCCACCGCACTTATGGGGCACTCGGTGGAAAGCCAGTACCTTCATAAATGTTTGATTTCTACCCAGGGTGGTAAGACTCGTCCTTCAACAATCCAAAGGTGTCTGGTTCTTCAGGGATGGAACAGAACTGTCCACTACCAGCACAAGAGAGATGCATAAATCTGAAGCCATAAGTTTTAATGTTTGTCCTTGCAAAGGGAGATCCCTTACCAGGCTCCAATCTCCAGATGATTTAAACCTGATTAATTTCCTATGAATTTCTAATAAAATTCTGTGACAGAATTAGTTGAAGAATACATTTGGCGAGACTCCATTTTTACAGTTGCTATACCTTTGGGTATGAGCAGATGTGTAGTCTCTGCACCACTGGATCCTTAAGAGGATTTTTGCATACTTCTGTTGCAAATACTTGTACAATTTACATGTGAAATATTTCCATGGATGGCAGAAGTTACATCCTGCCATTCAGTTTGATTTGATATTTTTCTTTCACTACTGTGTCAGTCATTGACTGGCATTAGGAAGTAAAAATCACTGGATATTTTCAAATTATGTTACAGGTTTTAAATATATTTTTAAGCATTTTACAAAAAATCTCGTGATTTCAGAGGAAATTGATTTTTTGAGTATTTTTAATGATCTCATTAATGGCTTGTCAGCTATCTGTGTTTCCACAACTAGTTTTACACATCTCTAATCATATAATTTCAGACACTTCCCTTTTATAGTGTTTTGTGAAGGCTAATGAGGCTTCATCTCAAAGCAGAAATGGTCCAATTCTAAAGAAACTGAGAATGGGTTGCACTAACAAATTCGAATGCAACAGCAAGACACTGAAAACAATTACTTGCAAAAGTGTCTGAATTTCTGAAATTAAATTTGAAACAGGCTCACAACAATATAAGAAAACAGTATTACCATGTGAAGTTACATTTTCTGTGCTGGTTTTCCTCTTTCAGAGTCGACTCTGCTGTACTGCTGTTGTCTTAGAACTTGATCTCTCCAAGGGAGAGGCAAAAGGGACAAGCAGCCTTTTCCAGGGAGATCACCACCTATTCTCCATCAGGTCTGTGGTGTCTGCAGGTCTGACGGCCAGTTAGGGGCATAAACTAGATAAATTGGTGGTGCTAGTCCAGGGGCTGGTGGACAAATGGCCATATGATAACTGACAGTCTCAGGAAGGATAGCAAAGAGGCAGGAGGACTGAAATATTTTCTTGCTTTGAAAAGATGAAATATTAAAAAAGCAAGCTTGAGAAATAATCAAAGCAATAATGTTGGGTTATTCTTTGCTGTTTTATCATCCTAACTACAAGTAGAACAAAACTCGTATGCTTTTAAATTAAACTAAATATCAAAGGTGAAGTTAAAATTAAGCTAAATATTAAACTAAAAAAAAAGAGGTAAAATTTAATGTCCACTCTTCAAGGTTAACAACAATATCTGATGCAGGATGGCTCATGGGTGTGGCATCTAAAGTGAGTCTGAGCACAGATCACCAATGGAAAAGTAGGTGTTATATTTGATATCTCAAAATTCAAATGTTCATAAAGTAACAATTACACTTGAATGCATAATTTTAAACCTAGTTCTATGTGAAAAGGAATCTTTAAAACTTAATATAAATATCAACTGATTATAGGTAAGAAAGGTGTCAGTCTGTTCTCTCATTTCTCCTGACACATAGATACATTTAAAATAAAACATGAGAAATTCACTGATCATTTATTTGTACTCATAAAGCACTTCTCTGCTTGTTAAATGTCACTGAACTGGACCTTTTTTTTATCTTTACCAGGAACTACTTCAAGACGGGGAATTTCTAAGAAGGTTTCCAAAACCGCTTTGCATTAGATAAAAAGAAAATTAATAGAGCTGCCAAATTTCTTGCCCTTAGTGAAATCCATTTGCTTTTATAGTTACTATTACCATTACTGTTAAAAATCCTAGGTAAAGTTCAGATTTCAGATTAAATTCCACAGCTAGCATACCCATAACTATGTGAGGCATCTGGATGAGTGTCCCAGTCCAATGGAGAAGGGCATTGACTCTACCTTGTACAAGTCTTAAAAGTTACATGCATTTACTTTTATTTCACCAACATCCTCTTGTTCAGTCTGTCATCAGACTAGACTTCAATCACTGTGATTTGAAGCTACACTATCTGAAAAAGCCTCAGTCTCTCTTTTCTTACCTCTTCTTGCCATGATGGACACTGCAGTTGCATGCACAAAAAAAACCCCCCAAAAACAAAAAAAAACCAAAACACCCCAAACCCCCCCCCCCCCAAGTTTTGGAGCTGCCTTGTCTGCAGGCACTCACGAATTCCTGCTTTTATCAGAGATCCTGGATGCAAAATTTTGTGACAAAAATCCACTGCTCTGAAGGGCATATAAAGTGAAGTATCTGTCTCCACAGCAATATTTTACAAAAGCATTTCTGCTCCCCAGTCCACTCACCCACTAAGGGTCTGTAAATTCCACAAATTAAGTCTACTAAGCAATGTGCTAAATCAGTTTTGGTTTGTTTTCAGCATTTAAAACAATGTCCTAAGGTTTTGTTTGATGGATTCACACTTCCAAAGGAAGAAGCTCTCCTCCAGTGTTCCACCTGCTCCTCTTTTCACCAGACTCCAAATTCCTGCAGACATCAAAGGCTTTGTGCAGAAGTAAGGTGTTGTCCCAGGGCTAGATGGTGTTGGCTAACTCACCTGTGTGCTAATCCTCTCTAAGGGTTTTTGTCCATTCTGAAGATAACATACATTTAAAAAGGAAGAAATAACAAGGAAAACAAACTTTCACCACTGTAATTCGATGCCTTCTCCAAAACATTGTGGTGGCCAACATGCATATCTCTCATTTCTAGAACTTTTTTCCCATGACGGTGGTGAGGCAGTGGCCCAGGTTGCCCAGAGAAGCTGTGGATGCCCCATCCCTGGAGGTGTTCAAGGCCAGGCTGGATGAGGCTTTGAGCAACCTGGGCTAGTGGGAGGTGTCCCTGCCCATGGCAGGGGGGTTGGAACTAGATGATAAGGTCTCTTCCAACTAAAAACATTTTGTGATTCTATGATTTCTAGACCCATATGGAAATTCACAAATGCAGCCCCTAAAATCTCAGGTCAAAACTAAGGTGGAGGAGAACATTTCATATGGTAGAAGGACCAGGTTTAAACAGTCTACAGACATCAAGTGATGATCCTGCACAAGACCACCTTGTCCTTCCCTGGTCCCCTGTCCAGCAGAGCAGCCCCTGGGTTGGTGCTGCCCCTTGGGCACTGGATGAGGCCGATGCCCAAAGAGGGTGCAGGCATGGGCAGGCAGCAGTGCCTCCCTTGGGCGCAGGTCACCTCAAGGTGGATAATATTTCTGTCTCCAGAGTTGTTGAACTGTGTTGCTCATGCACAGCCAGCTCCCAAACCAGTGTGTGACACCACACGTCTGGTGTGGTTCCATCCCCAGGGGCTGTGGGGTTGTTTCTGCTGTAACAAGGCCCTTACTCTGCTGCAGTGACCTATTTTCATGTTCTGGTTTGATGAAGTTTAAGAAAAGAAAAAACCCAGACAAAGCCCCCAAAGCCCTCAACAACAAAACCACAAACAAAGAAACAAGTGACTACTTTTTAACTTGTTTAACATTCTTAAGCTGTTATGGAAAATAAATAAGACTCAAATCCTGTAATTCATTCTTATATACCTGAGGCAATACAATATGCATTCTTGTATGTTGGATTTTTTCTTCAAATAGCTTTGTAATAGTCTTATCCAAAAGATGAACTGCAAATGCTTTCTTCTTTTTTGTTTGGCATTAAATACTTTCCTCTATTGTAAACAGAGATTTAAGAAACAAAGATTTTAAGATCTACAGCAAATAGGACTTACATTTGAATATTTGTACTTGAATATTAGAGACTTTAAATAATCTGTGAAAGACAAATAAATCAAGCCTTCAGAACAGTGAGAACATAGTTTTAATCATGTTTCCTGAGAGAAAAAGCATAAACTCTAAAATGAAGGTTGTTAGTTCTGTTCTCCGAAGTGTCATCACAGTTGCAGAGTGAGAAGGTGTAGAAGCTGTAGACCAAAAGAATAGCTCATTCTTTGAATTTGAGACAATCCTGGATACCCAGCAAGTTGGTACAACTAACTAGCTGTGAATATCTGCTCTGCCAGGGGATTTAGTTCCCACATCCCACAGATCAGCAATGTGGGACTTAACCAGTTTTAGTGGCTTTGTATCAAGGTAAGAGAAAAATCTAGCCCACAGAGCAATGCAATGGGAACATTTTCAGTCACAGGACACATGGATCATCTTTGCATAACAACATTTTGTACTGTCTTCGTACTGACCGGATCAACAGAGATACTTTTTAAAATGTAAATTATACAGAATTTGCTTCTGTTCTTCAGAATCACCTGTGTGATTTATCAGACTGTTGACTGGTTAGGATTTTATGTCAGTTCTTGTTGCATCACCAGAGCTCTTGATTATATAAAATGAATCTATCGGTAACTATTCCATTCCCCCAAAGGAAGTCTCCATTTTATAGATTGGAAATGGAGATACAGAAATGCTGAAGTCTTATTCACAGTACAGCCTTCCTAGCGTAGCTGCAAACTGGTTATACCAATAGTTATCTTAGTAACCAATAATTATTTTGAACAGCAAAGTCACATGTTCTGGCAAAAGAACTTTTTGTTGTTGCACTGGGATGCCTTAATGTTTGATCGTTATGGCTATGTCCTAAAAATAGTTTCATCTCTTGGGAAGCCTGGCGAAACTTCTTGTGGTTAGAACAAACCTGAGACATTCAACATCACAGTGAACTCAAGGGCAGAGTTCAAATGTAGGTAACTCACATCCCAAGTCCACCAACAAGTTTATTCGTAAGGAAAGATTTTAGGAAACTCTAAGTTTATTCGTAAGGAAAGATTTTAGGAAACTCTGGACAAAGAAAGTATGCAAAAATATATTTCTAATACTCTCAGTTGTAATAAGAGAAGCAGATCTGAAAATTTACAAATCCTACCTCAAAGGAATCCATCATGTTCCAGGAGAAACAATACCCAACAATCAGCAAATTTGTTTGACATTATTCTGTGAAGAAAAGGACATTTATAATGGGATTCACGGGAATTAAAAGAGAAATCCAAAAAACAAACAGGATTTGAAGATGAAGCTCCTACACATAACTTACAAAACGGTCCCCCAGTTTAAGTCTGTTAGAATGCATTACACAAGGACACATGACAGATCATCTATAATCTGTATAAATACAGTGCCTGGAGCTCTGTTCATGGCATAGGGACACAAGGAATTAGATCTCTTACAAGGGAAGTTATCTAGCCTAGAAATTTGCCGCTGAAATAGAAGACAAAAGACAAGGCAGGAGTACACCAAAAGAAGAAAATAAAGGTCAGAAGGACAAGCAAGTGGTCAGAGTGTATCAACACCCTGGCTCCTGTTTGTCTATAAATATTACAGTAGAAAAAAGTTTTTAAGAGTTTTGGGAGAAAATAAAGAAGTAGATTTGCACATGAACAAAGAATTTCATTATTGATTTCATGACTGAATATCTATTCACTGTACATTAGAGCTGTTGTCCTGGCGTGATCATGGCAGGAATCAGACTCAGAAAACTGAATGAGAAATAATAAATTCAGGGATGTATAAGTTGTTAATAGTACTAGAAACAATGAAACCTAAATCTGAAAAAAATTAAAATGGAAAACCTCACTAAAAATTCATAGAAAGAGATGACGTGCTCCAAGAAATAGATGAGGAAAGTCATCAGCAGCAGGTTTTTTAGTGGGTAAGATAGCACTTGTCAAATTTGGAGAAAAACAAGTGACTGGGACAAAAGATGTGATGTGGACAAGACTTACATACAGACACGTATATTAAAATGTGGTATGGAAACTATGCAAGTGAAGACTGAATATTAGATAACTTTTGATTAATGTCTCTTTTTACTATGCTTCCACCTTTGCATTTAATTTCTGAATTAAATTTTTTTGATAGTGGATTCTGCCACTCACCAGCACAGACATTTTGCTGAACTTTACCTTGCAAGAACTATCTTCTACTTGAACGTGTCCTAACATCCTTGTAATACATTTCCACTCTTCCCTGAAAGCACTGCGAACCGTTCCATTGACTTCAATAGTCTTCAGATTAGACCGATGGGACTGAAAGATAAATGTGTTGCATACTCCCGAATGAATGGTTAAAAAAAGAGTGCTGTAAGATTAGTGCATTTGTAACTGTTGTTTCCATACTGCCAATAAAGAATAAGTAGGATAACAGATTACTTCTCAAGACAATATATCCTTAAATAGCATAACTTGAAAAGGGCTTCATTGTTCTTAATTACATGGATATTTTTTTCCATTCATATGACACTTTTCAAGAAAGCATATACAGGCTCCAAAAGCCCCAGAAGGAGACACTTGCCAATGCCCTAAACAGGTATTCTTAACATAAACGTGATTTAAATCACTTGATAAAATATAGTGTTTGATATGGAGCATATTTAAATACTAGCACCATTGTTAGCACTTTGATTACAGGCCTATGCTCTCCTTTGCATTTAGTAGACAAATTGGATATTTCTCTACTCCTTCACCCATCAATTGCCTGCCTGGCAGAGACAGAGGAAGAAGATCCTACACATCAGCCAAAGCGCAGACAGGCAGATCTTTGGTGGGAGGATGGATGGACCCATCCTTCAGAGCAAACAAGGTAACTGCAGCAATGTTGTTAGAGTTTTCTTCCTTTTTTTTTTTTCAAGATATTTTTGTGGGATTACATGTATTTCTCCAAACCGTGATACAAAAGCTATTCCACTTCATGCTCTTCTGGCAAGCATGCTTTGCTATTTGTTTTACTTCAGTTTTCAGAGAACCAGTGTGTTGCAGTTCTAACACATTTGTGCTGAGTTACAGATGGAAAAGCAATTCACTGAGTGAAAACTCCTCAAAAAAGTCCATTCACACTCAACACACACACATATACAATGAATCTTCACCTGATAATCTGTCTGAAATGCAGAAATACTCCTTAGTTCTTGCCTTGCATTATCTTACGAGTAGCGCTGTGCACTGGTTCTGCATGCTTTTGAGCGCCCTATCTCAATTAAACATCGTGTCCCCCCACAAGCTTAATTGCCTTCCCAGGAGGTGTAGGAAGCCCCCATGTTGTTCAGGCAGGTCCAGTCTGTCCACACAGGAATAAGCCCCCGATTGTATTATTATGGGTACAATCAGAGGTAGGAATTGGAAAGAAACAAGTCATGTTGTAGTCTCTCAAGCCTGCCTTCAAGCCTTGTCTGAAAGCTCACGTTGTCTTGCTCTGCCTCTTCTTCAATGCGAACCATTGTTTTTCTGTTTTGCACAAAAATCATTAGCATCTTAAGAAATTCCAGCTTGGAGAGGCGATCCATCAAAAGCAAGATTCATATAGAGATGCAATTATACATGCCATTCATAATTTATGTTGCCTTACCATTAAGGCACTTCTTAAGCAGGTGGCACAAATCTGTCCTCAGCAGGCCTAGAAAGTAAAAATTTGGAAATGCAAATGTCAGCAGCATTGCGATGCAAAAGAAGCAGATCCGTGAACTGATTCAGCCTGTGCTAATATGGATACTTTGCTTTTATCCATCTCTAACCTGATCCCACAGACTGAGTCACCTGGAGATGCTGTCACGCTCCACGGATGTTGCCAGCACCCAGGAGCAGGTCGGCGTAGCAGTCACTGGACTGTTCATCCAGAGCTGGATGGATAGTGCCCAATGTCTTGCTGAAATCGGTTCTCTTCAGCAAGTTTTAACCTGCTTTGCTTTCCTTCTGCGACCAGAACCAACAACTATTTTTTTCTTTAGGGCTTATTTGTGCTTGTCCATCAAGTGCAGGGGAAAAGCTGTGCTGCTGATCTGATCAGCGCAAGGTGACTCAGAGCTGGCAAGTTACAAATAAGTAGCAGAACACAAATAGCAAATGCTTATTTAAAATTAGTTCTAGTCAATATAGGGACTCAAAAATTTACCGAAGACAATAGTCAGATAATTTCAAATAATGGGTACCTCTGATAAAATTGTTCTCTGCTGGTGGATGTTATTGGAAATCACATTGATCAAATGGCATGAATTATTTATTCAACTCTGCTATTAACTTTTAAAGCAAGTATTATTTATTTTGCTTCATATATCATATCATGGAATTAAAATATAGGAAAAAAAATACCATGACTAGAGTGGCACGGAAATGGCCCACCAAGGTGAATTTATCTGTCATGTAATGCAGAGAAAGATGTACAGGGTTTGCAGCTGCAAAGTTAGAGTGATACTGTCTTCGCTGGCATCTGGAAAATGCTGTAAAGAAAAATGCTGTAAAGAGGATCTTCCTTCAGCTTCAGAATGCAGTGTGGAGTTTGAATAACAGAAAAAAAAATTGATTTAGAATCAAAATGTAAGTATTCTGGTCATATCATTGCTTTCAAACAAAGGCACTGTTTGTGTATGTATCAAAGTTGAGACAGAAATGTCCAAGGTGAATAATGGCAAAATGAAGTATTTACGTCACTGGAATAACAGAGACAGTATGAGGGAAAATACTTAAAAGAGAATTTCCTAGGAAGAGATGAAGATTTTGTTTCTGTTTTTAGCACTGAATTGGAAAGAGAAAGACAGGTGTTGCAAGGGCAAGAAGCAACAACATAATAAATAAAACTTACAGTCAAGAAAAATAATAAATACTTAGTGTTTTGTTTTAGATATGCCTTATTAAGGTTAACAAACACGTCTGTTTTTTCGTTTTTCTTCTCAATAGTATATTATCACAAAGAAAACACCATAATCTAAGGTGAACAACACCAGCTCCTTTTTGTAAGGCTAGGGACAAAACAAGCGTTAAGCCCTTGAAGTAAAAGAGTTAGATTTCCCATGGGTTTCTTGGTTCATTAATCTCCCTGTCATTCCTATCCAGCTTATTCATATCTTCCTTGGACCTAGTGACAAGCTTGTGAGGCTCTAAAGTACCATCATTAAAATAACAGATTACAAGGACAAAGCTCAGCATCACCTTGCCCTGAATGATATCTGATCAGAAGAGTTTCTTAAAAAATTCACGATGAAGAACTATGATCCCAGATATCATGAAAGAAAAATCTTACTTTTACTTATGTGACTTCTTTTGACTTCAGAGAGAATCACAAAACCTCTGACAAACGCTTTAACTTTTTCGTTTTAGTGGCTTCACACAGGAAAATTTGAAAATCACAAGTCCAAAAGTGTGCCTGTCTCCAGTTATCAAGGTAAACAGAAAATACAGTAGCAAACTAAGAAAAAGTGTTGATCAATGGTGTCTCAAATATTTCCATTGTGCTTCAAATTAGTATCTTTGTTAATTCAAAGGAAGTCTCAATGGTTCTGACGGGAGGGTTCACATAGAGGCTTCTCAGTGCGCATCCTCTCTGCACAACACCCTACAAACTATCTTCCCCTCATCTTAAAAAGAAAATTTAAAATTAATCTGTAATGAAGCCAAATGACTGGATATTACAGAAGCCTTTGGTTATGGTCAGGTTTTATTAGGAGATAGTTCATGACATACAGTCATGCAGAGTTTAAAAAAAACCCATTTGGTGATGTATGGAGTTGATGCATGTACGGCGGGGAACATACCTGCTTACAGGGAGCCTTTGACAGAGGACTAATATGGCCTTTGACAAAGGGAGAAGAACTGAGCACTTTTGTCACCTCTCCCTCTTCCCTGCTCTGAAATAAAATCTATCCTGTTCAGGGAGGAAAAAAAAAACAACCAATATATATATTTCTTCTTTCAAATCACAGTTGGTAAATTAGATCCAAATTTCTCAGAGAGAAATTGCTTTAGCAAAAAGCATCTCTATCAAATGAGATTTCAAATATCTTGTGTTTCAAAGTTTTTCGTGGTTGTTTATATGATACATTTACTATGTAGTAAGAGTTATCCTCTGTATTATATTTGTTGACATAATCTAGAGCTATCTCAGTAGCATATTTTCACATTTTGAAAGATACTTTGATTACACGCGCTTATTTGGTGCAGTTTGGGGACTTCAGATGTATTTGACGTGCAAACAGTTCTGACTGATAATCAACCTTTCAAACCAGATATACAAAAATAATTACATTTTTCATAGCCCTTGCTGATGGACAGCAGGATATGAGACCCTTTAACCAAACTCACTCATACTTGAGAAGATGGGGGCACCTCAGTTTACAAAGGTGGGAAAACTACTTAAAAAAGGATTATGATTTTAACTGAGTGAAATTGCCTCGTATAGAAGGAGATGCACTAAAGGACTAGACCAGTTCTCACTCAGTGAAAGCTGTGAGGAACATCCATGGCTGGAAGAGGTTGGCAGAGCTTTAGTTTCCATGCTCCTGCCTCCATTCCAACCTCCATTCCTCAGTCTTCTGCATAAATGACACTACGAATATACTGTTATTTTCAACAGAGAAAGTAGATAAGGTCAGTTATCATTTCAGCATTAACTATCAACAAGTTATCTTCCTGTGTCCATAAAAACCTGTCAATGCAGGTAGGGACTGCATCAAGGGATCTTATTTATAAGATCAATTTCTTGATCTTATTTATAGAAAGAAAGCATTCATTTTAATTTTAATATCAAACTAACAGAAAAACGAATATCCTTTGATAAAATTCTCCACTGATGTATTAGGTCTCAATGTGCATTTGCTGAAAGCCAATCTATTTCACATTGGGTTTTATTAAAATGATTTCATAGCATTTGGAGGCACGGAAGATAAGTAAGTAAAAGGCTGGCAATCTAGATGGGCTGTCTTCTATGGGATGTATTGGGAGCAACTTCTTGAACCACTGAGTAATGTTTTATAGCTTCTGAGATTATATTACTTCTGCTTGTCAGTCAGAAGTACAGGAAAAAATGGAGCACTAGTAAATAGAGATAAAGGGGATTTATAGGGGCATGCAATGAATATATACACAGGGAATGAAGTATTATATATGTGTGTGCCAATATTTCAGAAAATGTTTTTAGGTATTTTAATAGTGTCACTGAGTATTATTTACTAGTATCCCCCTAAGAATTTTGCTTATCTTTTCTAATATATCCTCCTCACTGTTTTTTGTCTCTTTTGGGCTGTTTCTTTATATACTGTTTGACTAAAAAGCTGCATTTCCTTCTCCTATTATTGCACCATTTTCTTTTTACCTGGATATTATATTCAAACCTCTTTGGAAAAACTATTTTCAGCTTATCCTGCAGTTACCATAAGTGAGAAGATGCCTACAAATAATGACAAGCTTTGTAATATGTATTAATAGAAAAAAATCTGACCTCTTGTGAAGTCTACAAACAGAAAGAATTATAACCAAGGTATCCTGGTCTGGATAAACAAATTTGGAGCATGGTGAAAACTGATTGTGTAATTTCAAACAAACAGCAGTGTCAAACAAAAAAGTTAACATTCCTTATTGTTTTTCTCAATTTAATTATAAAAGCCTTATAGAAAAATTAGAATTTTCAAAAGCACTCACCTTTGGTGATTTTCAACATTCCTCTAACTTTTTTTTTTCAACATTCCTCTATCTATCCATTGAGATATCTTCCAGTGGAGGTGCTCTAAAAGGAATACGAACATACCATCAAGTGGATTTTCAAGGTGCTTTAAAAGTAGCTTGTAGATGCCCACGGAGTAACAGGTCCCCAGTTGAAAATGACTGATGTCATTCTTTTCCCTGCTGTAACAAATCTTTTTAGTCTTAAAAACTAACAAAACTTTGTTTCCAAAAAGTATTTAACACAAATGCAGACTATTACACTGATTTATATATTCAACTTTAGTGGCTTCCTTATAAATGCGGACTTATTAGCACAGTAATGAGCATAACTTCAAAATACTTTTGATAATGACTGCCAGTGCATAAGCATATCAGTAACATAAAACTAGCTATAAATAAAACAAAAAAAGTCTTTATCTGGTCCATAAATATAACAACCCCTATTGTTCAATTTGATTACTTAAGTCTAACTGATAGTGGACACTTCACTACTGAATTTGCCATTGCAAGATGTCTTTCTCGAATTCATCTATAAAGCAATAAGAATTGCTTTTTGAGGAACAAATAGGACAGTCGAACTTAATGGAAATAAAGGACATGGAAGCTGGAGTTCAGGCTCGGGGACAGCATTATTAACAATTAAAAAGCCAAAACAAATTCCTGGGAAATTTAATAACTTTGAATTGACAAACAAATTA
Source organism: Pterocles orientalis (assembly GCA_011057875.1). Lineage (NCBI taxonomy): Eukaryota > Metazoa > Chordata > Aves > Pterocliformes > Pteroclidae > Pterocles > Pterocles orientalis. The sequence goes on along the minus strand of WKFP01015271.1, from coordinate 1,155,407 downwards.
TGAAAAGAGGACAGCTTGCCAAGAAAAGATCAAAATTATAATCAATTTTGAAAATCTGAAATAGAAAAATTTTCTTGTTTCATTTTCTTCTTGTGAAGAAAAAAAATACATAGAATTGCAATTCCATTACCATTTTGTGTCAAAAAAAACCCAGCAGAACTTAACTTTTATTTTTCCAAATTGTCATAAATATAAAAAAGACTCTTTTCCTCCCCCTAAAATAGGAATTAGCTCTAAATGGAAATGAACACATGCACCTATACTTGAGCAGACTTGCTTCTAAATCAAAACTTTGCTGTTTGGAGCTGTGTGTTCCTTTGCTTCATTTCAAAAAACTTTTTCTCTATAGCATGAATTACTTTCCTTTTTCTCCAATGGGTGCGAATGAAGGCTGCTAGCAAAAAAAATCATCTATTTAACAGTAGCAGAATTTGTCAAAGCTTGATCTATGGCTTACTCTCCCTCTAAAAAATATTGTTTCATAGAAAGTTGATGTGGTTTTTCATTTACTAAGACACTGCTATATTTAATAACAGCATTCCAATATATGTTATTGATCTCTGTATTGTAACAGTTCTTACTATTCCGTCTGTCACATGGATTAAATATACGTTTACTGACTTTGCTCTGATGGTTTATGGAGCCCAGGCCTGGACACATTTCCCACAAGGGCAAGGCCATGTACACTCATAGATAAAGCAAAGTAAGTGTAAGGAGAGGTTTCTATATGGTTCTATGCTACTCAAATCTGAGAAACATTTAAAAAAACAAAATAATATATTTATTGAGCAAATGTATTTATTTAAATCATATTTCATCTGAGTTGTGTTTGTACTATGAACATAAATTTAAAATTAGATTTGGAATTTTAAGGCCAAAATAAATCTGAAATATCTTATTGTCTTCAGTCTGACTCCTCTGGATACACTCATGCAACTGAAAAGAGAATTTGCCCAGCTGAAGACAGTTCCCTGCACAGTTCTTATGTGAAAGATTTAAAGGTCTCTACTTTGAACAAATTGAAACTAAATATGACAAGAGCTCTGAGAACCAAAACTCTTCAGTGAAGGATAGACATTACTATTACCTACGTAGAAAAAAAATAAAATAAAAAGAAAATTAAAAAGAGCAGGCAAAACTAGGGGAAAAAAATGCAGCAGATTTGCTTCAATTCAGAAAGGTAAGACACTTCCAGGCTGCTCAGCAAGACAGAAAAGAGTCCCTGAAATATCAGCACAGTAGTAAGGTGTGTCAGTCACCTGGCCAGAATGTGTCCCCAGACTCCCAGGGAGAAATAAAACCTGCCAGCCCAGTTTAGTTGGTGGAGGTGGAATGGCACTATAAAAATCACTACTGTATCTTAAAGACATACATGTCAGACTCTTAATCCTTATCCATCCTGTGTTTCAGCAGCTGTGCAATGCTCACCCAGGTCCCAGGAGGTACTTTGACTCAGCCCAAGGCAAAGGGAGACCAGGAGATGCTTTGGCTGTACACCTTTGGAGCACCTTCTGCTTCCTCTCCCATGAGCACTTTGCGCATATTTGCTGTGCTCTTATTCCCTCGTGAGCACTACAGTGATTTCCTGGGCTGTACCGCCAGGACATAAAACTGGGCTGATATCAACAGGGACCTAGAAAGAGGGAAAGCAGAGGTGGCTCAAAGCCAACTTCTACCCACCCCATCCTTTCATGGGTGCATGAATATGGAATAATTGTTGTAGAAAAAAAAAATTCAGAATTTTGCAGGTCAGCTTGGCAGATATTTCTTGTTCTTGTAAACAATTTTTGAGGCGCGCGTTGCATGTGAAGAGCTGTAAGTGCCTCTGCTGTGAATCAATACCTCTCAGGCATAAAAAGATATATTGTCACAGGATAATCTCTCTCTTTTTTTTTTTCTGTGGGGTTTTTTTTTTTCCAATACTGTCAAAACAAATGCTTTGATTGAAAATAATTCTTACAATATTTTGGATTCCCACTTGTTTGACAAATATAAACAAGTCAAAGTTAAAGAGATCTGTCATCGCAGAATCAACTCCAGAAACTAAACGTAGCCACATCTGATAGGAGTGCTTTGTGTGCTAGAGAATCATTTCCTAGTCAGAGGAAAGTTGCCCATTTGAGGATGCTACGGGTGACACATTAGACATGAGCATTCAGATTGGGTACAATAACAGAACCCTTGCTAAATGTGAAAGCATTTTTTTTACTTGTAGAAGTCAATCGGTATCAAAAAGCTTTATGACTATGATTCTCTTTCCTCCTACCCCACTTTCCCAGGTCGGTCTCCAAGCCACTGAGCCCTTTGTCTCTCCGGCACAGTGCCAGTAGTGGGGATTTCCAGGGCCTGTTCCTTCCACCACCTTTTCCCCAGTATATATGTTCAGTGCAGAATTGCCAGGTTTCCCTGCACCAGAACTGCTTGAGAGAGAGAACAGATTTATTTCAAAATCAAAGTGCAACCTAAGAGTCTAGTCTAGTGCATTAAACACCAGTGTCCCATAAGGGAAGATTGCTGGCATTTCTTGATAAATTCATTTTAAAACAAAAAAAACAAGGAAAATGGATGCACGTGTCTCAGAGTTCAGAAGAAGGTTTAACAGTGAGAATCAAAGAAGGAACCGTAAACGAGTGGGAAAATAGAGACCTGCACAAGAAGTTGTGTTGGTGTAAGAAGTCTGAAATATTAAGAAAGAAATATAAAATATTAATGTTAATAATAATATTAAAAATAGTCATTCAGTACAAAAGCAAGCTGCAAACAAAAGAAAATGCTTAAACCAAGTTTGTCTAGGCAGGATCATTTTTAAATGGTATGAAAAGAAGCGAATCATAACAGAAATGAGTCTGCAATTTTAGCAGATGATTACTAACTGCACTAATTAAGTGGCTTTAATTGACTCCATCGAAGTCAAGAGACAATTCATATGTATATTACTGCAAGACTCAGTAATCATAATTTCTACAAAGTAACTTTTAAATGAGTTATCCTGCAGCTTTTACTATCTGGATAGCTGTTTTCTGTCCATGACTTGCAGATCCCCAGAGGCCGCGGATTACTACTGAGGCACTGAAGGTAACTAAGGAAAGCTCGTTTACTGTCAATATGCTTTCCCTGGAAGGTTTGAAGGATCCCAGAATTGAGAAAGATAAGAGAAAGGGGGCAGAGAGAATCCATTTTTTCTGCTTTATTACTTTATTGCTGCTTTCTAACTTCCTGAGAACTTTCAAAATATGGAAAAAATATCTTCTTGCTTTCCCCTGAAGAATTTTTATTTTGTTATCCTTCTTAACTAAAGAAAAAGAATATTAAAAATTAATTTTAAGGCACATAATCAAAACATTTTAACCTGTGCGACCATTGCTTTTAAAAAAGTTTCCACTCCGTATAACTTTACGTGATCTAATTATTGAAAGCGGGCGACTTCAACTAAACTTGGGGTTTTGAATAGCCTGAACCACACAAGTCCATCAGAAATAATTCAACCCATGGCATGAGTATTCAGCAAAACTTTTAATAACTGAAGACACAGTCCTATAGCAGGAAACATCAAGGCTTCTTGGGTTTTTTGTTTTGTGTTTTCTCATTTAGCCCCGTAACTCCTTCACTTAACCCTGAAGCCTGATGGAGCAATTGGTTGCTCTCCTTCCCATGAAATCACTTTATGGATTTGCAGGCTGTTGCTTTACCGTCATTCTTTTCCTCCAAATTGAAAATGTTCAGCTTTCCTGCAGTCTGACGTTACAAACCTTTCACTCTTTTATTTGAGCTCTTCCCAACTCTCTTATTTATCTTTCTTTTTAGAAATACCATGGTCAAAAGCTTAATGTAGCATTTTAAATGTTACCTTCCCAGTTCAGAATTGAAAGCACTATATTTTTTCTTTTATAGCTAGTGTTTTACAGGTGATCAAAAACCTCAAAAAGTGGAGAACTGATCTAAAGACATATAAAAGCCTTTGTAATAAGGAAACTACTTTAAGGCTATTTTAACTCAAACATATGAAAAAAGCTGAATTAGAAGGATGTGTATATAAAAGTAGCTCAGCCATTTATGAACCTCTGAACATTCAACCATGACTACCTTAGAATTTCTTTGAACATACTTATTTATATTTATTTCTTGTGCAGTCTCCCCTATTTTTTTTAAAAGAATCATATATATAATTTGTTCTTACTTTTTTAATACAATTGCTCCATTTTTTTTCTGAAGATACACAAGAAAACAGATTGTAGCCAACGTCCTATAGTAGGTTTCACTTGTCCTCTTCTAAATAAATTGAAGAAATAATTTAATCTGAAGTCTACTTTTCCACCCCTGGAGAACGTTCTGTTCAACTCCACAATGTTCTTTCTCTTTAATCGTTTTTTCTATTGGGAAAAACAAATTCATGAAATTATGGTCACATAAGTTTTAGCTCAAAGGTCAGCATCTCTCGTGTTTGATTTTTTTTTTTCTTTAGATATGGCTACAAAATTTACATGGGTCAAGATCAACAATGTTGACAACTTTTTCTCATTTTTGTTTCCTGGCTCTGTGAAGGTAATAGTCGCAGAGTCAGCTGTAAGCTTGGCGGTGTTAGTTGCTTTTAGTGAAGAAATAATAAATAAATAAAAGCACCGTCCACATTTGAAATCACACTTTCAGGGGTGTGTGTTCATACCATAAGCAGGAGGTTTTGTGTCCTTCTCCCTCCTTACCTGATTTCTGCCCAGCTCAGCCCAGGTGAGCGGGGCGATGGTGACAGAGCTGTGGGTGATGCTTCCTCCAGCACAAGGAACCACAGAGAAAAGGAAAAATACTAAAACTGTGGGGAACAACAGTGCAGCACAGAACTGAAAGAGGATAGAGACAGCCAGGAACACTACTGGAGCAACAGAGACTTGCAACAACTACGAGAAGGAATAAATCTGTATATATGCAACCGGTAGTTATCTGTTTGAGTTCTGCCAGCCCCACGGAAATTAATATACAATGACACTACAAGTAGTAATGCTGTAGTTTTAAACAAGACGAGGAAAGAGAGCAGTGTTTGTGCAGCTCAGAGCCTGGGTGAGGGTCCCTGACTGGGCAATGGGGACAACAGCCCTGCTCCCAGAACCAAAAACCTGTCCAGTCCCTCCATCAGCACCAGCTGCTCCTGCTTTTATTTTTTCAAGACATGATTTAGCCCCTTCTCCCAGCAGTGGGAGAGGCATGGCAATGCTTGGTTAACAGGAGGGTACGCTACCTCTTTGTGAGTGTATATAGAGTCCAGGCATAGGAATTCAAAGCCTCCTTCACACGGTTTAAACATGAACAAACAACTACTAATACAGGGATTCCCCTGTGCTACACCTAGCCCTACATGCAGCCTCTCTCCAGGCCAGCTAGGATGGTGGTTAGATGGCCTTGGGTAGATATTTTCCCCAGGACCTGCTGAAAAAGAGATAAATAGATATCTAAATAGCAAAAAAACCCAAAAAAAACCCCACAAAAAAGAGAAAAAAATCGTATTCAGAAATTACAGCTTGCAGAAGTGCCTGTGAGCCTCACCTCCTTCAGTACATCACCCCAGCTCGTATGGGGAGCACAGCTGATGACATTCCAGTGAATCTGTTGCCAGATAAATTCTCCTTGAGCAGCTGCTAATACAGATTTAGCTATGACAGGGAAAGATAAGGTTGACCTAAGTCCATAAAACATAGTCTCCTGTCAAGCAAAAACAAGAATGTGGTGTGTATCAAAATAGCCTCTCCAAGTAAAAGAGTGAACATTTTACCCTTATGAACCCAATTATCAATAAAATCCCACAGGCTGTAGGCTGTGAAAGGCCATCAGGACCTGCTGGGATCCGTCCACAGTTACCAAAGTGGGATTTATCATACATGCTGTCACAGAAACACAAAAATGAGGAAATACTTCTGGTAACTCCCCTTGCCTGCTAAATTAACATGTTGTATGCCCTGTAATACACCTCCCAGCTCTTTCTCCAAGATATTATTGGAGAAATGCCCCATCCCTGGAGGCGTCCAAGGCCAGGCTGGATGATGCTTTGAGCAATCTGGGCAGGGGTGTGGAACTCAATGGTCTTTAAGGTCCCTTCCAACTCAAACCATTCTGTGATCCTGCGAAATATTAAAACTGCCACATGTCTGAAAAAGTAATTGATTTAAATTCAGAAATGACTGACAAGTTTTTTCCCTTCATCCTGAGACGCTCAGACTGGGCTTTCAGCAGCACGTACAACTGCAGGCAATGTTGGCAGATGGACTACACACCACTTCCCCCAAACACTTTTTCATAGTCAAGGATTAATGTTTGCAGAATTCCAACAAAATAACACTTTTACTTCCCTAATCAAACCCAAGACTTCTAAACCCAAGAATTGTACCTGCCCCCTTGACCAGACAGCTACACGAGGATCCATCAGTCCAAGGACACGAATAACTTCAATAAATTGGGCTGCCCAGCACAACCCTGTGTGCAGCTCTCGTGTTGCTGAAGTCAATAAGAAAGATTTCCTCTAATAGATTTTGAATAGGGCTGGAGCACAGCACCAGACTGCCATGCACAGAATATGGGAGACACATCAGCAGAACATTTTTAGCACCTATAAAATAAGAAAACAATGCAGAATGCATGCATTTCCCTAGCTGCAGAAAAAAAAAACCCTACAAAAATATTAATGCAAAAGCATGAAAAACACTGATTATTACTGATTTCTCTTTTGTGCTTGATCCATTCTCTCAGCAAGCAGCTCCATCACTCTTTACTATCATTACATCCATACATGCCTGTATGCCGAGATATGTATGCGCAAACACTCACGTAATTATTTATGCACCACAGGCCAACATGACTTCCCTGCCTCTTCAATAACCAGATGAAGAAGGAAATATACCTTTGCAAAGGGACCCATTCTGGCTCACCGCTCTTTGCTGTTTTTCAGCTGGATGTCACTTCAGATTACCAAGTGCAACACAAGACCAACAGACCAATTTCTGTACTTATTTAATACTTCTGCACTCAGTGACACTGTGCGAGGTATAAATAGGTACAGATATTGCCCTAATATGTTTAGGGTAACACAAATCTGAAAAAAATAATCTCTCTACTGCACTAGCAATCAAATCACATTCTGAGATAAAATGAACCTTTAGGGAAAATATTTAGAGACTAGAAGATGAGCTAAGTATATAAAATTTGGCTAAGTAATGAGTAAATAGGTGCATGAACTGCAGATAAATATTTGATGAATGAGCTGAAGTAGGAAAAAATTACAGAGGATAACATGACAGGGTATAGCTTAAAGTTGTGTGAAGAAGTCTCCTTGGCAGTAAGACATAATAGATTACGGAATAGTCTCTCAAGGGAAGAAGTATCAACCCTATAATTTAGATAACTTAAGATACAATTGGAGAAAACACCAGAAAACTACAATACGCAGCAAATATTTCAGGATTTGAGAAGACAATCTAGAAGACAAACGGTGGCAAGAGTCATATCTCTGCTTTCTGCTGACATTTTTTGAGCTCTTGGCAAATAAACACGAGACAAGGCTTTATTACCACAAAGGAGACCAAAGGGGATATCCAGGAGGTGCAGAGGACCCTACCACCAGTAGTCAGTGGGACAAGCAGCTTTGCTAGACTTGCACAGAGACTTCCTGGGGTAAGGGCATGAGATGGAATGATGGAGGACGTGTAGGGACCACTAGTGAGGTGACAGACAAGTCTGTGAATACATTTCTTTCACCAGAAAATGTCTACTGAATTAAAAAAAAAAGGCTTCATACATCCCCATTGCACAGCTGTAAACGACAGATACCATCTAAGGTCTTCATTCTGTGCAATACATGGCTCATCATCAGAGGCTCATATGATTTTTTTTCATCACCTTAAGTGGTTACCTTATGTTTTCAAAATGCAGATTAATAACTGATGTGTAGTACTTGCTCTGTGCTAGTGTCCATGTTTTCACCCAACTACAAATATTTTTTACAAATATCTTTTTTACCTTTTAGAACTATCTAGAAGTCCACATTATAAATATATAAATAAATCAATGCTATATTTACACTTAAAATATTTAATTTGCATATGTGTACTATATGTATTTATACATATACACGTAAAACTTAAAGTGTGCAGAGGAGAATGTTCTTAAGCCAAGCTTACTGAGATTCAAAGTGCAGCAGACCTTTTTCTTGTGACATGAACAGGAATATTTTTGAGGCAAATTTGCATTTCATAGCCAGAGGCATCATTTGCAGGTGACTGAACAACAATTAAAATAGCTTGAATAGGTTTGTCTGTAGGTTTTCTGTATAACCAACTCATCACTGTTTATTCACATGGTTAGGGGCATTTTAGACATTAATTACACGAAGTTTTCCTAAAGATTTCCAGTGCTGTCTTACGGATTCACATTTTCTTTTCCCCAAGCTGATGGAGGACTGAACATAGACCTTTAAACATGTTGTGATATTGGTCGGTCTATAGCAGTATTATAGATCTGTGCTGCTGTAACAATTTTTTTACCTTACTAATTAAAATTTACACATTCAATGCAGACTACACAACCATTCCAAAATGCATCTATGGCTCCTCCATAGCTTTAGACCTTTGAGTCTTTTGAGTTTGAACGAAGTGAAAGACAAGTCAGCAGAACTGAACTGAATTCGGGACCGGTAGTTCAATGAAGTTTTAGGAGAGCCCTGTTACCTTGCACAAGCAATCAATTCTTGGTGCACATGCTGCTTACAACCAGTTTGCTGTGGTTATTTGCAATTTCTCTGTGCTGCTCTGTTGCAGGTTTTGATCGGCTCCAGCCTCGTGTTTCAGTTCCAAGCTGCTGTTCAGCGTGAGCGTGTTAAAACAGGTTGTGAACTGCATAGCTATGATTACCACAGCTCTTTATTTCCATTAGTGACTGATAATTGTTTTTTATTAGAATAAATATTTTTAGTTGTTTGAACAAATTCACTTATGCATAACAGGATTCAGCACTTCTATAATTAAGTTGCTTTTTATTCTTTTCTTTTTTTAGGGTTAGCTATTCAATCATGGAAAAACAATTTTGTCACCGATGGTGAGTCAATCATCCTACAAAATGCATAGTTAATGTTGGCTTTTTTTCATAAGCTTTTCATCAAACACTTGTGAATAATGAATGCATAACTTAGGATCAGACATGATATGTAAATTTAGGGCTCAATTCATCCAACAATTTATCAAGAATAATTTAAGTATTACTATCTGAAAGCATCAAATTAGTTCTCCATTAATAGCCAATTGAACTTCTCGACTTTGTGCACAAGTGCTTGCAAAACATGGGCGTGCACACAAAGCCCTACCCTGACCCTGCTGCTCAGACAGACTCTGCCTTGTGCTCACCTTCACCAGCCTAAGGGAAAGCAAAGGGTTCCCAGCCTTGTATTTCTGTGGGAACCTTTTTAGAAGAAAATGGTCACGTAGTTGATTTGTACTAAAGGGGAAGAAACATCAGCAAGAAATGCGGAGGTAGGCAACTATGCAGAATGTAAGTGAGATAAGGAGGAACTGAAGGTAAATAATCAGCATGACTAAGTAATTTTAAGGGTCCCGTTTCCAGGACTAAAGCTAGCCAATAGTAACTTTGTTGTTAGGATCTTAAGAATCGTTGTGTCCAATTAGTTGTTACCAAATCAACAGTAATTGACACAAAATAAATGGCTTCAACACGATCATATTGGTCTGCATCTGAGTCCTTACCAGTGGCAAGTTTCCATTCAAAAACTGTATAAAAACAATAATGTTACAGCTAGTGGAAATGAAATGAAATATTTTGTATACCACTAAAATTCTATTCAGTAGGCACGTGGTTTTCTTGACTTGAGATATTATCTCTCAGAGTATATTCGTGCCACCACCTCCAGTATTGCTCCAGTGTAGCTAAGGTTCAGTTATCATTTTCATTATAAACATTTGCAGTGGGTTGGAATAACTTGTTGTAGAGCATGCTTGTCTGCTTGGATGCGTTGGACTTTTCCTCCATGCAATTGATTTAAATCATATAAGATGTTTTTGTAGAGAGGCCAAAAAATAAAACTACATCTTTCTCAACATTTTTCCCTTTTTTTTCAATAGTTACATTTCAAAAGAAAAAACAAAATACTTTTCTACATACAGTATTATTTGCCAGTTCTCATAAAAGCAATGCAAAATCCAATACTAGCTCTAAGTTTTATCAGCAAAATATTTCAGGTTTTGGATAAGGTGATAGCAAAGTGTTTCACACTGGGTAAAAATGTGAAATCACCAAAGTCACTATGATATAGCTTTTCTAGAACTGTAAGAGTATGCAATCTACTCTGCTTTCTATATGAGATCAAACAATGTCAAAGGAGATACATTTCACAGACGATAAAAAAGACCAAGTAATTCAGTGTCAAAATACTAAAGTTTAGGTCTTGAATGTTCAAACCTTTACTTATTCCCTTTGTAGTTGAGTGAGCTGCCTGTGTATTTAGGGATACCTCACATAAAGGAAGGATGGATTTATTTCTTAAGTGATTGGGAATTGGGATGGGCGAAACCACAAATTTCAGGTTTGGGTTTTCTGTCTAAAAAAGACACAGTTTGTTCAGCTAATTCCAGAAAACTTGTCAGGCTTCTGAATTTTGTAAGCTCTGTTTTGTTTTAATTATTTGAGTTTACTAATTAAAATTTTGTCCTTGCATTTACAAAATATAAGCAACTAAAGCCACATGATTTAGTTATGTCATATATTGCACGTGTAAAGTGATCAAGTGAATCACAGGTCACTTAGATATGCAATTACAGTTCATAAGAAAAAGCTGGAAATGAGAATATTTTTACAACCCAAACATTTGGGTTAAAAATGTCAATCTGTATCAAATGAAATATTTTATCCAGGATTTGACAAGTTTAAGTAAGATTTGTATGTCTGTTGGGTCATATTTGAAACCAAAATTCATTTTGAACCTGAATATCAGATTACAGTTCTTTGCAGAATGTCAGAATATCACTCTTTTGGAACTGTGCTGCCAAAAAAAAAAAAAAAAAGAGGAGAAAAACCTAAAAAAATTGTCAAAGCAGACTCTTCAGTATAAAGAGTCCACAGATTAGAATTTTTTAAATGAAAAGAAGACTATTTGATGTGTTTCACCTGGTACATTGTGTTACCTATAAAGACTCAACAAAGTGCTGACGGTCCCCTCAGCCCTATCTGTTGAGGAGCCATCTCAGGTACCCAGCTCAAAGAAACCATCACCTCTCCACATTATACAACCTGTGTTCAAAGCACAGTATGAGCTACATGAAGTGAGAACTAACAGTGCTGCGAGCTGTTACGGGCAACGTCACCTCAGTCTTTGGGTGGAGGAAGGAAGGAGGAAACCTTTGTAGTTAAAGTTGCTACAATTAATTTTCTGTATGAGCACTTGACTCATAAAGTCAATTTGTCACTGAAAGGTATAATTTACTCTTCTCTCCCCAGAATTTTGTACAGCAAAGTAAAAGACTTCAGATATTGCAAAGTATGCAATACTCACCATAGGGCAGAAAAATCGGCACTCTTGCAAACCCTCCCATCACTTTGAGTCCTTTCTTCCAGCTGGGCTCTAAAGGAACTTTCCATCAAAGCCAGAAAAAAAACTATAGACAATTTTAAACTTTATCTGACCTCTTGTTTCCAAAGGGTTATATCTTAAACCTCTGGGTCCTTCTAGCTTTCTTTTGTTCCTTTTAGAACTTCCCTTTCAGACATCCTCCATACCCCTCATGGCTCAGAGAGCGGCTTTCACGTCAGCTACCTTCTGCTCTGCTGGGAGCCCGCATGGACAAGTGGCTCTCTGACCTTGCCTTCAAACACAAAAGACAAAAGGAAAAGGATGAAACCAACTGAAGGAAGAGAGAGTTGTACTACGCAGCAGAAGAGAGTGAAAGACCACAATGCCAGAGTAGGGGTGGAAACTGCAAATTTTAACCCTCTCTCTGCAATACAAGCCAGAGAAGCTTTAGACCTTTTCACGCCTTATAATATATTTTTTTATCCTCAAGTGGTGGTATTATAAAACCCAGCCAAAACTGCCCTGGAACAAAGAGAAAAACAACCAAAATCCCAAGTTGCTGGTCTGTTCAGAGGAGATTTACAAAGTTTGTTTTTCTAAATAAGGAGCAAAGTGACCGCGAAAGTGGTAGAATAAAAGGATATTGCTAAAAGCACTGCTAGAAAGAGGTATGAAGAGAAGTATTTACATATCTATTCAGCTTTATTGCATGAGCCAAATGACAAATTTTTGTGTGATTCTTTAAAAAATAGAGCTTTTATGGAAATAAGACAAAATACAAATACCAACCACGATATTGAAATTGATACCATATCTAACATAGAATGTTCTTAGGTATGTCTCAGAAGATACAGAATAAAGATCTTATGCATAAAGATTTTAATAATGGCTTACCATAACAAGAGAGTAGAAGAGAAAGGATCAAGATCTATTGGATGTGTGGAGGAGTATGCACATCGTAGTGTCTTCTAAAAGTGAATCCATTTCTAAGAGCACAGGCTTATGGGCATGTTGAGAAATCACATCTCACACCTGAACACTTGAAAACAGGCAAATACGAGCAGAATCACCCAGCTCACAATGATGAGTTCTCTCTGCTGTTGACTGTCTTCTCATTTTACAGCCCGAGTCAAGCACCGTTTCTTGTATCTGAATGCAGTTGGAAGTCTTCTCTGCAGAGTTTATTTTCACAGTTACCATCCAAGTCTTTCATTGGTAACATCAGTCCATTGCTGATTAGGGATTATGACAAAAACAGGCTGTGTGGAAGTGCATCTTAGTGCTCAGTTTGTTTTCTTGCTTATAATTTATCTGAAATTTGTCATTAGAGAAGGTGATTGAGAGAGAACATGCTTTTCCAGATGCACAGAAGTTCTGAATGGGGTTATTTTAAGTTTTGCATTTTTCCCCATCCTTTGAAACATTGCAGTCATATTCTGATTTCCAGAGCCACTCTGCCTGATTTTTACTTTGTATGACTTGAATCAGAGATGCTGCATAGCCCAGTTCCTGTTGAGCATTGCCAGAGGAGCAAACACTGGCGTCACGAGGAGCTGCGAGAAGGGTGAAAAGGCCTTTGCTTCACTCAGCACAGAAACACCCATGGTTTAAAGTGAAAATTTGTCTGGAAGAGCTCACCTGCTACATACACATGTATAGACACACACGTGCACATGTATGCAAGCACATATTTATACGTCTTCTACAGCCTTAAACACTCAAATCCTTCCTGTTATTTATTGAACACACAGGCTGGTTAGATATCAAAAACTCCTTTTAAATCAATGAGTGTCTTGATTCAAACTAATATTTGCGCTGAAAATCGAATGCTGTCCTTTTAGGGCTTTTATTGAAAAGTAAGAGACACTATTCAGAGAGAAAATGAGATCAATAAAATAAATTTACCAAAACCAAAAGTGACCGAAGTTGCAGACCATGTAAAAAAAGTTTTCTAACCTCCTTGAATGCTGACCTTCAAACTTACATGTAACCATCTGCACACAAAATCTATATATATTTTTCGAGATCAGGGAACAGTTCAGAGCATGAATTTCCTAAGGGCTGGATTCTTGGGAGAAGCATAACTAGGGAAGCGTGACCAATAATTTCCCAGCCTGACAAATCTCTGGAGTTATCAGCAAAGATAGTGAGGGGAGGCTTTGTGATGTGGAGGGCATAGCTGATTAGAAAACTCACTTTAAATGGATGCTAAAACAAGGAGAGAAGGATCTTGGCTAGCACTCAAAATTTAAATAGAGCATAAAAAGCTGTTACTTTATTGTTTCACAAGGAACTAAAGGAAAGTAATCAAGAATAGTTGTATACAACTTATTGTAGTAAAGAAAAATAGAGGGACTGCAGTTCAGATTTTGGAATCCAGCAGTTTTATGAACTGTAGCAGTAATAAATCCAAAAATAACAAAATGAAATAGAATTTAGGAAGCTATTTAAAAACAATTTGAATTAAACAGTGTATTAGTGAGCCTTTGGACAAATCTATATATTTTTATATTGCTACAGCTCTTGGTTGGGTATAAACAGCAGGATAAAATAGGAAAGTAAAACTCCTGGAAATCACAATTACTATATTTTAAAAAGGCAATTTACGTTTACAATATTCATTGCTCAAAGTCAGAATTGTGGCAGCTCTGTAACAACTGTCTCTTTGAAACTTGTCTACCATAAGACATTTCTTGAAGGGTTATACCCTGTCCCCAGTAAATGCGTTGCATATGGATGGCCCCAACATTTTATCAAGACACAGTTTTGTCCCTCTTCTCTAAACACAACAGTGTATTTTGCTGTTCCCACTTCTGTAGTGCTGCTGGTTATGTTCAAAGGGGAAGTGTCTCATATACCATTATCTTTGTTATTATTTACAGAGAAGAGCAGACAGGCATAAAAAGTGGTTAAATGAAAGGTGCCTCTATAAGGAATATATCCACCAGAGTCCCCAGGTTCCCAAATATGCTTCCCTTTAACCATTGCAAACTGGTCAATGAGCGATAAATGGGGTCGTGATTGAACATCAAGAGTGAACAAGGGAAAGAAATGCAGGGAAGGAAAACAGCAGAGCAAAAGGAAATTTAAGTCTTCTCTGGAGCAATGAACACCAGCTGAGGTGCCATGTTACACACCTAAAAGTTGCAATTAGACTATTGCATCTGTTTACTGCAGTTATTGAAGGAAAAGGATCATTAGATAGGTTTTGGGGGAAAAAATATAATTTTTGTTATCAGGACAAAAAAATTCCTCGAGCTTACTTTAAATATAAATGTTTTCTTTCTCTATCACAACTTCCAGAAGGGTAGAAAGGCATATTGCAACAGTTACAGAACTAAGCTTGCAAACTTGTGCGTGCATCTGACCACACTTCACAGGGACGGACAGAAGTGGTTAATCAGCTTCCCCAACTTTACAAAAGCAGCATGTCAAAATCAAGGAGTGTATCCTAAGTGCACTGTTTCACTCCCATATTTTAATCAGAAAGCTTTCCATCAGGATAAACAGGTAGGTAGATAGGCAGGTATTAGTGTGTCTTGCACCTCTGGCAACGATTTCAGTCCTTGGAGGGAAGGTGTAAGACATCAAACAAAACTCTCCTCTGATGTGCATAGTAGCAACCCACACCTAATTTGCCATGTGTAATTAGTATCTCAAGGTGCAAGGCAGCAAAGAATCCTAGCTACAGCCTTTGTAGGAGAGAACAAAGAGTTGGAGATATGCTTATATTTATCCTTGACGTACTTTCAGTTTTCAAAGCAAACAGAAGTGTTAAATAAATAGCTATGAATGGATTTGAAAAAAAAAAGTGGGAGGCCAACCAGAGCTAGCAACTCTAAGACAAAGAACTGAAAAAGACAGATTTTTTTTTTTTTTAATACTTTGATGGCTTCTTTCTTCCTCTCTCCCATTTCACTCGTGTTTCCACAATGCTTCTGCTGCCCATGCACAAGGCTTGGCTTTTCAGTCTGCTGTAACTGGCTGTCATCTGCTGCCCCCTCCTGGGCTGGAGGACCACCTCCCTGGAAGACAGCTCTGCTCCTTCAGAAAGGGACTTAACCGGAAGGGTTGAGGGAATGTCCTACATCTCAGTTTTGGAGAAACATCAATGTTTATTCCCTTTCAACATGGTAAGGACCTGTTTTGTCTTGTATATTGGCTTGACAGCAGTTAACCCTGTGAATAAGGGTGAAAAGAGTAAGCAGAATTGTCTAAATTTCTCCTCTGTTTCTTGCTTTTATGCTAGATTCACTAAAACTAGTGGACAACATGAGTTTATCATACACAAACAGAAAAAGAACCCTACAAAACCCATCGAGAAGCCAACAGTTGTCAGATTAACTTGTCTCACATTACTCAGACAGACATAGTGCCTTAGAGAAAGAAATTCAAGGGACAACAGGATCATATGTTTGCATTTTTCTTCCGGTAGTCTTTATGTTTCAACCTAGGAGCAAATATATTGTGTCTTAAGATTAAGAAATATTTTTTAAAACTTTACATCAGACTTCCACAATTAATTACCTTCTTTCCAGAAAGATGACTTTCCTATAAGTATTAATGGTGTTTGGTTCTGTACTTTCAAGTTAGTAAAGCAGAGAAATGTACAGGGAGGGAAAAGGGTGATGAAATCAGAACATGAAAATTTAGGCTGAATAACATGAAAAACTTCTATCTCATAACAGACAGCTACAATAAGCTTTGAAATAACAGATTGGTCAAAACACTGGAAATAAGCTATAGAGAACAACTTTTGCAGTAACAGGAGATGAACTTGTAACCGAGTAGCTTTCATCCTTCTCTAACTTCTGATTGTAGCAGTAGAACAAAGGAGAGGGTGTGGATATCAAAGAAAATTGCTTTAGGGAATTTAGTCTCACTATTAGCTCTTTGTTGCCAGGGATGCTGTTATGAAATGAAAAACACCTCCTAGAGCTGCCATAATGGCAAAATGAAAAAGAAATTCTTATTTAGAAGAAAATGTATGTCAGATATTTATAAGATAGGAGTAGACAATAACATGACAGAATCAGATTTGAGCAGATCAAAATGACTCTTGAGTAACTGGAGACCAGCAGGAACCTATGACAAGCAATATATCTTTGTTTAAGGATTAATTACCACCTTTCAGCAACACAGGGTTTCCATCAGTAGGAAGCTTGAAGAGAGAGATTTCTTGAAAGGGAGCATTATCCTTGTGATGTCCCAGTGGCTTCAGAAAGGTAATTGAGCCTTCTTAAAAGAGAAGGAGCTTCTGTAAGTAGCACTGTGCTGCCAGTAACAACCTTTCATGCATCAGTAGTTCATTTCTGTTGAAGGACTGTGTCATTAGCATATATGGATATTTATTATGTACAGAATACCAAAACAAGGCGATTTCGAAGAGCTTACCTTGGAAGAAAGGAGCTCCATTTGTCTGGAGGGGAAAACCAGTGTTGGCTTATATATTAAAGTGTGTGTTAAAATATTACGATGTTTGGAGAAAGGCAGAAAAATTCCCGAGGAGGTGTTTCTGAGCATCTTTGGGTATTCTATTTCCCCCCCAACCCCCAACCTTAGGGCTAGCACGTATCGCCTGGGGACAGGCCTTTGTAAGGGATGATACGTATTTTCCCAGATTTACAGTGTGTGGAGGTACAAACGCACTCGCAACACTGAAGTCTTTGCAACAACAGCGTGGTCCCCTTGCAGAACTATGCCAGCACACTTTTTCCATGTATGTGTCCCTGGTATGCCGGGGAGCAGATCCTGAAGATGCAGGACAGCAGGAACAAACTGTCATGTAAAAGAGAAAAGCCAGCATATCTTTCTACTACACATTTTTAAGAACCAGACCTCCCATAGAGGTGATGCAGAAGACAGGAACTTCAAAAATAATTTACTGAAGCCAAAGCCAGAAACCTTAAAGTAGTAACTGGAAAGGAAATCTATTTTTAGCACTTCACAGTTAAATGATTTCATTTAGAAGAATATCCCTTTCAGAAACATCTCTAAGATTTCTCCTGACTAAGATGTGAAGTCACTCAGGCACCCAGGGAATTTTACATCAGTAAAACAAGTCATGCCTCTCCTGCAACTTTTATGAATAGAATCATCTCCTTTTAACCTTCCTTTTATTCCTTTCTGCTCTCCCAGCAACCTCAACTCTGCAATTACTTAAGACAGAAGCATAAGTGTGAAGATTATACAGGTCTGAGCTCCACAAACTCCTTCTCCTCCTCCCCGCTGCCCCCAGTATTCTTGCTACTGGAATCTCCACTCTTCAGAATATTATTTGGATGAAATCTAGGTGGCAACTGTTTCAATGTCCTAGACCTTGAAAACACAGTATGTGTTGGGTTGAGATTAATATCTCACACTTGACTCACCGGTCATGCCAGCTTCCCGGATAAATAACTAACTTTTCGTATGTGTTCTTCCATGCTGCAATGAAAGACAAGATAAAAGGCACAGAGCTGATGTGCTTTTTGGTGACCCAGACCGCTGTCAAGAGCTAAGAACTGGACCAAGGGCACAAACTCATTACACATTACCAGTCATATTGTAACGATTCTCATAGCTGCTAGGAGCCCTGGCCCTCAAGTGATACACTGAATTTAATATTCCCCTACACAGATACATAATCATTTTTTAAGTCAGAAATTTAATATCTCCCAACATTGGAGTAAATTTCCTGTATTGCAAAGAGTGCAAGGATCAAACCTGCAGTTTGTATTTGAGGCACTCAGCTGTCATTCCGTGGCCTGCTTTATTGAGTTTTACATATACACAAGTTGAACCGGAGTCTGAAACTCAATGTCTTTTAGTATCCTGTTGTCTGTGAAACTAACTTTTCCATTAACATAATCATAAATGGAAATACCATATTTATAAGGCAATATACATTTATAAAAATAGTAAAATATTAATAGTAAACTTTTTTAGCAAGATAAAGTCATACTCTTAGCAGTGAAGAGGTAATCTGTCATTCCACAAAAAGCTAACGTGCACTAATTTTGCTTATGCCCCTAGAAGTGAAACAGCTATTAAATTCCTTACCTTTCCTATCTAAAAAGCTATTATGGAAACATGTGTGAAGGCTCCTAATACAAGTGCCGTGATTCTTTTAAGCATTTCACAACATTTCAAGAGACATTAAACTATTACCCTCCCATCTTTTGCTCTTACATGTTTCATCAAAATAATAATTTGGAGTGAAATAGTAAAGAGCAATCCAGGTCCTACAGAAGAGTTTTCAAAAATACGTGGTGGAAATCAAAAGCATAAGATATAAATGACTAAAGCTGTGAAATACTGTACTGCATCTTTAGAATATGGAGCAACGAAGCAGTAATTTACAATTAAACACCATATTTAGCATGCTGTGTATTCAGAATAACAACTCAATAATATAATGCAATAACTCAATAATATAATATCCAATACACTCCTCGGTAATAAATGTTGATGATCAGCCTGCTTATTAATGACTAAAAATGAGACCGCTATAAACTTACTGACTACCACAGTGAAATGATGCATTACTCATATTATTTCCCATAAAAAATTAATTGTTATTGTGCATTGTACCTGAAGTTCCCAGAGGTATATTTTTGTCCTCTAATGTATGAGCAGAAATTTCTGGAAAAAAAACCCAAACAACCAAAACCAAACCCAAGCTTTGCGGTATTCTGAATTCACATACTGCACTGTTTTGTTTTAGAAAGAAGTTATTTCCAGAACTGCTCATCACCCACATGGGAGCCAAGTGTTCAAAATAGCTCCCTGGATGCCTCCAGCCTGCTTCTGCTCCCACCTCCGAAACCCTTCCTGTACCCAGATCGATGATGAAATCTTCAAAAGGTCTTTTTGAAAAGCACTTAGTAAAGTGTTTAAATTCCAGTTCCAGTTTTATATCCTTGCCACCAGAAAACCAACAGCCAAACAGAGAATTTGTCAATGACTAACATCTGTCCAGTGTCATTATACATCATGTAAAGCCTTTGTTTCTGCAGCTATGTACCTGCTGTATGCAGTGATATTTGTGAAGTTTAGTCTAAAACCTGTGGCTTGAAGAGGAGCAACTGTCAAGTTTTGTAGTAATTTTCCAGCCCTGTTTCTTAATGTGTACATTTTCATATCTAGTCTGTCTATATCATATCTCATTGCTTGCGGGTCTTCCTGCCCACACCCTTACAACTGTGAACACATTGACACATTTCAACCCAACTGACTGCTAAAGAGCAGAGAGGAATCCTAAAAGGGATCCTACTGAGGTAAAGGCTGGAACTGTGAGAAAATTCACATGAGAATAAATACATAAGATTTTTTCCAACCATGGAATAAAAATTAATTGGGAGCTATAGTTATACTCTGCCTGATCAGTGACAAGAAAGACAGTCTTTCCTAGTCTAGTTTTTATTTATTGAAGAGCAAGGGAATATTGGGGGTGGGGGTACAGAAGGTAAGAGTTTGGATTTATTTTTTCTAAAACTGATGTTTTCATCTTTGCCAAATTACTAACTTCTCGTGGTTTATGCTCTTTTATTTTTTTTTCCTGAATAATGGAGATGAATTGTCATCACACAGTCAACTCCTGAAAGGTGCAGTTGGAATTAAAAGCACATTTGCAAAGCTGAAAGAAATATTCTGCAGAACAAGTAAGGTATACACTGCAGATTTCAAGATTGCCCTTATATATTTGTGCCCTTTTAGTAAGTTGGAACTTCAGTAAAGCCATCTGTTTGGACCAACAAGGGTGACCACCTCTTGGTGCAGGAATGCAGCACAATGAGGGGAGCACAGAACCCACTACTCTGCCCAAGTACAACAAAAAGTTCAAATTTGGGCTCTTCTGCAGCTTGGGAGCATGTTCCTATTTAGGAAAATAGAGTTTGAGATTGTGGTGGGCTGTTGTGTCCAAGGCAGACTGGCACCTTTCCTCACATTCCTCGCATAGATCAAATCAGAGACTAACACGAGCAATATTGTATTAAAAAGTAGTTTGAATTGTACAGCCTCTGTATTTTGGAATAGAAAGGATTTAAGTATCTGAGCTTGGAGTTTGCTACAAAAATCATTTTGTGCCCCTCATCTGAGATATGTGAAAATTGGACACAAGGCTGCAATGCCACATTTCTTCAAGCTCCTGAAAATTAAACCTTTTTCTATTACTTTTTTTTTTTGTTTACATTTTGTGCAACAGTAAATTTGTTTCTTAGGGAGCAACTGAAGGGGAACCTGAAAGCAGCATTTTTGGTCTTTAGACTAATTCATTACATCAAAACGTAAAACCCATATGATAGAGCTAACAAGGGAAATACCTATGTTACCAGAAGTACAAGTTTTCGACAATGGGACACTGTAGTTGCAAAATGCTGAAAGGGTAGTAAATCCAAAATTGAATTTAGTACAAAGACATTAATTTCAATGAAAGCTGCAGTTAAGAACTTTTTCCACAACGATAGTGCTTCTTGAAAGCTCATGAAATGCATAAAAAGAAGTAGAAGGATTTAAAGAAATACAATTTAAAAGATAAAATCTACTGATAGTCTACATTACTTTGGTTGATCCAAAATGAAATGTGAAGAACTGATTGTAAAAGGCAAACACAATTAATTATTTCAACAACTAGAAATTAGCCCCTCACCTTTGTTTTCAGTCAAAGCTTCTTCCTGCCCCAAACTTCTTCTCCATTCTTTTCTTCCAAAGATAATATGAAAGAGGTTTCCATGGATGTCCAGGTACTCCCCAGAGCCAGGTCAATCCTCTGGTGTAACAGAGGCCTTGCAGTGCCAAGGCTAACCAGAACAATGGAATATAAATATAGGGAAGGTTGTAGTCATGAAGGGAATAGAAAGCTCACAAGAAATCTTATTTGGGGTGTTTATGTGGGGGGTCAGAGAGACCCCGCACTGGCTTCAACAGCTATGCCAACCCAGAAAGAGAAATTTTCTGTTGTTATGAACCTAAAGGAAACCAAGGGACTCTTTATGATATGTGGCAGTTCTTCTGTGTTTTGGTTTGGGGTTTGGTTTTTTTTGCAATATAATAACTTCTTGCCCCTTTCTGAAGAATGTCCCACAACACAGACCAAAGAGAGGAAAATATTTGCAATAACTGTCCTGAAAAGACAGCTTAATGCATTTTAATACAAGGCTCTCAGAGCTTAAAACTACAGCCCTTACTGACACTGTAACCCCTTATCTGCCAGACCATTTCCACTGGCTTGCCCATAGGAACACAAGCACGATGGGTGCCCAATATGGGTGCAGCAGCTTCAGTTCTCCTGCCAGCGTTACCAAAACTTTCTTGTTAGCTGGAAATACTGCATCAGCCCCTTCCCTCTGCAAATGCACTTTTCTTTGCTACAAGTACCCATACTTCAATATCACATTTTCTGAAAGTTTCTGCAATAGAAATCTTTATTTCTGTGAGCCTATTCATTTTTTTTCTTTTATAGCCTTACATTTAAATAAAGTTCTCAGATTATTCCACTGCAATAGTCTCACACTTCTCACTTCATCTTCTGACTTCCTTCCAACTGCTTCCTTTAACTGCTGTTGAAAAACAATCTTTAAATTTTTATTTCCGCAAACTTTTTTTTTTTTTTTTTTTTTTTCTGAGCACGTCATTCCATCGCTTCCAACTTGCTGAGCTATTTCTGCAGTTGGCAATATTCATGTTTTTCAATAAGGCCATGGTTTCTGTACAAGTAGCCAAGCACAGTTCCAAAAATAATGATGCTTTCCTCATGCCATTTCTTACCTGGGGTGAAGGTGAGCATGTAAAACAGATGTTTTCGGCAAAACCAAATTCTTCAACTCATGAGCTAGCAAAAACTACTTCTTGCTTATCTTTGAACCCAAAGGAACATCCTGCACGATTTATAATAGTAGATACAGAACAAAAAACAGCAGATTATATAAAAAAACAGACTATTGTTAATTCAATATTGTTATTTATGACTACCTCTGCAATATTCACAGCTGCTTCTCCCTTTACTCGAAACAATAGTTTTAACGACTTTAACTGCTCCATATTTTTTTTAAAATTAGGGCATGCATGGCGATTCAGTCTGGTTTTGTGATTCAAGTAAGAGAGGAGGAAAACAGATAAACAGTCATTTTTTATATGTTTTTTGTGCAAATATATTACTCTAACTAGTAGACCCAATATTTACAGACAATGCCTTATTCTTGCAAGTAAGAATGTAGTCAAAATGCTAGGAAATGTTTATCTCTTCTGCAAGTTAGATCAAAGAATCAGCTGTTTAAAACAGCTTACTTAGCTCAATGAAACAAATTACGTGTACTGTTTCTGCACTGTTCTGATCCATGCTAAAATGTAATAGCTTTTTACATGGGAGTGTATGGAGAACACATCTAAGTGCAAGAAAAAATTCTGCCTTTTAAAGCATTGTAGTAATCTCTTTCTTCATACCCAGGGATCAAAAAAAGAAAGGATTAAAATACTCTCAGTGCTCCCTTTCGCACAAAGAAAAATACAGAAACATCATTGCAAATGACAGTCCAGCACAAGCCCTTAAGGCACTGGTTTGTGCTTGGCCAGTGATTTTTCCCTAATTTTTTTTTTCCAGTGCTGTCTCTTGCTCAGGCCACTTGCAGGATTTGATTATATTCTTTTGGACATGTAAAAGAATGGAAGCAGTTTTTAGCAATAACACAAAATTAAACTGCTGTTTTGAAGAGTTTATAATTTTAAGTCTTAATCATGGAAGACTAAAGGCACATAAATAACACATACCCCTTATATTTTAAATCACTGGAAATCACCATGTGATAAATTAATTTGTAGGTTGAGGGTGTTGAGAACCCACAGCAGATGTGCACATCCAAAGTACATGTCTAAACTGTGATATTGCTGTCAGTGGCAGCCATCCAGCGCATTCAGGAGAGTTAACAGGTTTGCAGGAACTAAAGCAGAAGTTGGTCCTGAAGTAGAATTTTTCTTCTGACTGTCTTCTTCTACCTATAAAATGAATGTTTTAGGAAGCTTTTTAGAGAAAAGAGCACAAAGATATGTGTAAATAAAAAGGGAGCAGATCACAAAATAAATTTGTAGAAATAATAACACATACAATTTAAAAGCAATAATAAATATAATTTGTAGTGTTTAGGAAAAACAACTCCAACCCTAGCTGTAAAAGTAATCCAGTTACTAAGGAACCTGAGATCAAAGAAGTTCAATAAGAAAAATAAAAGGTCTCATGTGACAAGCAGTTCTGATTTAATCAAAATTCTTCTGAGTCTTGTGTGATGTAGGCAATGCAAACGTTATTTGTTGGTGTTGCCAGAGGACAATCAAAGGTTGTCATTTATTTCCCCCTTCATCCCCATTACAGAAATTGCACCAGCACCCCTTGGTAAAATTTGTCTGTCTTGATCTCTTCTGCCAGTTGAAGGGAGTTCTGAAACCTGCCTGAGAGGATTAAAAAACACATTTATCTAATTCAGATGATGTGTTCTCATACTCAGAAGGGTCCAATTTTTGCCTTGAACAACAAAACCATCAAGGAGAAGTGGTCTCAAAGGGCAAACAGTCATGCAGACCTGGACAAAAACATTTTGCTTAAATTTCAGAAAATAATAAGACATCATTTCAATACATTTCTAATTCATGCCCAAAACCTGAGCGTATTCAAAATACTATTATTCTGTTAGGGCTTCAGAAGGCTCTTCCCACAGAAGGCAAGAAGCACACCTTAATCTTTATCTTTAAGAAGGTCAAGATACATGTCTAGAGGGGATTATACTCCCCATTTTCTAGACCGAATGTCTCATTTAATTCCAGAAGAGATCTAGGATTTCACAGTTTAGCAAATATTCATCCCTTTTTCTCTGTTTTCAGATTTTATACAAATGAGGCATGGAACAGTTTCCCCATAACTAACACCACAACAGACTTAAAGGTTTTAAGTTCTATTTTCTACCCTTCAGAAAAGATGAACTGTTGCCTTACTTTTATGACTCTGGAGAATGGGATGATTAACTGAATCAAAACATGTTTCATCAGGTGAGTGTTGACAGCTGTAACAACAAGGGTTATTTAGGAGCATCTGAAAGTAACATCATGGAACAATAAAATTCAGTATTTTGTCAGGCGTGTTACTTTACTATAAATGGAATGAATGACTGACATATGAAGGGGTCAAAATACTTATTTTTATGCAGCTGCAGATTTATCTTCACCCATTATGTTCCTCTCTCTCAGACTGGTGGCTTTCCAGATCTGAATGACAATCCCTCAGGTTTTTCTGTCTCATGATTTGAAGATTATAGAAATACAAAGGGTAAGGCACATTTCAAAATAAGTATTTCAAAGATAACACGTATATAACTGTAAAACACGTATAATAGTTTTACACTTTCCTCTGGTTATGCTATATTGTGCACAACTGTATTTACAGCAATTTTCAAGAGATTATAAAGCCAGAATACACAGTACAAAATAAAAAAATTTGCACTCAAGGCATCACTTTTCATCATTGCTGAGCCCCATTGAAAGCCCAGACAAATTTGTTTCACTAGTTCAGAAGCATAGCATTCTGCTAAATACGACTTGGTAAGTTGATGGATCTGGGAGGAGACATCAGAATGAAATTTTACATACCTCCGGAAACACAGGATATCTTTGAATGGAGCTCAAAGATTCAGTGAAATAAATTTGACTAATCTGTTTTTAAAAACAGCTCAAGGGGAAAGAGCGCCAGTGCTCTATGGCATGCACTCGCACACATCTGAGTGCTGGGATGGTCAAGAGGCCTGTGAAACTTGACTGACATTAATTATTTCATTGTTCATATTAAGTTTTCACTTTCAAATCCTTAAACATGATGAAAGACTAGATTTACTATAACAATGAAATAGGAATCCACTTATTCAATACCCATATTCAGAACCCTACATGTTGATTCATATTCCAAAAGGATCTGCTAGTGTACAGAACAACACTACATGTATTTCCATGTTTTTTTATTATATTGATTTAAAGTCATTTAAATTTGATTCATAAGAAGTTGGATTACAAGAGGCCAAGGAGAATATAAACAGTTGTAGAAGTTTTAATATGCATCCATTCCCTTTACCTTATTCTAAAACCAGCCAATTCTGCAATAATAAACTAACACAGGCTGTCCAAGCAGCAATCAGGTGTTTATAATAGCTACCCCCTCAGGAAAGATGCTAGGGAATGTATAAAATCGTATAGAGTTTTCACCAAAATTAAAGAATATCCACTCAACCCAGTCAAAATTAATAGCAAAATAGTCTGATCAAGAGCTGTCATTGAAAAAATTATCCACTGTGTATTAAACATAGCTTTTCCTGATGCTGACAGATTAACTTTTTGGTTTGAAACATACTTCTAGTCTACATTTATAAAGCACATACTGGCATTTTCTATATTTGTTTTATGGAATCTCTAGGGATGTTCCAGAATGAACCCTGAAATCTTTGAGAACAGTCTGAAAATAACAGCTGAATATATTTTAAGATCTCAAGTTGCAGTATATCAGTGAAGCATTTTTCACTTGGAGTTTAAACCTGATTTCTTTCAAGGGGTGATCTCAAATAGGAATGTTCACCCCAACCACTTCAAGAAACGACCTTTGAAAAAGCCAATTTTTTAAGTGCAGTATGAGAAATTACAGTTCTTAAATAGTAGAAAGTAGTCAAGAAAATACCGAGACCTGAGTCATGACTCTTATTGATTGTTAAGTCTAGAAATCTAGTAAAAAAGATTGTACAGAACAATTTACCACAATAGCTGTTAGCAAGTCTTCAGAAATTGCAGCATCTCTTTATCCATTTTTACCAGCTCACTGGAGGAGCAATCATACCCTAAATCAGTTGCCATCACCGAACCAAAGAACAGGAATGTCTCTAGGAGCTCAACAAAAGTGGTACCTCTGCATTCTCATTAAAACAAAGGAATTTTTTTGGCAAAACACAATGCCAAGGTGTGTAAGTAATAGCCACACCCACAACATCAGATATGATCACTTGTCTTCATGGAGAAGGTTGTTCCAACTAGTATCTCCTCTGACTGGATTCCAGAACGACCTAGTGTGCAGGTGGAAGTCACTTTCTCAAGTCAGGAGGTTGTGACAACTCCTGGAAGAGATGGCTGATGTTAGAATATGAAAAGAAAAGGAGACTTTCCCTGACCATCTGTGCTGCTGTATGTGATCCCGACAATGTTTGCCTGTCCTAGATTCAAGGGTGGGTTTTAGACACTAGGATTATGAATTTGTTTCTGACCTAAATCTGTTCTATTTCCCACTGCTGTAGGACAAGTATATCCTTTAATCAATTTTATTTTTGCTAATGTTCAGTTTGGGTCTCCCAGACTCTTGAATTATGAAACATGGCAAGCATGAGAAACTTCACTTCTTTGTATCGTAGATAGCATCACCATCATCTTCCTCATCTTTGTTAGTTGTTTCTGAAAACCTGTCCAGTCACTCATTCACACATTCTGCTAACATAATTAAGGTATTATTTCCTTTATGCAATTTAAAAACACTTAATCCATTTTTTGTTTGTTTTTCAGCATTTAAATTAGGCAAAAATCCTTGTTTGGTTTTGCACCCAGCACTGTTGAATCATTTTCCCCTTCCAAATTCATTAACCATTTGATAACCTTAGCAATGTACCTGCGTGTTTTATCTTTCATCCTCCTACCATTTCATCTAGCTCTTCTATGTCCCTCCAACATCTTTTCCTATTCGTCCAGATAAATCCAAACAATTTTATAAAATCTGCCTATTTTTATTCCTATTGTTTAGCACCCTCCCTTAGCTCATTAAAAACACATTTAAATCCAGCTGCCCTAGAACAAAACTGAAGGCTATCTCTCAGAGAAACCTTCACCATATAGAAAAATGATCACTTCCTTCCTGACTTGTTCTGTCTTTTAGTACTTTCTTAATCAATATTTTTCTTTAACTATCTTTGACATGTTGCACTGAACACCTGGAAGCTTGGCTGAATCGACAAACAAATGCAGCAGAAGAAAAAAAACAATCTTTCAAGTGCTCAAGCAGGCACTTGTTACATAAAATCTACAATGATTTTTTGAATTTTATTTTCATAATCAACTAAAATGGATATTTAAGAAACATTGAATAACTAATATTTTCTATTAATAATTTGAAATTAAGAAGTTTCCATGTGAAAAATATGAAATAGTTTAATAAAAATAACTGTTTTTAACGTTCCTATGAAATAAATAGGATCCATTGCCCTTTCAGGATGTAACCCAAATGAAGGTTTTTGAGGATAAAAATGGTAAGTTACTTTAAATGCACTACTGTACAGCCACAGCTACCACAGAAAGATACTGGTTTGATTGGATTTGAGTACTCTAGGCATCTGTATTCAAATAAAGATTCAGGCCTTCTAGTTCACGCATTATATTCTGATGTAAGACTAAAATCTTCTGAGATCCAGTAGTAACTGTCAAATTTGTACTTCCAATTCATATCACTTTGAATTATTTTGAATAATTGTTTTTAACTCAAGTTTTCAAAGACATCTGTTCCTAGCTTTCCAGTTTGCAACACTTCTATAAAATGTTTCTTCTTCCCATTCTCAGAACTATCCTTCCTATTATTGTTGCAATTATCTTGTTCCCAATGCAGTCATCATCCTTTTCTAGGTTTCACGCTGCAAATAGTCCTAACTATTAACTTATCTATAGACTGCTTGGATTTTTTTTTTTCATGGAGGTTGTAATGGGGTATTGTTTTTTTTTTTCAATTATTTTTTAGATATTATAGTATTTAGGTATATTTCTCATAATTTATTTCATAATGGTTAATTAAAAAAAACCAAACAAACCAAAAACAAAAAACAAACAACCCCAAACACCAATTAACCATCCAGGACAAGTTCTTACTCAGATAAACATGACACTACCTCAGTTCTCTTAGGCTGACACCATATTCCTTACCAATATTCAATGTTATACCTGAGGTTGTTTTGAAAACTTTGAGCTGGAAATTAAAAATTGCAGGAAAAGCTATTGTGCAGAGAATCTAATTCTAATCTTCTGAAAAGACTACACTCCCTGCTCAGAAGGTAATGTTGAATAATAATAATAACAACCCTAACATCAGCAGATACTTTGGGTGATGTACTTAATTGGGTCTGAAAAAAACACCTGCATTTTTCATAAAGCTTGATACATGCCTGCTCACCAAGATCTCAATTAGCTCATTACTTACCTTGATCTCTTATGGTACCTTCAGAGACCAGAGCCTCAAAACCTGGCTTTCTGCAGTCTTCATCCACAGTCTTTCACCTTTTCTTCCATATAAATCAGAATCCTCAAACCAGGAGAGATTTGGATAACAGGCCTATAAGAGGAGAAAGAACATCAGAGCATCTGTAGATCTATTCTTTGAAGGCTTTGTGTTTTCATCATTAAGACACACTTTGAAGAGTCATTGTACAAATGAAGACTGTATACAACTTTACAATCAGTTCCAAAGCCCCATGGGTACCAACACGGGGCCCTTTGGATTGCTTATCTATCTGATCTGAAAAAATTAGTAGATAAAAACTGACCTATATTAGTCATCATAGTTTTGCCATAGATTTGGAAATGGCAAGTGAAGCAGGATATAATAATTACTCAAAAGCCAAGAGTTGCAGGAAAAAAACCAAAACATGTTAAAGCCAACTGGAAAGAGACTACCTATTAGGATGTAAAGGTACATATAATTTATTCAAACCCAGAAAATACACGCAAAATAGGGATGAACATGAAATGGAGGCTAAGACAATTTTCTTGCTATACCACTACGGATTCTTTTGGTCCCTTCAGCTCTCAATGGTTTAAATGGGTTATTTTTGTATTTCACAGTAGCCAGAATCCTGGAGAAGTCCCTTCTGTTTGCTGCTTTAATGCTAAGATCAAGCTTAATTGTCTTGAAACACAGATCAGAGTTTTGGGAAAATTTCTGAAATATTTTTTTTAACTTGTATACTATGAGTACTTCGAAGCTTCAGAGCAGTACAATTTTCAGTAAATTCTTTCTCCTCTGAGCCATCAGAAACTGAAAGTTTTTGAGAGCTAAGTTTGATTCAGAAAAGAAGATAAATTGAAAAGCTGCCTTTGCAAATTGAATGCCTTCTTCCCGTACCACAGATATTTTTAAAGGTTTGCAGAAGGCAAAATGAAAAGCAGACTGGGGGCATATGCAACACTATTTATTTTTTTGACTTAATAGCCATGCATTTTTTACCACATGGTTCTCATACAGAAGAAAGTGAAATTACCCAGCTTTCCAGCAAAAAGAGAACAAGAAGTATACAACACAATAAAATGAGATAAAAAAGTTAAAATAACAATAGTAACTCCAAAAGCAAGTTAAATACATAGAGGCACGCACACAAATCCAAGTTGGACAGACAAGGAAAAACCTTCCCAGAATATTATGGAGTAACTTGAGCACTCTAGGTGCCACAGACACAGCACTGTAAATCTTTTTTTATAGGATGGATATTTATGGACTGGAGGTAGGAACAAACATTTCCACTGTTAAATACATTCCCAGAACATCATAGCACACTGCACTTTTCACAGATGTTAAGACCAAATTCACATATGACATTGATTGATATAGAAACTATTTTTATGGGAGAAAGTAGCCGGTCTTTCCTGCTCTTGAAAAAGAAGGGGAGAGAAGGCTAGCGAGATAGGACAAATGACAAGAGATAAAAGTACATCAATCAAGGCAGGCAGCGGCGCACTGATTACTGACAAATAGAAGGTATGCATGCTGCTAAGATCTCAGCACCAGAAAACTCTAAAATATAAAGTGGTGAGTTCCCATCTTCTGGAATATGCTGAAGTTAACACTGGCAAAACTCAAAAGTTCTAGAAATAGTCAAGGAGAAAAGGAATAGTGAAACCATGTATTGTAAGAAATGCTGGTATCTAAGATGGCAGGTGCAAGAAGAGATGAGATTGGTATTTGCTGATAAAGTAGAAAAATATATATCAAATCGAGCATCAGCTGTCTTGTAGGAGTAACTCACTGTTATATCATTAGTTTTGTCATAGGCATCATGTGGAATCAGAGCACCAGTCTGCAAGGAACCAACATAGATACACACCCTGGGAAACAGATGGGGAAGGACAGTAGGGAGACAATCATGTTTAATGGGAAGTCATACAGCAGAAAGTCACTTTACAATTATATAAGAACAAAACTTTCTTCTCCCGCTGCACTGTTTTCATTCCCCTCTGAATAGCTAGCCTGAACCCCTAATGCTCTCTTCCTTCAGAAGAATCCTCAGGAGAGCTCTGCTGCAAATCAGATGAAGATGTCTCTCTTTAGAGTCAACATTTCTCTGCAGAAAGATCACAGAATATCCAAACATTATTAATGCCAATTGCTTAAATCACAATTCCTGAAATACAAAATTGCAGAGACTATTGCAGTGTAAGTCACATCACTGGTGCAAAGGAGCTCACACCCAGGACATTTCGAGCTTCCTGCTCTGTTACTGTAATTAATACGTGTGTGAGCACCATTTCAGCCTTCACGCTGTGCTTGCTCTTGAGGAGATTCAAAAGCATATGCTCAGTTGGACATTATGAATTGAAACAAGAATTGGAGGCACTCCAAAATACATGTCTGACCAAGCTGTCTCAGGGAAAAGTCAGTGCATATGAAGCAATAAAGGTAATTAAGTCTTGGGAAGACAGTGTCAACTGGAGTAGCTACTTCACAACGTCCTGAAGCTCACCCATGTCTAACACACATGTACCTGCTCCAGAGAGGGCACCACTGCCTGACTGAAACCAAGAATAGAAATTTCATCAACTTCAGCATCTCACTAATTGTTGGGACATTTGCATTTGTGGTGTCCAAGGAAAATACATACTATATATGTGGTTTTTAGATAGATAATTCTGATCTTGCAAATAGGAAGTATTTTTCTTCAGTTACTACTTGTGCCACTGTTAGCGCTGTACCTACATAAAACTTCCTGGCTTATTCACATGTAAGAACAAAACAAACAGTTTCTCTTACTAAGACTGGATTGCTCAGTGTATACTTGTATCCACTACTAATTTAATTAATCTTAAATATTTAACGGAATGAAGGTCAGGTATTGGTTTTTGTTCTTTTTCAAGCATTCACTTATTTACTGCGTCATTGCAGCTAACCATCAATAAATGTTTGGGTTTTTTTTTTCTTTTTTTTTTTTTATTAAGAACTTACAACTTGTCCTGTGAAACCAATTTGCTGTTTGTAATTAGTTACTTGCTGCTGTTTGTCAGAGCAATGCCCCCTGTCCCAAGAGGACCACTTGTGTGCTCCCGGTGCTTTGTAGACACTTCTCTCCTCCATCTGCAGGAACATTCTGCTCATTTCGATGCATTTTGAAATCTGGCATAAACAGCCATACCATCTTCTGTCCCTGCAAAATGTGATTTCGTGGTCCAGTTGTCAAAGGAATAATGGGAATCCATTTAGCACATGCAATGACCTGCCAGCCTGGGAATTACCTGTGACTGTCACAGATGACAAGTGCTAATTAAAGGGTTTTTCTGAAGGAAGTATCATACTGAATGGACCCTCTACCTGTCAGCTTTACTATAAAACCCTTTTCACTCCTGACAGGTTACTCCCAGACTTCAGCTCCTTCTTGGTCTGTAGGAGTCCTACTTCCAGTCTCAATGGTTACGACTTCAAAGAGAAATTAAAAACAAAAACAAACAAAAAACCCCCCAAAACCTCCAAAAACCCAAATCAAAACAACAACCACAAAAAAAAAAAAAAAACACAAAAAAAACCATACACACAAAATT
>WKFP01015271.1:1109035-1123001 GCA_011057875.1 Pterocles orientalis | reverse complement strand
CTCCTGGGGAAAAGAATATAAAATTGGAACAAAAGGTGGTACCTTACCAAAGCACAAACAAAAGAAGATGGATGGAAGGGAAAGGGAAAAAAAAAAAAAAAAAAGAAAAAGAAAGAAAGGTCTCCAAGAGGGGAAATATTCAATAGTTCCAAATAGCCACTCAGTCAAAATAATTCCAAGAGGTACTTGATGAGAAAATGTTATTTTGCAGGAATACGTGCAAGAACAAAGTGTGTCCCTCCCTTGAAAAAGCAGTTAGCCAGTTTGTGTCCTTTACCAAACTTTTCTAAGGGGATTTGAATGTACAGCTTTATTTCCCAGACATTATTATTTGGTCTTGGTTCCCATCAATACCATTAGTCACAATGCTCTTGTATTTTTCCCTGCAATGGCATTTTGTGAGTCAGCCAATACAGCGGCCGGGGATAATTGACAGGCGTCGCTCAGGAAGCACATTCCAGACTCAGAAATAGCAAAGCAGACCACACAGATGAGTGCACGGGCAGGCTGACATTATGTTCTACCCTTTGTAATGATATTAGAAGAAGATTGACTTAATATTTAAGAACAGGTCATTTCTTTTTGTCTGAAATTATGAAAGTTGGTTTCCTGATGCGAAAGCCTGAGTATCTAAATCTAGCATCTATTAATAGGAAAAAATAAAGTAAGTGGCATTTTTTTGTGTTGATTTCAGAGACCTATGATCACTTTCCAACACATTAATCATAAAGCACAAAGAGAAATGAGATTTCTTTGTTGTATTAATACTTTTTATACAAAAGCCAAACAACAGGCTTAGCAACAACATCTAGTTAACCTTCCAAAATAATATCTTTCTCCCTTCTCCTAACCAGATATATGTAAAAAGATGTCTCATAAAATACCAGAGCTGACCCAAAAAATAACTGTATTTTGTGCAGATCCTTGTTGCTTGTGCAAAATTTGGTTTTATTCAATGTTATACCCGAAACATTTTCATGGAAGACTAGTATATCCACAAATACAGTTTTAAAGAAAATTACGTCAGTTAACAGCTCAGGAAAGTGCTGTCCTAATAGTTAAATTGGAACAAGAGAGAAGAAATAGTCGATATTCCTTTTTTCAATGCCTGTTGAATGTACATGCTCACATGGAGCTGTGCGTGAGAAATGGTTGATGCAAGGAAAGGCAGAGGGTCTACCCTTTGCATCTCTCTCAAGATGGTCAAGCCAGCTATGCTTCTTACACCTCTTCTGCATAGAAATGCCAGGAAGATATAGATATTCTTATCACTGTCTAGAAAAGCAAGGCATTGAAGTATCTAAAACTTCAAGTATTTGCATGAACTGAATTAGGATTTTTTTGAAAAACCCTTAAAAAGGTAGAATTCTAAGAACAGTTGATGAGCTTTCTTTTCTCTCTCTATAGATTACCACAGCAGGCATCTAGTTTCTCCAACACTTTCTCAAAAAAAAAAGGTATTTTCCCTTCCCAGAATAACAACATGAAGTATAACTTCCTAAGAATCTTTTTCTTAAAGAAAGCTTTCTGGTGTTTATTTTCTGTGGATTTCTTGCTGGGCCAAGAGGTGTTTTTGAGCACTGAAGGTAATGTATATTTTAATAAAACAGATATTTCACCCTTCATAAACATCAGAAGAGAAAGTGCTCATGACGGGAATTCTCTGAGCAACTAAGACCGAAACTCAACTGTTGTCTCCAGACTGACTATTTCCTCCCAGGACAATACAGAAATAGACTTTCCTTGGGTATATTTTTGGGGCCAAATTCCTTTTATAAGCATAGCATTTTAATTTTTTTGAGGCTGTCTGTTCGAAGAAACTGGACAGCCCTAGTTTAAAGGCTTCAGTTTCAGCCATACAACCTCCCCTTCTCAGACGAGGGAGCAAGAGGACAGAGGTTTCCCAGCCCCTCTGACATCTGCTCCACAGCCTGAGGCCCTTCACGTCCTTTCTCATCTCTTGACAGATAGCCAACGAACCACCTCCTCCTGAACAGATACATACAAGAAACAGGGCTGTTTACTTTCACTCATCCCCTTACTTTTGCAAAAACAATGGCTGAAACACTTCACATTTGCAAAAATAAAACATGGCGTTGCACACCAATGCTATATTTAAGCACCTTCTGTCGAATATAAAACAGATTTACAAAAATCTTCTGTGGACCAGGCAAGGGAATCAAAAGTGTTCCCGGATTTGAAGAGAAAGCCCTGGGACTAAAACCGTGTGGATAATTGATTGTTTCAGTTCACTGCCCATTGTGAATTTTAGCAGGTGTTTTGGTGAGCGTCCCTACCTCTGCAGTTTTGCCTTCTCTTAGAAAACAATTGCCTTCTCTTAAAAAACAAACAAACAAAAAATCTCCCATTCTTATAAACATTGGTGAAAATGAGAGTATGGGGTTGTCTGAAGTTACTGCAAGGGATGCACAACCCCTGGGAGCTGCTGCCAGGATTTTTCTGGTCTCATTTCTAAGCTTTAATGACCATCACATTCTATTTTTGAATTTTGATTCTCTTATTTGATGGAGAAAAAGGACAGGTTAGGAAAGATGGACAGTGAACCCTCTGCCACCTTACTGACCTGGTGATGGGGGAAGGAGGCAGCAGAGTGGTGGTCCCAGGAACAGGGCTCGCTGCGAAGGAAGGCTCCAAGGGACACCCTGAATGCATTGTACCAATGCAGGTAACCTGTACCACTGGCAGCTAGAAGGAGAGGAGGAGAGGTTTTGCTTTAATTAACAATCCTTAGTTTATAATAGGAAACCACAGATGCTAAGCTAGTTTTTTGGGGAGTTTGGTGTGGTGTGCGTTTTTGGTTTTTTGGGGGGTTTTGGGGTGGGGTTTTTTTGGGTTTTTTGGTTTGTTTTTTAAAAGGATATCATAACAAATACATCCATTTAAACTCAGAAGTTATTCACACTGGTCACACACAGTTCTACCTACTTTTTCTGTTAAAAAAACCCAATTTTGTCCTTTGCAAGGACACGTTCCTCCAAACAATTGCTTCATCCATTCTGAAGGTAGTTAATTTTAACTACCAGATTTGACAAATTATATATAAAGTGTTCTTAATGACTAGTACACAGACCATTTACAGAAAACTCACCGTGCCTTCTCCAGTTATTGATGAGTAGGTTCTGTTTGTAGTAGATGCAATACTCCATGAATGCATGCAGTCCGCTGGGATTGTGACTGTTCTGTTACATGGTGGAAAATATATAAATTAAAAAAAGACCAGTGCTTCTGGAAGTTACTTTAGGTCATAAAAGAAATGCATACTTATCAGAACCAACATCAAGAAAAAGATAGGGAGGAAGCTGAGTTATCTCTTGAGTGATAACAGCAATGGAAAAGCATTATCTGCTGAATTTCAAAATGTGCATCAGGTATTCTTTATGCACTGGAAAAGCCTTAGGCTCTCCTAAATATGCTGGGTTTATTCTGTCCCACATTGAGCTCAGAGTGAGAGCTAAAATTAACCACCTTTTTATTTTTTAAGATTCAGGATCTTTCTTGGTTATGGTGACGAAAATAAGTGCGCAATAGCATGGCGTTTCCACATTGGCTACTTTTAGGCTCCTGATGGCCACTTCTCTAACCCAATTGTGTGATGGTAGGTAGTGCCACACAGAAGTATGCAAGAACAACATATTCTGGTCCAGAAAACTCTCTGTGCCACCTTACAGTGGGAGGTCTTGGCAAACGGTCCTGGTTTAACAGTTATCACCGTGATAACCTCATTTCTCTCCTCACCTACTTTTTTATTCCTCCTTCCTCCCTCAGTCTTCTCCTTCCTTCCAGGCTTCTCTGGTTTTCCACATTTACAAGCACATCTATATAATCCCTTCTAAATGTTTTTCTTCCTACAGTTTCTTATTATTTGTGCAGTACCCTCTTTCAGTCAACTGTCAAACCCCTCCTTACTAGTGACAATTTTGTTGATAGCATTCAGTTCTACTATGATTTTGCCTTGCCCCAGATTACAGCTTCCACCTGCAGCAATCTCCATAAGGATCTTCATTCCCAACCTCTTTTAAAGGTTGCCTAAAACAAGTAAATGAAGAGCCTGCTGGTTGACCTAATTGGCTACTGTTAGGATGTCACTCAGCTCCACCTCCCACTTGCCATTAAGCTACAGGGCATCATTTCCTGTTAATTAATAGGCTCAGTTACAGTATTTTTTTTTGTCTGAGCTTCCACTGTGTTACAACCACACAAAACACACTGACAGACCCAAACACAGACTCTCAGCCAAATCGTGATCATCAGTTTAGTTTCCTTTATAGCCTCTTCTTGCTTATGGAGATATGTTTCTCAACATGTGATTTCCTTCCATATGGCTTGCAAAAAACTCAGGGGAGTAGTGCACACAGAATTACTTGGTCAACACATTTGTTATTTCCATGGCAGTAGCCCAAAGCACTGATTCTTCACGAAATTAGACAAGCAAGGAAGCAGACAGCCAAAACCAAAACAATACTGGAAATACAAACAAGAACGGAAGAAACAAAAAACATAGTTTGCTTAACAGCTCTTTTAAGATCTACTTTGGTCTTGTTTCTTAATACTGATGTCCACAGGAGCTAAATTGCAACCTATATAAAAAATGAATTTGTTATCAATGGTGCTGAGACAACCTAATAAAAAAACCAAACCAAAACAAACCCAAAAACCACCAAAAAAACCAACCACCACCACCAACCACTCCTGGGTAGAGCTTTTGCTTTCTAAGGGTTATGGAGCACTCTTCTCTTTGTATGTGCAGACTTGATTTGTCTTACCTCTGCATTCAATAAAAAGGCCAAGAGCTATTGAGGCAGGCCTAAGAACACGTTGCAATTAAATCTTGATGATGCTCCATTCCCACACCACTCTTCTGGACAAAGAATAGGCTGTCAGTATCATAAGCTGTACTCTCAAGTATTCATTCCTAAGAGGAAATAACTCCTCAGTGAATCAGTGTGAGAAAAGGGGCTTATTCTTTGCCGTGGAAACAGGTGAAGGGATGTATTACAGAAGAAATTATTTCACTGGAGAGGCTACAGAGAGTTGGCAAGAACAGCAGCCTGGTTTGAAGACTGAAGGTAAGGAATAGTCAGAAAAATGCCATGTTTTGAAAAAGTCACTTGCAGTAGGGAAAAACACCAGCTCCTTAAACAGCTGCTCTCTGAAGCATTCCCAGGTGTTCAGGTCACATACAATTCTTTTGCCCTGAATGCAACTAGCAAAATACACATAAAGCAATTTTCTGCACATTTTTGCTTTCATTATAAGTCTGAGTCTTTAAAGAGGTGAACTCCAGTTCCAGCAGAGGTGCACACTGAGCTGGAGTCCCACACACAGGCTCTGCCTCTGTGAAAGACCATCAGCAGTCCTGAGGGATGAAGTACAGGGGCCAGGAGATCGCATTTCTGCAAGTGGGTAGACAGAGGAGAAAGAAAACACATCACCAACTCTGAAATTAAATCATGCTAATGGGACTGTGCTGAACCTCCCAAGAAGGCAAAGTGTTGGGTCCACCTGGACAGAGCCT
Organism: Pterocles orientalis; assembly: GCA_011057875.1. Classification (NCBI taxonomy): domain Eukaryota; kingdom Metazoa; phylum Chordata; class Aves; order Pterocliformes; family Pteroclidae; genus Pterocles; species Pterocles orientalis. Next base: position 1,117,465 of record WKFP01015271.1, on the reverse strand, counting down.
GGCCAGCACAACCTGGAGAGTGGCTGCTCCTGGATGCCGGTGTCCTGGCATTCTCCAGGCATCGAGTGATGGGGATTAGTTATTGGGGTGGTTTTCCCTGCTAGAGAGAGATCACAGCCTCTGTAACATAACGATGTTGGAGACCATCTTTCCAATAAATAAGACCCTCAAGTAGAAGCCAGGTGTTTTAAGCAAAAGACCAATTTGCGTTCTACTCAGCAAGAAAAAACAACCAGCAGTATGGGATAGGGTCTGTCGTCTGGGTGTGATGGGAGTAGCAAAAACAGCCCCCCCCCCCCCCCCCCCAACAATACAGGAGCTTCACAGACAGAAAAACTATCATTGAGGTAGGTACTGTGTTCAAATGATCCTCACATACTGCCATGCTATGGTATTATTCAGCGTTCTGCATATCGCTACATCCATGCCACAGTTACCTCTTTTCCAGTTGAAGCTGCTAGGTGCTGCCCTCATTTCAAATAAAGGATGCTAATGTACTCTAGAGCTGGCTAAGTCAATTGGAAAAAGAGCATCGCTAAAATAATGCCATCTGCATAAAACACCTTTTCTAGAAAGGCAGTATACCCACTTGTAGTTAATTATGACATCTTCAGCAGTTCTTTCATTCATTTGAAGAAGGGCATCATACATTTGGGGTTCTCAATCAATTGCTCTCCTTTCGGTACATTTGACTGCTGCAGAATGCGGCAGTATTTTGTACAGCTATTTTGTTGTTCACAGAGAAATGGTCCTTGAAAAACACCTCAGACTCCAATTTATTTCAAGTCATTAGAGCAAAATCTTTTGAATGGACGATATGATTTATAAAGTTAGAGAGATACTTTTATGAACTGTCTTATGAATTCTAAATCTTCAATATTTGTTAAAGCTTTTTATTCGTTTGGTCTCTGAAAAGGAAGAAAAAAGCTCACCACTGAATAAAGAGGAAAATTATTCTCAGATTTCAAACAATAGACACATCAAATTAAAAAATCATTTATTTCAGTGCCTCTCATACTGCTTAGTCACAAACACACACAATTGTCTAGCCAGGCTTTTCAGCCCACACACAGCTACTCTGTGTCTTTGAGGCAGAAATTGAAAGTGAGCAACTCTGACAGAGAGCTGAGAGGAATACACAAACTCTGAAGTGGAAGTTAAAAAATAAAACTTCATGTTTTACTTCATGACCTCCTTTCAAAAGCATGCACAGTTTGCATTTGGCTACCTCCACCCTCTTAGAGACAGCAAAAATATTTACCTGTTTGGGTAAACAAAATAAAGGAGTGCCATGTGTACCCAAACAGCTCCATCCCTCTGAAAGCTCAGCATCCATCAGCTCAGATGTTTTAACAAGACATGCCAGCCACTTAATTGAGCTGACACTTGTCTTTGGGCACAAAGCTGGAGGAGCACAGCTCCCTGCCCCGAGACCTGCCACCCTGCAAAGATTCATCTTACCAGCCCCGAGCTGTTGCTGCTGAAGAGATAGCACAGCCTGGTTAACCCTTGGCTAAACTGGTCTTCTAGAGGAATCCCTGCTGTGGGGATAGGTAATCCTGTACTAAGTAGTGTTTTTGCAAACAGCCTAAGGACACTCTATTCTAGAGGCTCCAGTCATGGGGAGAAACATCACACAAGCCCAGAATAAAGTTTCTTCTAATTTCCTGCTGTATTACCACTGGTTTCCCTACTGGAGGAGGTAAAATTATATCAAAAAACAGAAAAAAGGAAAGGATGAAAAGGAATATTAAGCCCAAAACCATGTAATCTCTTAAATAGAAGCTCTGCATTCAATACATTGCAGCCAACATTTTCAAATTCCAAACACCTCTAAAACGTTAAACCCTGGCCACCTTCTCTGGGAAATTCTCATATTTATTCTCTCAAATTCACATATTTATTCTGAATCTTTACAGACCCAAACATCCCAACCTCATCCATATTTCTCCAGAGACTCACGACATCTTGTGAAGTTGTCCCAGACCAACACTATTCATTCTCCCCTCCCAGTTCCTGGACAGGTAATATTTCTGCTGCACAAGTTTAGCAGCTCTGAATACAGCTGGTTCTTTGCCAATTCCTTTTTGTTCTTTGCCATTTGTCGTGTTTCCTATTTCTCCCCTTTCATTTACCATGTAACTCTTACTCATCCTCTTTCATCCCTCCACAATCATGACTTTTTCTAGTGTTTTCTATCTAAACGATTTCAGTCTAATCTTTCATGGGACTGCTGGCTCACAGTGATAGCTCTCCTTTCAGACCTCATTTATCACGTTACTATATGGCAGTATTACTTGATTACTGGTAAGGATTCAAATTTTCTCTTTATTGTTATAAAACTCTGTTATGAACCTCTAGACTCTCCTGTATGGTGCAGAGAATAATCATTATAAAAAGTACCGACTCTCTTTAATACCAATAATTTGTCATCTACTGAACATTTTTTTCTAGGTGTAATAATAGTCTGACTAAGTCATTACCTTCACACTAAATACAGCAATTTTGCTGTGTCCTGGCCAAATATTTCTAATATTAACAATAGAGTGTAGATAAAATGATTTTAAAAGTTGTACATACAGCCATTTTTGTGTGCTTATGCAATGATAATTAATTATCTTGAAGATTTTAACTCCAAACTTTCACTTCCAGTTATGCTTTAATATTTCTGGTGATCATTCACTAACAGGTTTGGTTTTTTCTTCCTTAAATTTCATAATCTAGTTTAACATTAAACCCCGTTTGACTGGAAGGAAGGAGAAAGGAGATGTGTTCCTGGGAGTGCATCCACTTCTCAGCAGACGGAAGCAAGAAGTTGCAATGCAGAAATAGGTTAAGAGCCTTGCTGTGTTCACACTGGATGCCAGGAAAAAGATTATGTACACTGTTTGCACAACAGCAGTACTTCAGATGCTAACACAGAAGAAAAAAAAAAAGAAAAAATAAAATAAAGGATACAGCTACACAGAAGCGCAGGGAAAGACCTTGGTTCCATAATGTCAGACTTTTAAAACAACTATGTGTTATCAAGAAAAATGGATTCTTAAATATTTTTTTTCTTCAGGGATTCAAACACAGCTGAAACCAGGGCACTCCCCTTTGCCCTCACTAATAACTTGTCGGGTATCTCTGCAGCTCTTCCCTCTTTACCAAAATGGTGTGAGCCCTCCTAGGAAAGATGGGAGCGCAGTCTGGGGCTGTTTGCTTGCATGGGGATGGGGTCCAGGATGCAAGCAGGAGTCTGTGGAAATGGTTTATCTTTATCTCGGTCAGGAAAAAACTATTTTTCTACTTTGCAAAACATTTATGGTCACGAGCATCATCGAAACAAGAAAAAAAGTCTGCAAAATCCTTAACAACCCTTCCTGTTAGAAAATAAAATTTAAATTAAAAAAAGTATCAATACATTGTGACTAGTGTCCCAAAATGGTCTTAAACCTTACAAATACACCCCCACAAAATGGAAACCTTTAAGAGCAAATCACCGTAGACTAAAATTCCAAGCAGTATTTGTCTCCAGTACCTCTCCCACACATATTATCAAGAGTTGAACAAGACCACACTATTGCACAATGTTCAGAAGTCATTCTAGAATTTACTCGGTGCTCAGTAGGGATGACTCTCTTTACAACACTGGATTTTTTTCAAAAGGTGACATTCTCTAGCACATTTTGCATATGAAGTAAGATTTTTAAAGCACTGATAAGTGCAGATGGTGAGCACTAATCTTAGCCTTTAGCCTCAGGATCACAAGTTTTTCCCTCCTACCTGAACAGCACATGTTCAGAATAGATCCAATTTTTCCATCTTTTCTTTGCATAGGTAGGGACAGTTTATTCAAGACAATTTTCTCAGCATGGTTCATCATCATGATGCTCTAAAATAAAAGCAATCATGCTAGATTGGTTGCAATTAGAAAGGTATTTTTACATTTGGAAAAACATTACCTGTTGAACTGGCAACTTTCTTCCAAACAAAATCAGGACACCAGTTGAACTGGTTTGCTGCATTTTCTCCTCTCTCTGAAGCTCAAATGTGTAACCCTCTGCTCTGTGTTTTAAAATTTTACCCAGAACGTCTCTCAGTCATGCACTTCCAACCACTAATTAAATATTGTCTAATTGATGTTTTCAACCTCAGGCAGATTAGAAGTGTGTTTATAGGTGGAGGCTCAGCTCAGCCCTTAAACCTACTTTTATATTTCAGGGTATGACCATTGGTCTCCCCCTTTCTCCATCTGAAAGATCAGCGTGACTCTCTGCATCGCACCGTGTGCTCTCAGAACCACAACTCCTCACCTGCTCACCTCTTCTGAATAGGAAGTGTTCAAATCTTGCAGAAAAAAAAATGCACTGTCTCCAAACTGAACTGCAGCTGCATAATCTTTAAGTACACTGAAGTGTTCAGATACCTGATGGTGTTTAAGTGTCACTCCATCTTTGATCTTTGCAGAATGTGAAGCTCATCATTGTTAACACAGCTGATTCACTCTAGTAGTTCCTTCATTAAAAGTCCTGTTTTCTAGCAGAGCCAAAATATCTTCTAAAACAGGAGAAAAGCCCAAATTTTGCAGACTGTTGTATGCACACCAAGGAAGGCACTGCCCTGGATCACAGTCAGGTGCTGCTCGGGTGCTGTCCTGATGCAGCACAGCAGGATGCAGCATCAGCAAGCATCCCCACGCACCAAGCTATCCGTCCAAGCTGCTGCTGTACATCCCACAAAAACGCTTTTCCTGCTAAACAACAGAGCAGTGTTTCAGCAGTGAGTAAAGTAACAAACCACCTCAGTCATTCTGTCTAGCATTCACATAGACCGGATCCATTTTTTTACCTTTCCTTGCTCTTCTTTTGACCACACTGGTGGCAGAAGGTGGATTCAGGACATTTCCACGTGGCAGAAGGTGGATTCAGGACATTTCCACGTGGCAGCTTGTGCCTTTGCCTGTGTCAGTCTCAGCTGGAAGCAGCAAGGGGACCCATGCAGAAGGGATGAGTGAGGCCAGCTTAGGTCTACAAGCCGTACAACCATGTGGAAGCAATTAGCACACTCTAGCCCTACCTCTGAAGGCTTCTTTCTTTCCCCACAACCCCACATTACCAGAAGGTCCCTGTCCCACATGGTTAATCCCTGCTCTCAGGTTCTGGACATCACCAGCTATGACCAGCCATCAGGCATTCAGGGATCCAAACACCAGCTTTGCTGGTGTGTATTTAACCAACATCTTTCACCAGTGTTTGAAAATAACCCAATATCAACCAAATATATTATTTAAAATTACAGATTCATAATTAAAAAAGAGGGATTTTCTCCTTGAGGTTGCCCTAGGATTTTATATGGAAATCACTTTATGATGTCCCTATTTGCTATTTATATTATTTGTACAGTTTCATTCAAAAGTGGTCTAAGGAGAAATAAATCCAATGAAAATCAATGCCACAGGTATGCTCTTTAAGCAGCAGATGAGGCAGAACTCTCATGAGGGACAAGAGTCATTGGTTTTTCTTACTTGCCAGTGTCAGGGGAGGACAAACATAGGAAAATGCCAAAAGAGCTTCAGTTTTTCACGCTTGGGACAAGATCTAACTCTCAGTCTTTTTTTGCTATACCAGCTTAGGGTAGGTTGAACTTGACTTTACATCCTTCTCTGAAAAAGAGCATGAGATACGTCCTGAAAATAGAGAATATTTTCCCTCCTAAAGAGCCTTCAATGAGTGCAGTCTGGGTGAGCACACCCAAGAGCCCTGACCTTCACCCAGGCACCATGCAGGGCCACACCACAGGAGGAGCGTGCAGAAGCATCACGTCTTGCTGGAGCTCTTGGGATTTCTCCTTCACCTCCCCCTTGCTGAGAAAGAAAAGAAATAACTTAAAAATTAATATTCCTCTTTCTCCTCTCCCCACCCTCGCCTTGTTTGTTCTTTGGAGCTGGAAAGAAAACAAAGCTACTTCATTATTTACTGCCACCTTAAATTTTTTATAGTAATCAAAGTCAGACGCACCACATTAAAGGGTACCAACTCCCATAATCCACCAGTAAAGTTAATAACGGGAACAGTGCTGTGTGTCAGATTCACACGTAAGCGTATAGAAACACGTGGGTTTCTGAAATGAATCCTCTACCATGTTGTCAAATGATTTATTGAGGCAGTAACTTCAAATTAACACAAATTACACAGTTATCAAAAGGAAACTTTCTATTCTGCCTCTGCCACCTCAAAGCTTCTAAAACAAAAGTGGAAAAAGCTTCAGAAATTTTACCTCCCAAAAGGAAACAACAGCACATCTTCTTACACAGCTTTGCAAGCAGTGAATTGACAGACAGCTAAGAGAGAAAACACGCTTCAAGGGTAAAATGATTGAGCAGTATTATAGAGAGGGACTGATGCTGGTTTTGTGTATGGTGCTGTGCCAAGATCCTGACCCTCCCTAAAAGTACAAAGCCTGCACTTTTTACAACAGAATGGCAGTTCTTGAATTGTGATGCCTGTCCATCCCCATCTCCAACTTTTCCTGTGCTAATGCTATCCTGAAGGGCTGTCAGAGAAAGCAGAGGAGTCTGGGCTGAGTCCCCCGAAGAGCAGAGATGTGTTGTGTGTGCCTGAATCTGCAAATGAACTAGAGAGGGTGCTGTCTCCACTTTTAATGCTGTCACTGAGCTTGGGGTTTCATCATTTCTGACTATCACTTCAAAAATAAGCAATGAAAATTTGTTAATAAAGATTAAAGACAATGTGGTCTGCGGTTTTGGGGTTTTTGTTGTTTTTTTTTTGGGGGGGGGCATGTGTTTTGTTTTTGCTTGGTGGGCTTTTTGTTTGGTTTGGTGTGGGGTTTTTTGTTTGTTTGTTTTGGGGTTTTTTTAATTACTATTCCTATCTTGGAATGCACAATTGCCCAAAGCTGCTTGGACTAACAGGCAAGAACCATCTGCTTTCCAAACTACCAATCATTACAAAATCAGACTTGCAAACAAAAGGTTCTTAGTAGCAATTCCCCTGAATTAATAAAAATTATATTTTTTTTTCTGTCCTGTGTGTGTTATCTAGGACAACCAGAGAACTTACAGGCATTTTTCACATTAACAAGCTTTGGTAGAACAATTTCATCTAGATGAACTTCTCAGAACCACCTTTGGAGTCCTGTGAGAGTGTTTTCTGTTCCAGCCTGAGAAATACTGTCTGAGTTTTCATTTATTTCTCCTAATGAAAGTTCGTGTCTCTCTCACATCACATCACACCACACACAATTTACTTTATACTCCACTGGTCAGTTTCCCCACCCCCACCCGCAATTCCACTGACACAAAATCCATCACCTTGTGAAGAATTTGGAAGGTTATGGTGCTATCTGGGGTGCCACAGTGCACCCTGTCATCCGCAGAAATTCCCTCCTCTGGGCCACCTTCTCCAAGTCCGCAGGTCTCAGTGCCTGAGCATGACGTGATTGATGTAGACATCTAAGCCCTGGTGTTATAGTAATTGCCATTTCTGACACTGTATCTGCAGGGTTCCCTCTCCATTGTCTCAAAGAGCTCTGGATGTCTGGAACCACAGGACTGTAAACAAAAAAATAAAACTTAAAAAAAAAAAATCTGTGCATCTCTAGGCACAGAGATTGCTTCTTATCACTCTGTTGAAAACAGTTCAAGATTACATAGCAATCTTCAAGATTAATAGTAACACCTCAAGAAAAAGTTTCCCCAGTCCTCTTCAGTTGGGCCTCTTGTTTTCTTTGCAAGAAAAAAAAAACCAAAAACTTTGTCTGGAAAAGCAAGATGCAGCCCTAGCTGCGGCTCTAACACTTGCCACAACTAGACTTTTCACAGTTACTTTTTCTTGTTGCTGTGGATCATCATGAATCACTAGAAATTATCACACACCACATTTGCTGAAAAACTGAATACAAGCCACCTGTCCCCTGCAGCCCGCCATGATAATGTCAACTCTTTCATTTTTGAAAATAAAAGTATGGTGAACTACTGCTTTCAGCTTTGTCTTCCTTTTTTCAGACCCTTTCCTAGAAAGTCCTGACCCTCGTGTGCCTGCAGTTTGCAACTGTAAGTTATTGCCTCAACCTAAAATTTATCACAGAAAATCTGGAGTTATTATAACTTTTTCTTAATAAAAAGACAAGAAACACAATGTAGATTAATATCTACAGTTTTTTCTTTCTGACATGTGTCTAATATCATCAAAACATCTAAAAGATAAATGCATTCTGAAAATCTTACAGCAAGAACAAGTGTCTGATCTTATTTGTTTTAAATCTTGTCACTGATAATAGGGTGAGTAAATCTCTAGGAAGTCCCTGCAGTTACAGCTACATGTAACACACATACTTCCACTACAAAGAAAAATACAGGATTTCCTGGACCTGTTTCCATCTAGATCTTATGCAAAACTTGACCCAAGATTTATTAATCATTTAAGT
>WKFP01015271.1:1097782-1109015 GCA_011057875.1 Pterocles orientalis | reverse complement strand
ACTTAGGTTGCCTGTACCATAACTCCCTCTGACCAGAGCACTCCTTTTAACAAAATGTGCCCCTCTCCCCTCCAGGTTGTCTCCCACTTTTTTTCAGTAGCACAAATTTAATTTAAAATTTAACAATTTTACGAGTTCCTTAAAATTTACTCAGAGCTGTTTTAATTTGTTGTTATTGTTTTTGCAGTGATTTTAAGAGAAAAGGAATCCAATCCAATTATGGCACAGAGTAGAGGACAGGCCAGTACAGACACAGGTGCCAACAGTTGTTTTTAGCATTTTATTTCCAGCTATCATTAGATATAAACAGAGGTTTTGTAACTTCAAATTAAAGTCAGAAATAAATCTATTTTATATGCATAGAAATAGAAAGAATAAAGACAGACTAATATCAATAATTAATTTAATGTTAAATTCTTTAATACAGTTTCAGCAATCACTTCCTTCATGACTTTAGCAAAACATGGACAGGAGTAACTTCTCTCAGTTTTTCGGTGGCTGCAAACATGGTCACAGCAAGCAGAGAGTCAAGCAGGTTGCTGACACCAGTGGGTAGATCCCTACCTGGTGGAATCTGCTTGTGGACCTATTGCTCACGTTTTTGCACAATCCCCTTTTAAAAACACCAGAGCAACCAGCGGCAGAAAACTGTGATGCTCACTTTGCATACTAGTGCTGTTTTAAACCTTCCCCTTATGATTTTATTGCATTTATTGCTCCCTGGTTCTTAATAGCAGAGTTTGGTGAAAAGCAAGGCTCTGCAACAATAATGACAAATCCCAGCAATTTACTGAGGATTCCAGCAATGCTTCACAATGCAACTGGATCAGGTCATTAATTTGCTTCAGGCACTACCTGACCTCTGCCTATCTACCCCATTTCAGGAGAATTTTAAGTCACCATAATTGCCTGGAAGACATGAGGATCTCATTTGAAATCAGTCCATACAGTTTCCCCTTCCGTGTTTCTAATATTGTTCCTGAAGTATCCTGACAATTTAAAATAATTATATTTTAATTAGCGCTGATTTTCAGTGGAAGTCATGCACAGTCACTTAACAACTTCCACATTAGTACCCAAATAAGTTCCCTGTGATTATCTGGAGACTCAAAAGCAGATATAATGAGGTATTGCTATCACCTTTGTTGGGTTCTTTGTAAAAAGATCTTAAACAGTAAAGAGATCTCTAACAGGCTCTAGGAGCGGCACACACACATCAGGGACATTGAAATAAGCAAAATTAGCGCAGGCAACAAAAAAACCAAACATGCAAACAAGAATTCACAGTTGTCTAAAACATCTGCTTTAAATTTACATTTTCACTTTTAGTAAGAAATCACAGCACTTTACACAATGACAATATACAGACAAAGAAATATTTCAGCCCTTTTTATAAACACACACCTAAAGGGTTTGGGTTTTGTTTGTCTGCTTTTGTTTTTAATTTCCTAGCAGTTATTTAGAGAATGTACCTATTCAATACCTTTTTTTTGAATGTTGTATATCACCCACTAGCCCGCAAACACCCAGCAAGATTACTGCTCTTGCCTTTGTCACTGAAGCAGAGCTGGGACAAATGGGGATCTTGGGTAATGAGAGGCTCAGAATAGAAATCAGTACTGCTGCAGCCTAGGACAGATAACGCAAAGCCAGATTTTCTGAAGATGACTGTGAAAATTTATAAAATAGTCCTTGTAACTGTTTTCCTCCCTCCCATGCAGTGCGCTGAGCCCTCTCTACCCCAGTATAACAGCGATTCCCAGCAGCAGCCTCAGTTTCCTCTGGATCAGGATTTCCAGCCCCAAACCCCATTGCAGTGAACACTACTTTACTCCTTTGAAGAGTTTCTAACAAGGGATCCCAAAGCATTTTTAGCATCTTCTTTATGAGTTACACGAATATATCTGCATTCATTTCACCGAGGCAGAGATTCACCAGTCATTGGTATTCACTGGGAATGAAAGTCAAATCCTAATTAGTTACAGAGTCCACTCATCACTTGATTATCTTCATTTCCTGAAGCCAAAACAATTTAATTTTAAGTTTTGGGGGTTGTTATGCACAGCGGGATATTACCTTGAATTTGGATATTTAGTTAAAAAAAAAGGAAGCACATTAATTCTTCTAGAAAAGCTTTTTGTTTTGAATACAATGGCATGAGAAAAACCAACCCATAGCTAAGTAGCAATTATACGTTGCTGACATACCTACGTACTTTTTTTGACAGCCTGAATTACAGAAGTGTTTCTGCATCCAAAAGGAACAACAATCGTGTTACTCCTAGACTAAAATTGTCTCTGAGCAATACATTTTGCAAAAACAAAGCTGAGCTTTAGAGAGTGGATGTTTAAATGACATGGCATTACTCCTAAAGGAAATATTACTGACAACAGCATGCAAATGTTTGGTATAGTGTTTGGCAGAAAGAGAGACCATATGGTATTTAATGCAGGCAAATTAAACAGCTCTACACTACTGTAGCAATCCTAAATCCGGTATAAACAATTTCCCTCCAGATTTGCACCTGTATGAAAATGGTTGAACATATGCACAGTTCAAGCAAGTGTGCACTGTTAAGTTTCATCCAGGCTTTCCTAGATGCATACAAATGATGGATTCTGGGTAAAATTTATGGTAAAGTATTTCACTAATTCAGAGTTTATCCATTTCTGCTCCTGAATTCAAGTGGTTTATATATAATCTCAGATTGGCCATCTGCACACATGATCAACTATATCCTCTTCCACCGCCAGTGGGTTTTTCTATTCTTTATTTAATCTCACTTGAATGCATTTAAATTCAAATCAACGCACCAGCAACCATCTACAGACCAGAACTAACCATCTAAAGCCATATGCTTCCAAAGAAAGAGAAGTTCAGAAGAACCTCCACAACCATGGCCACCTGTATCACATCAAAAAAGTCAATGTTGCTCAACCAGGATGACCCAATCCTGCCCAAATGTCTTGAGTGTTTAAGCAACACATGGTGATGCAGTGCAGCCTTCTGACCCTCAAGTGGGGAAGACTTTTCACCCCCCGAGCACAACCTAAACTCTGCATGGGATGATCTGCACAGACCACAGCCCTGCTCTTAGCTTTCAACAGCATCTCCATGCTGCAGGTGTCATTTCTTCCCCCACTAAAATAGAGGCATTCTTTATCCTGTACTTCTAACACTCTGGATTTCCTTCAACTTGCTATTCCAAGTCTACCTTGCTAGAATCTACCATGCAGTGCAAATAACCCAAACTAAATTTCCTGTGTAATGGTATTATAATCACTGAATCTCCAGTTTCACCATGTTGATCAGATTTGCCTCCTTTTCTAGGATGAAACCCAAAAAATCTCTGTTCACGTTGGCTGCTCAGTTCAGGGAGATAATTTTGTTTCACTTCTATAAACACTTGAAGCTCTTCTGAAAAACATTCCTGCAGTCATTGCCAATGAAGTAAACTAACCTAAATTGATGCTTCTGACTTCTACAAAATTCAAACATCTGTGTTAACTAATATTTTCTCTTCCCTTGCCCTACCCTACACATCTATAAACATCTAAACCATTTGTGGCAGTTTACATTACAATATTCATTTTAATCCAACCTTGCCATAACAATTAAAGTTACAACTTCTCTATGAATTTTAATGTGTCTTTAATTATTTTAAATTTTGTTACCTTCACATGTTTAATTACGTAAGTTGTCCCACTGAAATGAAGGATTTATTTCTATACTGTAGCATTACTGAGAGTTAATGAAAATAAGATGGTATGAACTATAGTCTCAGAATCAATGTCAAAATGTTTCAGCTATTTTTATGCTAAACATCATCTCTATGACAACACTGCAGTTAAATTTAATATGAATTATCATAGATTTTTCTAGTAATACAGACCAGCATTAAAAAGTCTAGACTAATTTTAAAGGGAATGAACTAAGAATTTAGGTATCTGAACCAACTTAAACCATAAACATTTTTTTCTCTGTGCATTATCTTTCTCTCCTGCAAAAAAGAATTACCTTTATGGCTATAATATGAATTATCAGTTGAAGTCTTCTAGTTTTCCACAAAAAAAAAAAGAAAAAATTCCAAAAAATATTAACAGAACCCCATCTACACCATCTTTGACTAATGAATTAAGTGTTCCTAAAGACACTTTCATCTTTAACACTGAAAGACATAACAGAAATATTATTTCTATCTTTCTATATTAAAAAATAAACATTTTTTCATATGCATTTATGTGGAGAGGTTGTGAAACATGGCAAAGTGAAGGGGTGGTGCCACACTCTCTTATTATATTCATGTTAAAAGAAGGAAGATGCATAACAAGCAATATTTTTACCAATCTAGGCTCAAAACCTCTAAAGGAGAGTTTTACCCAGCACAAATTCTATGGAGGTTGAGCCATTTCCACTTACAAGTTCATACTGGACATAGGCTCAATTGCTAATGATGGTTAATTTAGTTACACGATTCTCTCCTTATGTGAAGTATTATACCAGTTTAGTAAATTCCACCCCTCCACTGGGAACATCATCTTCCCAAGGACTCCCAAGTGCAGAATTCTAGTGGGTCTCTCTTGTCCATTGGGAATTCACTTGCTCCAGTTGGTCTGACTGCAAACATGTGCCAGAGCAATGGAAAAGGGTTATAATGTAACGTGGTCATTGAAGGTGTTTGATGTACTTATATATATATATATAAAATACAAAGTGATTTCTCTTAATTTATACGTATTTCTTTTTTATGCTTTCATTGTTATGATTTAATATTTTTTTTATTATGTCTGGTCTATTTTAGTGTTAAGGGCTAACTTAAGTTACACTAATTTAAGTCTTAGTTAAAGGATTTTAAGTGCTAGTCCTTTATCGAATAAGACAAATTAATGCTGCTGAGATCATTCACTACAGAGCGTCCTGAGAAATCCTGAGCATCACTTAGAGCATAGGAGAAGGCAGCTTATTAATACATTTCAAGCTGGGACACAGGTCATACCAGGTTATGCTACTGAAAACAAGTGTTCTGGCAAGTGAAAAGCATATTTCAGACTAAAATATTTCTAAAAGTTTAACTTGCCCAAGAATTGGGGGAGACCCCCACCTTTTGGGCTTTCTGACAAACGAGATTGTCCAAGCTTGCCATGAACAGCCAGCTCGTGGTCAGTTAAGAGAGGGCCAATTCACTTCTTGTGTTGCTTTAAAACATCATTGAATTACTGCGTCCAGAAATAGAAGCCACTCTCAGCGCTTTGTCACAGCACATGCCAGTAAGATGTATAGCAAAACCTAGAAAATGTATTAAAATGTCCTTAAAACTAAAATGCACAGAAATCATGAGTGCAGTCTGGACAGGCACCCTGGAAAACACCACACGGCCAGGTCCAGGGTTTTTACGTGTCGAAGGAAAACTCAGTATTTCTGGCCCTTATTTCTACAGGTTAAGTCATATCTCAAGATTTTGGAAAGTCCTAAGGAGTGTGGAGGAGGCAGGCAAGCATAGCAGCTCTGGCCCATCCTGAGGGAACTTCTATTTTTTCATTATCATTGGTGTCTTCTTTCGTCTGATTTAATCAATAGGCATATTATATGTTGACAGTAAGCACCTCTGTGTCAGAACTAACAGTAAATCAAATCAGCGCTATAAATATGCTGAAGATTATACGGGTCCGCCCAATTTTTTTGCTGCCAAGATGAAAATCCCAGCCAGCAGTGACAGCTAAGTTGCTGCAGTTTGCCAAAGGCACCGTATCAGCAATGTGAGTCCTGGGGAATGGAATTAGCAAGACTTTAAAAAAAAAATTAAGTAGCTGTGAATTGGAAAGGAAAAAAAGAAATTTTGGTCTGTTAACTTACAAGTATATCAACTATTCCAAAAATGTTGGTGCCTGATGTAGAGCGAAAGGTTTCAGGACAAGAAAACACACTTTGGGGAACAAAGCTTCATAACCAAAAGATTCAAGAAAAAATAAAATATATAGGTCATGTTTACACTGGCGTAATGATTGTTATTAATTAGTGATTGTTTAAAGAAAACAATGACTATGTAACTATCATGAGATACCACTATATGCACCTTCAGACAGTATACCTTGAAACACTAAGAAAAAAGTTTGACATAGAAAAAGTTCTAAAATGCTTTTTCTGTGATAAGCAACAGTAAGTTCTACACAAACTTTTTGTCATAAATAATACTAGCGGAAAGTCTCTAAGAATCCCTATTCTCTACCTGAAAACTTCCTACTCTGGTACTTCTCGTCACTCCATAAATAACATTTGTAGCAAGACAGCAATCTTGACAGAAACAGAAAAGTGCATTTTAAATCATAATCCAAACTATAAGAACCAATTCTGAAATCTGCATCTCTGCAGAACAGCACCACCCTGTGCAGCACAAGCCTGCGCCCAAGCAGCAGCGGGGAAAAAGCATAATTTGTCCAACATATGAGCTGTTTGCTGATCTTGGAGTTATTTAGGGTCAAACTTTATTTGCCTTTTCTCAGGTGGGGTGTCTCAGCAGCAGTTCATAGGTATAAGAGTTGTTTGATAGAAACTATATATCAAGTTAATTACTGGAAGTACCTTTCTTTAAGACTGTGCCAATGCTCGCTGGAAGAAACCCCAGGTGAAGGCGACACAGCCGCAGTGGGAGCCTGAACAAGTCGAGCAGCAACGGTGACAAAGCTTTGCCTTCAGCTGATCATGTTAACTGCAGGGCATGGAGAGCACAGTACATTTCCCTCCACGAAATCTGGAATTATGTAAGTTTGCTGCTGTTACAGTGGAAAAAAAAAAAAAAGTGGAAAAGCACTACAGCTTACTGACAAACCTCATACTTATATAAAAATATTTAATATTTTATGCAGTTTAGGTTTTCAGATTACAAAAAAAAGTATATCTCCTCCCTCCAAGGACTGTTCGTTGCATGTGTCATTTTTAAAGTGACTGTTACTATTCACCTAATAAGACACCTACACACCCAGCTAATACAAGCATCCTGGTGACATAAGATTATAACATTAGCATACAAGGCTTCTCATGTATAATTTATGGGTACCTTGGTTTAAGCTATCTTTTTCCCCCTTTCTTGGACACTAGGCGCAGTATTCAATTTCAGCTAATCCTTTCATCTTTTTCAATCTAGATTGTGAAGGTCAAACTGAATGCAATATTCCTTATATAACTCCAACCAAGGTCAGCCTTTGAATTTTGTGATCAAAATTTCCCTCAGGAGGATAAAGTAGGAGGTAGCAATCAGTTCACCTCCCAAAACCAACCCTAGCTAATTACTGAGCCCATCCACACTAAAATGCCTATGCTGAAAAAGAAATAATGCTTGTACTGTATTTTTTAGGTGCCCAAGGGTAAAGCTGAAGGAATTGCACAAAGCACATGACGGGACCTTCCCTTTAAACTGCATCCTGTACAATTCGAAACAGTGGCTTTATATGCTATAAAACCAGTGCTTTTGCCTTTATTTGATTGCTTTTTTCCCTGAAGATAAATGGATAAACTTATGGGCCACAAATGGCAACACATTTGCAACAGTATTTTGCATATAAATTCAACGTGGGAGATCTCAGTGGCTTCTTCAGAGGGAGAAGCATCCTCCCTGTTTTTGCTCTCTCACTCATAGCTGACAAAGTTTGAGAGGTGAATGATCAGAGTACTTGACATTTGAAAACTTCACTCCAATTGCTTCTTTTAATTCCCAGCCTGCAGGTACATCCATACATGAAGACAGAAGGGTTTCCACAGGCATGCTCATCCTGGAGAGCAGCTCCTCCTTCATTCCCTGCGTACCTAGCTTGGTGATGGTCTTCAAAATTTCTTGAACACTGGCTGTTGCTTTTTCATGTTACCTTGAGTTGATACTTTCCATCTCTCAGGCTTAAATCACAAATTCCAGAGTAAAGATTATTTCATGTGTTTTGCACCAAACACAAAATGTTTCAGACTTTTAAACAGGAGCAAATAGAGGTAAAAGAAACCTTTGTCACCTTCAGTGAAACTTTTTTATATTTCTTTTTTTTAAGCTTCAGAACAGGATAAATAATTTGTAAGCATCCCAAGAATGTGCATACAGCAAAAGGGGAAGGTGCTTTTTTTGCTGGTTTTCTGTTTGTGGGTTTTTTTGCTTATTTTGGCCTTTTTTTCCTAACTGTTGTTAGACATGGTGGTATAGGAGATCTAGAAGAACATGTCTTTTTGGAAATACACTTGAAAATCATGAATTATTAAAACACAGCCCTTTGTGTGCACACTATATCATGGCACATGGCTAATCTTCAGATACTGTATGGCTTTTTTATATTCCAGAAAGTTAGCAGATTAGCTCATGTTGCCGTTAATAAAAGATAGAGTGTCACCTTAAGACTCAGTTAAAAAGAAATAAAGCAGCATAGAAGTTTCCAAAAACTGTTGGTTGCCTAGTCCCTGTCCATAATAGTACCATCTGTAAACTTGGTGACTTCATTCTACCAAGCTCTTTTTTGCACTGTCGTTTGCCACTGTCATTGTTGGTGGTCTAAGAAAAAAAAAAAAAAGATATTCAGATCTTGCAATACTTTTTTTTTTTACACTTCTTAGACAATAATAATACTTAGCTAAAATGGACCTTCAAGATAAGCATCACTTTTAAAGGATGGAGTCCTAGATATTTATTTTCTGACTAGAAAGTTGGACAGGCTGAAATTTAAAGAGGAGGGACAAGCCACAGATACATGTCTGCTTTATCAGATCCAAAGGCTGAGTATTTCATAAACTTAGTACATAAAACCTCTGCGGAAGGGACCATAATTTGGGCAAGCAGTTGCATGATGCCCACAAGTCCTCCTGGTCAATGTTCAGGGTCTGGGGCTCAACAGCAACATGAGTGAGGAGCAGCATCAGACCTCTGCACTTAGCAGTACAAGCAACAAATGAAAATAGAACCATTGCAGCCACCTGCTCGGTACTCTCCTCGGGAAGCGGGGAAACCACACTGCAGGTAGCAGTGCACATATTGCAGTTTAGTTGCCAAGCAACCCCCTTATCCTCTGAAATTCATGTTCAAGTAGCTATAAAATCACTTGTTCAAAGAAACCAGAAAACAAAAACATGTTGTATCTGCAGCATCCGATTTTGTTAAGCAAAGTGCAGGAGAAGCAAAATCTAAACTCCCAACTGAGGCTTTCTGAATGTAAACAAATGGAAACCACAAATTAGTTTCAGGATGCTAAAACTGCTTTTTTTCTCATCACGCAGACAAACGAGTTGGGTTCCTTCACGACAAGAACTCTCCAGAACACACTTAGGACAGGGAGACAATGCTACCCACCTCCTCTCCAGTGGACCAGGTCATCTTGACAAACTTCAAAAATATTTTACTCCAGGCTGCAGGACAGAAACTGCAGGAAATACTGAAAAAAGTGATCAAAGCCAGCTGACTTACAGTGGCAAACAGTCAAATATCTGCATAGATGTTTCTAATGATTCAGATAAACTCGATCATAAGCATGGTACTCAAACATCACATGTCCTAAAAGCTATTTGTGGACAGGGTCATTTTATTCTTTCATTACTATAAAAAGGGAACAAAAGTTAACTACATCTGTCCAAATGTGAAATCAGGTAGTGGGGTTTTAATCCAGTCACTCACGTTTGTTTGTCCATCTACCAAGGACCACAAATTTTAGCAAACTATTTGCAGATTTTTCAATTATTTTCCTTTATCATGTAGTGTTGCTTCCACAACCATAAATAAGATCTGTGTGCATATGTACTTGTGTGTACACTTATGTATATACATGTATACACACATACATATATGTGAATACAGATAAAAAAGCGTCAATGTTAACTCCCTTCCACTTGTAATATTTTTAAAATTGAAACATTTCATTTGGACACACTGGACATTTTGGGACAGAAAACTTTAACAATAAGGGGAAAAAAAAATCTTTCCAGATTGAATCAAGCTAAATGTTTTGTCTTACCTGCTGTATTTATTTTTCTATCCAGACAGATTTGGGAAAAAAATAGTTTAAGGTGTTTTTATTTAAAACCAATTAATAAAGGAATAATATTTTGTTTCTTTCTTTTCGGTTGTTATGAGAGGCTCTAACCAGACTCCACCAAGGTTTATAGTAGTCTTACTGTTATCTTCAGTTGCCCTGTTCTCCCATGCCCTTCTTTGACGCCTTGGTCAGGAGGTTCCTTCTCCCTCTGTCCACTTGAAATCTTTCGGATGCTGAGAACTGCAGTTCAGGGTAGTGTAGCTGCAGATGGGGTGGCGTGGGCATCCTCTCCAGAAACAACATCCCTGGAGAGACAGTTCTTTACTGTAAACAGATAGAGCAAATAAAAATTGAGAAGAAAAAAAAAAAACAAAACCAACAACACGTCAGCAACAAAAACCATGAACAAACAAACAAAAAAACCAACAAAGAAGGTGATTTTCATGTTAGGAAGATTTTTAATCAAAAACAAAATTTACTGGAGATTAGAGACAGCACAGGGAATACAAGAGCTTCAGATAGTGGGTCAATTATTGTGGAATATTTCTGAAATGCTCTGATTGAAGGGTTTGATTTTTTCTGCTTGCCTTTTTTAAAGGACAGAATCATTTAAACCATAATCAGTCTCTGTCACTTTGCTGGTCCATAATACTGTGTCTTTCACTAATCTTATTTTCCTGTCTCCCTGTTTCACCTTGCTTTTGAAATGTTATCTTCTACAGGATAATAAAGATATACCTCCTGAAGGTCTTTTTCCTCTGTTTTTCAAATATATAGTTTATAACAAAGTTCTGGTACAGGAAAATAATTGCATGAGAGTGAGCTGGGCATGAAAGACAAGCAGAGAGTAGAAAACTAGGGGACAGTTGAACACAACACATTCCTACGCCCACGACACCTCTGCCTGGGGAGCTGCAGGCATCAGGAGAATGTGATCATTACAAGTTGGGTGGAGAGTTAAATATTTTTTGGAAGATTTTTCCTGAAGATCAAGAGATCCTAGGTTTCCTTGCAAAATCCCAGCCAATGAGGAATCTGTCCTCAAATTAGCAACAAGTGTCTGAGAGCAGAGCAGAGTCTCTCTGCTCTGACCTTTGGCAGGGTGCTCACAGCTGGCCAAAGCCCCATTGTTGGCATGAGCAGATGCAATCTGGTCTCGTTTACAATTTTTTTCAAGCAACTCTTGTGTGTGGTTTTTTGGTGGGTTTTGTTTTTTTTTGTTTTTTTTGTTTTTTTTT